>JANHMN010000003.1:93285727-93374948 GCA_030674055.1 Rhabdomys pumilio | reverse complement strand
TGTGTGTGTGTGTGTGTGTGTGTGTGTGTGTGTGTGTGTGTGTGTGTATGTCTGTGCACACACACACATGGGAGCCATAGCATACATGTAGCAATTAAAGAACAACTTCTAGGAATTAGTCCTCCTCTTCTAACATGTGGGTTCTGGTATTAAACTCAGCACGTCAAGTTTGGCTGCACCTTTACCTGCTAAAGTACTTGCCAGTCCGACCTCTAAGTCTAGTTTTATGTGGAGTTTGGCATATGCTAGGTATGTACTCCTCAACTGATACCAACAATATTCTCAGTCCTTTTTGTTTTCTTTTTGAAACAGTCTTATGTAGCCCAGTCTCAAACATGTTAGTAGTCCATAATAACCTTGTGCTCTTGATCCTTCTGCCTCCACCTCCAAAATGTGAGGACTATAGACCTGTGGCACCAAGACTGCTAGCTAGGTTTATTAGGTTCCTTTGGGAGAATGGGAAACAGTTAACTGTATCCATCTGCATGAGAAAGAAAGTGATCAAGATATAGAAGAATGAATAGAAAGATCATAACACGTCCCTGCCAGGGAAGCTCAAGACACCTGGCAGCTATGCAGTTCTTCCTTTCAGGCTCTATCAGAGGAAAAAAGGTGGGGTTTTGTTTGTTTGTTTGGTTGGTTGGTTTTAAATAAAATAGAATAAAAGTACCTCTCTAGAGGAGTGTCTACCCAGGGCAACTGGATGGCAGGAAGCTAGGATCTCAGAATAGTTCTAGAAGGATGATAGAGCCTTTACAACCATATCAACAGGGTGCCATAGGAGACTTCCAAGAGCTGGCAGTACTGGGGCTGTGGTAAAGAAGCAAGGTCTTACCTTTCCTGAAGGTCATGCAGACTCTGCTCAGCTCGGTGTAACCCTTCCAGATCTTTCATCATTTTCTTCATGTGCTCCTTTGAGTAACGGTTCTGGATATAGGCAAACCAGCAGCCACCCACACCAATAACGATAGACACCACCAGCATGAAGTCCTTCAGGTGATTATGGCGAGTCACTGCCAGACAGGGAGGGCACAGTGAGTCAAGGCATGCATGGCACACTTAGCTTGCAACTCACTGCATCTCCTCCTCAGTGATTCCTCTTGTAAAAGGCAGACCTTTCAACTTGGAAGGAATTGTTTATCTTATGCACATATGCACATACTATCATAATAAAGTCTGTGCCTATCTCTGTACCGGCCAAGTCCTAGTATGGATTGGATAAAAGGCCTGAGAACAATTCTGAAGGCTTATTTCTAGTCCTTCCCTAAGATGTGGTAAAGAGAATAGCACCACGTCAGTGCATTCCCAAGTGCAAAGATTAAAGATGTATGTCACTTGCCCGGCTATTCTTTATTCACTTGATATGTCCTTTGATATACAACTTATATTTTCTTTCTTAGGTTGTTTTTTGTTTGTTTGTTTGTTTGTTTTTAGGAGACTGGAGAGATAGCTTAGTAATTAAGGGCACTGGCTGCTTTGGCAGAGGATTGGGGTTCAGTTCCCAGCAGGCACATTGAACAGCACACAGCCACCTGTAACTCCAGTTCCAGGGGATCCAATGCCCTCTTCTGGCCTCTGTGGGTACCTATGATTATGCGGTACAAATAATACATATTCAGGCTCACAGACATACAAAATAACTTTTTCAAAGCAGTATCTTGAGGTAAAATTCATATAGTACAAATCAATTGTTTTTAAATGAACAATTCAGGGGCATACAGTACATTCCAAATATGTCAATACCAACTCTATACTAGTTCCAAAGCAATTCTATCACTCCAAAGTAAAACTTATGCCCATGAATAACTACGAGAGGGGTAGATGTGATGTCATACATCTTTAATCCCAACACTCAGGAGGAAGGGGCTGCTGGACATCTGTGAATTTGAGGCCAGTCTGATAAAAATCTCTAGAATAGCCAAGGATACATAGTAGGAGGTGGAAATGGGGAAAGAGAAAAGCTGAGAATGTGTGTAGCTCAGCAGAAGAACATCTGCTTATCATATGAAAAAAACTTGGGCTCAGTTCCCAGTGACAAATAATAATAACAAGGATAGTAATAATATAATTAATAATATATATTATCAATTATAATTACCAATATATAATTAATAATATTAGTAATATATTATCATCATCATTTCTCAGCTAGACACCCTAGACAAGAATGATTTCAAGGTTAGCCTAGGAAACTTAGTGAGACTTTGTCTCAAAATAAAATGATGAGATGAGGTGGGGATCTAGCTTAGTAAGGTGTCTGTCTAGCAAGTGCAGGGGCCTAGTTTGATCCCTAGTGCTGAGAATGAAAGAAAAAGTCCATATTCCCCTTGGGAAGCTGAGACAGGAGAGAGCTGTCAAGACTCTAAGACCAAGACTGAGTTATAGAACAAGACCTTGTGTGAGAGGGGGTAGAGGGGTTGGAGTCCTTGATTTATGTCTGTAATCCCAGCATTCAGACTGGGACAGGAAGAGCATCACCAGCTCAAGGCAAGCCTAGATTTCAAAGTAAGACCCTGCTTCAAAAAGAATCTTTTCCCCACCCAACAAACACTTTCTACTCATTCCCTCCTCCTTCCAGTTCCTGACCACCACCACCATTTATTTTGACTCTAGGATGTGTCTGTGGATTTACCTATTCTAGGTGTTTCATATAAATGGAAACACAGAATATGACCTTCTATGACTAGCTTCTGTAATTTAGCATAATGGATTTTTTTTTAGGTATCTATACTACAGTGTGTATCAGAACTTCTATTTTATGGCTGAAAACACTCCACTGCACATATATAATACAGTTAGTTTACCCACTTATCTGATCATGAACGTTCAGGATATTTCCCCATTTGGTCTTACACACATACTATTATGAACACATGTATCAATGTCCTCATTTGAGTGCCTGTTTTAATTTTTTGAATGTATACTTATATATGTAATTGCTGGGTTGTGGTAACTCTTATGTTTAAGTTTTTTGCAGTATTACCAGACTGTTTTGCATGGTAACTGTACCACATTACATTATCATTGGCAAAGCTGGAGAGTTGCAACTTTTCATATCTTATTTTTCATTATTTAGAAACTATTATTAGGAGCTGGAAATATGGCTCAGCAGTTAAAAGCATCTGCTATATAATCAAGAGGACCAGAATTTGGATCACAGCACCCACATAACAAACTAGATATCCCATAAATGCCAGTAAGCTCTGAAAGACCCAAGACCCTTTTCTGGCATCTGCATGTGCACACTAGTGAACATGCATAAACATATACACACAAGATAAATAACTAAAATAAGCCAACAAATAATTTAAAAGTCTAAAAATAAACCAAAAAGTCCAAACTTTTTTTAAAGAGAGAGTCTCATGTATAGCCTGGCTTGCCCGGAACCTGTAAGTAGACCACAATGGCCTAAACACACAGAGATCCACCTGCCTCTGTATCCTGAGTACTGGGATTAAAGGTGTGTACCACCATGCCTAGCTGAAACTACTATTATGGTTGTTGATATAGCTATTCTAATCTAGATGACATGAGATATTCTTAGCTATGATATACTCTGGATCACACACAGCATACAAGTTATATGAAATGGGCCTAGAAACACTCTCCAAGTCCTTATTAGATTATCAATTTAACCTCCTCCATTAAGGCTTCTCCTACTCTGATTGTCTAGACCTAGCAGCATGGAGCCTGGACTCAGGTCTTTATGTTAGTTGACTCTTTCAGCTAGAGTACTTGATTTAGTCTGTAGTTTCTTTCTTTCCCTTTTATAAAGCAGAGTTGGGGTTTGATAAAGATATTTTAATAAGAAATAAGCATAATTTTTAAGAAAGAGGTGCTCAGAAAAAAAGTAAAACATACCCAAGAACAGGGTTGTGGGCTTCTCAAAGTAGAATTAAGGCAAATAAGACATGCTCAAGTATAGGAACAGGCCCTCAAGGGAGATCTGCCTTCAGATCTTTCTTTCTCCACACACCCCCAACCTTACTTACATAGGATTTTACTATGCAACCCAGGTAGGCAACTACTCAAAATTCTCCTGACTCAGTCTCCCTTACAAGATTGGAAACATACACCACCATGCACGGCTAGAAATTGTTGTCTCTTTTGTTCTCTCTTGGCTCCATTAAAATAAGAAAAGGATGGCAAGGCTAACCATTTTCACCAATCAGAACTCCAGAGACTGAATTATTTAATAAGTGTCTATTGCTATATTAAAAGCACATTTAGTCTTTCCCAGGCACCCATGGACAGTTTTCAGCAATCAGTTCCTTCCCTCTGTACAAACCCAGTGATGGCAGCTAAGAAACATTCTACCTATATGTACTTCCCAATTGTTTTAGCCTTCCTAATCTAAATTATTTCTTCCATCCACAATATCTTCTTCTTGGTAAATTCATGGAATGATGCTAGGTCCCCTCTAAAAGACAGAGATGATGTGCCACTTCTCCTAAATGGTGTTTTTCTGTCCCTAGTCTGGAGCATAGACCAGTACGAGTACTAGTACTCTGCTGGTACTCTGCAAACACTAGGAGAGAACGCTGGCTTTAGTTTGGCTGTGCAGAAGTTGAACCTAGGGCCTCAAGAGGGCTAGGTGAGCATGGTATCACTTGAGCTACATCTCTCACCTGGAATGCTCACGCTATCCCTCTAGGACAGAATATGATTGATTCATCTAGGTCTTCCTATAGGATCCAGCACAGCAATACCAAAAACTGGATCTTTCCTTAAAATATTTAATGAATGAGTGGATTAAATATTTAAATATGTCTAGATTAAAAGAAAGCTATTTCATATCTCAACACCAGTGGATAGGAAGGTGTTATCTTGTAGGAGTGCCTATGAGACCCAGGATTCAGTCTAGCCACTCCCAATGGTTTTTGGTTCCATAGCACAGCAGTAGACCTCGACACAAAACTCACAGAGAGGAGGCCCAAACAGCACTGTGTCCAGGGCCTTCAGCTGCAGCTTCTGCCTATGGCTCCGATCTGTCATCTTCAGCACAGTCCCTGTCATGGTGGTGTTGGTTACAGCTAGCCTATTAAGACAAAGAATAGCGGTTAGGTTTTTAGACATCAAAAAGTACTCTGGAATGATTATTTATCCCTTCCAGGAACACATTCAGTCTTTGTGATTGTTGCTCTTTGTACTCTAGAACAGAGTCTAAACAAATGAGTTTATTTTATTTTATTTTATTTTATTTTATTTTATTTTATTTTATTTTATTTTAATGAATGTTTTGGCTGTGTGTATGTCTCTACACTAGATCTAGGCAGCACCCACAGAGACACTGGATATTCTGGAACTGGAGTTACAGATAGCTGGGCTCCTATACAGGTGCTGGGAATTGAACCTCGGTCCTCTGGAACAGCAGCAACTCTTAGCTGCTTGTCTCCTAACAGGGAGTATTTACCAAGAATTTGATCACCCTCTCTCTCCATATCTACAATCTCCTAAGTATTCTACCCTCTAAGGACTAATAATATGACATATATAACATATATAACATATATGTGTGTGTGTGTGTGTGTGTTATATATATCATATTTATTTGTTATTATATGTCATATATAACATATAATAATATAACATATATTATATATTATATATATAATATGGTATGAGTGAGGGCATGCAAGTTTCACAGGGTACACATGGAAGTCTGAGAACAACTCAGGAGTTGATTCTCTCCTTCCACATTGTTGAAAGGGGGTTTCTTTTATTTCTCCCAGGAGACATATTCCAGGCTAATTAGCTCATGGGCTTCCAAGAAATTCTCCTGTCTCCACTTCCCATTTCACTGTGAAGTTCTGGGATTACAGATATGCACCAACATTTCTAGTTTTTGTTTAAAGGTTCTGGGGCTCAAACATAAGTGTTGTACTTGCTGAGAATCTCACTGGTGATTTCTCTTGTGCTTCTGCTTCTAGGAATTCTTCTATATATTTGTCCCCACCTCTCTTCATGAGAAAATGTATTCTCTTGTCCAGTCCAGGTCAGAACACCATACTCAATGACCCACTTGTTTGTGGGCCTTCTAAACAGCTCTAATTTTAACCCATTGCTATTATATATAAACTTGCTTGTAAACAACACTGAGTTAATCCTATTAACAACTATCTTACTAACTGCAAAACAGTTTACTCCTAATAAGATTAATGTGAGTTTTATGACCTTTAACCACGCTGATAATAAGACATTGACTTATTGAAACTTAAAATGACTGAAAAAATAAAATGGACTTCCTCTTTTTTCTGCTAAAACACAGCAGGTATAGAAGGAAATGAATATAAGATACAAAAAGATGGAAACCACATGCCTGAACCCTCTAAGGGCAGAGTTAACACTATATTACCCTGTACCATTGGTTATCTTTCCTAATACATAGCTTTATTCCCTCAGCTAGAGGAAAAGCTTCTCACATCACAGCGTGTTTTCTATTTCTGTAGGAACATGAAGGAATGGCAGCTACTTCCTCCTCTGAACTTGGAAGACAATCAAGGGCACCTAACAAGAGAGATAATAAGGCACTATGACCAGCTGGTCAGGAGATCTGGCTTCCGGTCCTAAGTATTCTCACTTGTCTAATTAATCATAAGCTGCTTGGTTCCTCCCCAGAGACCTCAATTTCCTTTTATGTAAATTTTTCATAAAATTTTGTCACAAGGTCTCTATATATCCCTGGCTGTCTTGGAAGTCACTATGTCAACCAGGATGCCCTCCAACTCAAAGGTCCACTGTCTTCTGCTTCTTGGAGTATTAGGATTAATGACATCCGCAGTCACACCTGGTCTTCTGTATAATTTATGTAAAATGGATACTTTCTGAAAGCCTGGGAATTCTTAAACTGTCTAGGTCACTTCTGCAAAATGGATTTTGTGTTATCACCATTTGTTCTATGAACTAATTCTCAGTGACACCAGCAATGCCAGTATTTACTAATACTATCTAAGAGTGTTCTGCTATTTCACATGTGTACTGGCTGGTTTGGGGTCAATTTGACACAAGCTGGAGTCATCAGAGAAGAAGGAGCCTCAGTTGAGGAAAATCCTCCATGAGATCCAGCTGTAAGGCATTTTCTCAATTAGTGATCAATTTGGAATGGCCAAGCCCATTATGGATGGTGCCATCCCTGGGCTGGTCATCTTGGGTTCTATAAAGAAGTAGGCTGAGCAAGCCAGGGGAAGCAAGCCAGTAAGCAGCACCCCTCCATGGCCTCTGCTCCTGTCTCCATCCCTGCTTGAGTTCCTGTCCTGACTTCCTTTGGTGATAACAATAATATAGAAGTGAGAGCAGAATAAAACCTTTCTTCCCCAATTTGCTTTTTTGGTCATGGTCTTTCACTGCAGCAATAGAGTCCCTAAGACAACCCTCACTGATCACTGAGTCTTCATAATAGACTTAATAAATCAGTTTCTTTTCAGTTTTCTTTCTAAAAAATATACTTCTTTATTTATTTACTTGTAATGTGTGTGTGTGTGGGGGGGGGGTCGTGTTATATGGTGCATGTGTGCAGATCAATTTGTGGAAATCAGTTTTCCCTTTCCATCATGTGGGTTCCAGATTGAACCCAAGTCATAAGTTTAGAGATAAGTAAGCCATTGAGCATGCCTTGCATGTACTAAGTAGCCAATAAATGGAAGCCATTGATATGATTCCCAGGAGTGATGAAAATTATTACACAAGAGAACAAAACAAAGTGGCCTTCATGCATTATAGCACACAATAGATATGAGAAGAGTAGCTGGTTACAGACTCTGTTGAGGATGAAGCCTTACTGAATTGTCCAGAGCAACCTGAAGGCAGACCCACTCCCAGCCTGTTCCCTACACCCTCAAGAGAAAAATCCAGCCCAATTTCTAACCTTGGCATGGCATGGCCAGTAAGCTGCAACTTCCGGAAGGTTTCCTCATACTGTGGCAGCTCCACATATGTAATCAGCCACTGTATAACCTCATCCACAGTCCAGTTGTACACTGTAGAAAGACAAAGAAAAACATTACTCCAAAAATTTCTTTGATTTAGTTGTCCTTTCCTCCCCGCCCCCTGTATTCCTTTTGAGTCTGAAAGATGACAGTGCTGAAGTAATCTATGATACTCTCAAGCACTGTGCCTTATGTTACACTTGCTGCTGTAGCCACACTGACCATGCACTTGCCATGTTTGTGTTCTCTTAACATTCCCATGTCCATAACACTGTAAGTATGAAAGGAGTAGTCCCTGTATGAATCTGCTTACATGAAGCTCTTAATATGATAAAACTAACAATGCTGGGCAGTGGTGGCGCACGCCTTAAATCCCAACACTTGGGATGCAGAGGCAGGCGGATTTCTGAGTTCGAGGCCAGCCTGGTCTACAGAGTGAGTTCCAGGACAGCCAGGGCTACACAGAGAAACCCTGTCTCGAAAAAACAAACAAACAAACAAACAACCTAACAATGGTTGGTTTCAGCCAAAACTGACCAGGACAGAGTAAAAAGCAATAATTTGAGAGGAAAAAAATATTCTGTATCTTGAATGTGATGATTATACAAATTATAACATCTGCCAAAGTCCATCAACTTTATATTTGAAATAAATATATTATGGAACATAGTGCCTGCCTCATGACTATAATCCCAGTTTACAAGAAGTTGAGGCAAAAGGATGGCATTTCAAAGCCAGTCTGGGCTAGAGAGTGAGTATGAGATCTGTCGAGATTATACAGATAGACTCCACCTCATAAATAAAATAAAATAAAATAAAATAAAATAAAATAAAATAAAATAGCTGTATTTTCTTTATGTCCCAATAAATTTTATTTTAAAATAGTTTTAAACTTAAGCATAGTCAACACACCTATAATCCTAGCATTGGGGATACTGAAAAAGAAAGATCATAAATTCAAGGACAATTTAGCTAGATAGTGAGATTAAGGCTGCCTCTATCTCAAAACGAAACAAACAAAAAAAGCCCAAAATAATGTATGCATTTTTAGATAAGGACTGACATATCCCAGGTTGTCCTGGCACTCAAAATGTAGCTGAGGATGACTGTGAACTTCTGATCCTCTTCCCTCACCTCTCAAATGCTATTACTGGTAGGTGCAACCATACTCAGTTTATACTTGGTGTTAGGGTTCAAACTCAGTAATCTGGGTTAAGATCCTGGCTACATCTCAGGCCAAGATAATGATTTTTTTTAAAATTATTATAAATGTTATCAGTTCTGAGAACTACTCATCCAATTTAACCAAACTTTTATCATGGCCCACATAATGCCAAGCTTTCTAGAAGTTGGTTTCCAGTCCAAAAACTTAATAGCATCAGTGAAGTGTGGACTGATGAAATGGATGAAGGACTGGAGAGATGGCTCAGCAGTTAAGAGCACTTGTTCTTGCAGAGGACCAGGATTCAATCCTTCCATATAGGAAAATAAAACAAAGGATAGTAGGAGTTTATCTAAAATAATTCATTGACAGAAGCCACCTGGGAAAGGCTATGGCAAGCGAGTGAGTTTCCTGGAATTGGCCCACAATTTTGACTGGTGTACTCTAGAGAGGCACAGTCCCAGAGAATTCTTCCCAGGATTGCTTCTTGCTGTTGATATGCCTTTCCTGCCATTATTACATAGTCTAATGATTCTTGGGCATCAGCCCACCCTATTGGGCAAATTTCCTGTGGATTAAAATGAAGATGAACTTTCATGAATTAATGCTGTTCAAATGAATTAGTGACTATATAGAATTCCTGATTTGATTCAAATAATTTTAGAAAGAAAATTTAAAGAGATGGTTTTAGTTGTTTTGCCAGAAAGATAATAAAGTTAGAATCAAGAAGAGAAGGTACACCCTCCTCATAAAATAGTAAGTTAACACTGCATAATAAGGAATGCAATGAGCCTTCATAAATTACGCTAAGAAGAGAAATAGGCTTGGGACAGACTTGTGATCAAGAAAAAACATTCATTCTAGGTCAGGTCCAAGGATGAGGCCACAGGTGTGAATCATGACAAAGCAAGGCCATGTGAAACTGTGGCTTTGAACTTATAATGAGCTTATAGAATGAAACACTTCGTTGAACTTTCTATCAACATCCTTCTGTAACTTTCTTTTTGTATAACACTTTATCTATGAGGTAATTTTATAAAGAACTTTTGTATAAGAAGGTATAAACAGGCTAGCAAGAAGAAATAAAGTGTGGCTTTTTAGGGCCCTGGCCCATCCACCAAATGTATATATGAATATATGTCTGTCTGTTTATATGTATGTACATACATATGGGTATCAATATCTATGTGTGCAGGTCATGTGTATGTATATAAATATGTATGTGCACTTGTGAAACGGATGAAATTGGGCTAGACCTGTGTGTGTGTGTGTGTGTGTGTGTGTGTGTGTGTGTGTGTGTGAGATTCACAAATCCAGAAGCCAAAGCAGTTTAACTAAGTCACCACTACAAGTTGGGTACTTTACAGTTATTCTCTTATTTGAAGCTTCTATGCAGAATTGCACTAAGAGGCTGCCAGCAGCTACCAATGGCTGTTTAAATTGAAATATTTTAAAATTAGTTTAATAAATCCAGTCCATCAGTGGTATTAGTCATCCTTGAAATATCCAATAGCTATAACTGATTAGTGGCTACTATGCTAGACATCACAAATTATACAACATTTCCAGTACTGTAGATAGTTGTACTCCACAAAACTGGTCAAGATAGCTTACTATATATAAATTTCAATTCTATATCTTTTATTTTATTTTGAATAGGTAAAAGTAAAAACAGGGGTAGGGAGATGGTTTGCAGGCAAACCACTTACCACACAAACATGAGGACTTAAGGTTGGATCTCCAGCACCCACAAATGACAGGTGGGCATGGTGGGCCACCTATAATCCTAGCACCTTGAAAGGCAGAGACAAGTAAAGCTCGCTAGCCAAACTAGCTGAATCAGTGAGCTCTGAATTTAAGTGAAAGACATTAAATACATAAAAATGGAGAGTAATTAAGGAGGGCACCCAATGCCAATATCTGCCCTCTACACACATGTGAATACATATGCATGCATGCCCACATACCCATGTGTGATGGCTAGTTTTGGGTCAGCCTTACAGAAGATAAAGTCATTTTGGAAGAAGAAACCTCAACTGAGAAAATAACCCCATGGCAATGGTCTATGTGGCATTTACTTGATTGGTGATTGATGTGGGAAGGACCATGATTGTGTGCTGTGCTACCCCTGAACTGGTGATGCTATATAAAAGAGCAGAATGAGCAACCCATAAGGAGCATGCCAGTTTGCAGTGTTCCCTCGACTTCTGCCTCAGTTCCTGCCTTGAATTACTACTCTGAGTTCTCTTTACGATGAACTACAAATGTAAGCTGAAATAAACCCTTACAGAACCAAGTGCTTTTGGTCATGGTGTTTTATCACAACAACAGAAACCCAACTAAAACAGTATGTCTGCCCACACACATGCAGAAACACAAATATGTAGGACCAGCATACACACACATATACATGCAAAAAAAAATATGGTTCATCTAACTATAAAAACAGGCTCTCAACTTCAGCGACAAATTTGTGCTAGTATTTATAAATAATAAAAGTAGTTAAAACAGAAGACAATTGCCAGGTATTTTAGAAGATAGTGTCATGTATATCTTGGGGAAAGGGGTAAAGAACCAGCTCAGGGATTAAGAGCACCTGCTATTCTTCCAGGACCTGAATTCAGTTCCCAGCACCCAAATTGGGTGGCTAATAACCCGATGGATTCCATGGTAAAAGATCGAACTTTCAAAAGTAATCATCTGACCTCCACATGCACACTGTGGCACACACATGCCCATACTCACATACATATGGACATACAGCTACAAAAAGGGGAAGGCGGGTTGGCTGGAGAGGTAGCTTAGTGGTTAAGAGCACTGACTACTCTTCCAGAGGTCCTGAGTTCAATTCCCAGTAACCACATGGTGGCTCACAACCATCTGTAATAGGATCTGATGCCCTC
This sequence comes from Rhabdomys pumilio, assembly GCA_030674055.1. Classification (NCBI taxonomy): domain Eukaryota; kingdom Metazoa; phylum Chordata; class Mammalia; order Rodentia; family Muridae; genus Rhabdomys; species Rhabdomys pumilio. The sequence goes on along the minus strand of JANHMN010000003.1, from coordinate 93,362,958 downwards.
TTCTGGTGAGTCTGAAGAGGGTGACAGTGTACTTATATACATAAAATCAATAAATAAATATTAAAAAAAATAATACTCTGAGTTTGTATTGGAAGAGTCACCTCTCCTTTGCTCTCAGATAATATGCTTCAGGCCATGCTAAATCTACCTCTAGGAGTGAACACATAATTCAAAATGAGCCAACTAGTACATTCCATAATCCTGGACACAGAGCTTATTTCTAAAATGAGATTTAAAGAAACAAAGCTCTAAGATTTTTGTTTATTGACTCATAGGAGATTGTCTTGCATGTTGAGTCTTTTGGTATCCAGATGAACTGATCCTGAACAACAATATTAGTAATGATTACATTAACAGAAGCCATCACTTATATAGTACTGAATGATGATAGTGTTTAAGCATCTCAGATATTTTAATGCACTAATCTTTACGAATACCTTATGAAATATCCTATTTTATCCCTACTATAATGATGATGAAACTGAGCCACTAAAAGATTATATACAATCATCCCATAGTTATCCAGCTAGGAATTGTAGGAATTGGTAAGACCAAGATTTTGTCTCAAACAGACTGATTCTAGAGCTCATTTTATAAACCATTATGCTATCTGCCTGCCTGCCCTCCCTCCTTCCTTCCTTCCTTCCTTCCTTCTGTCCTTCCTTCCTATCTATTTATCTCACCCACCCACTCATCTATCCATCTACTCATCCATCCATCTCTCCTCCCTGTCTCTGCTGAAATCCCCATTCAGAGGCAAAGCAGAGCCAGGAGATGAATTTAAATGGTATCATTAAACCCTTGGGCCTGTTGAAGGCCCCTCATCCATAGATATTTTAGTTTTGTACAAATTAACTTCCCTCTTTTGCTTACCTAAAATGAGAAGAATTTCTGTCATAATAGAAGCCATTCTAATCAAAAATATTACCAAGTAATCATTCACAACATGATAAATCACATAATCACCAAAGTCAAAGTACCATAGTTGCTCATCTCTCCATATCATAATGTTGGGGTTATTTTAAATGGGCAATCATAAAAATGATTTTTTAAAAATGATTTACATTCATGTGCTGTTCAGACATGTTTAAAGTTTACCTTTATTTATCATCAACCTGCTTGGTGTGATGGTTCTTGCCTTTAATGCTAGTATTCAGAAGGCAGAGATAGATGGTCTACATAGGAAGTTCCAGGCCAGCTAGGGATACACAGTGAGATGCCATCTCAAGAAAAAAAAAGAAAGTTAATTGCTATATAAAGAAGCAAAAATAGAATTACTCACAAGGAGTATGTTCAAACCAATTGAGGTCAAATGAGATCATGATTTACTGTACAAATCATAGTTCACAGTAGCTTAGCTAGTGAGAAATATAACCCTGAATGTGTCATCAGATGGCTCCATTAATATAGATATACTGAATTTAAGAGTCTGAGCAACTGAACAGAAGAAACAAGATACCATTTCATTGAACTTTTTAAAGGTTTGAATAATGTATTGCTATTGTTTGTGATGTACATAGAAACTGGAGATAAGTGAACAACTTGAAAGACTAAGTCCTCTTTCCTGCATGTTAGTCCCAGAGGTTGAACTCAGGTTGTCAGGCTTGGTAGTAAGTGCCTTTTTGATGAGATATCTGCTTTTCTTATCAGAGAGTGGGAGTACAAGCATGTGATCTAGGCATGTAGGAGGCAGAAGCAGGCTGACCACATATTTAAAACCAGATCTACATAATATGTTTGAGAACAGTCTAGGCTACATAGTATGAATGTCTTTTAATATATGTTTGTTACATTTATATATAAATTTTACATAGCAACTTAAGCCTCATTATATGAGTACAGAGAGAGAGAGAGAGAGAGAGAGAGAGAGAGAGAGAGAGAGAGAGAGAGACCACTTAATAAAATCAGACATGAGAGCTCATGACTGCAATCCCAACATTTAAGAGGCGGAGATGGAAGGATCAGTTCAAAGCTAGCCTGTCAAAAAAGTCCCAGATAGATAGATAGATAGATAGATAGATAGATAGATAGATAGATAGAGATAGACAGACACACAGACAGACAGGCAGGCAGGCAGACAGTGAAAAACAATTTTGAATTATCAGTCCCCAAAAGAAATCTGTACATTATTTGGTGTTGAAAACCACTGCTGTCAGCAAGAAGCTAAAATGTGTGACAGCAGAATAATTTGGTGAGATTCATCATCATTCTCTCTGAAGATCCCTATCAAAAGCTACCTTTCAGAAAAGTATTATCTATTCCCTTTAATTATCAGAGAAGAACAAGGATATGAGCCACATTGTAATCATTTTTGCTGTTATCAATGAGAATTTATTCACTCAAAGAATAAGTTTCCTAAGTGAAAAGTTCCAGAACTGTTCTAATTATAGCCTCCAAACAGCATCACTAAAGCTTCATTTCAAACGCTCAGCTTTCTAGCTGGAAAGATGCTCAGTAGTTAAGAGCACTGGCTGCTCTGGAGAGGACCAGAGTTTGGGTTTCAGCACCCAAACTAATAATTTGGGTTCTAATAATTGTTCTAATAATTATTGTTGCTGTTGTTTTTGTTTTGCAAAGCAGAGTCTCTGTATAACCCTGGCTATCCTGGAATTCACTCTGTAGACCAGGCTGGCCTCAAACTCATAGAGATCCACCTGGACAGCATGTGCCACCACTGTCCAGCTGCCACCTGTGCTTTATAAAGCGGCCCTATCTTTAAAACAAGAAAACAAAAACTCAGCTATTCCTCTAATTGTAGACATAACCATACCCATGCTCTTTTTCTATTACTCTCACATGAACTACAGAGTTGACAATTTGGAATATATCCCTTTATGCTCCTGCTTCCACTAAAATATGAACACAAAGTCAAAAACCATGAAAACATCTTGAACAAAGCAAAGTTGAAGGCAAAACTGATTCCATCTCAATGCCCTCAGAAGACTCTAGCGCTCAGGACAAAAGCTCTAATGTTGAGTATTCTGAGAGTAGCTTAGACCACCAGCAGACACAGAAGGTGAGAGGAAAAGGTGCCAGGAGAGGAAATGAGGCAGGTAGGCAGGGATACTGAATGTGCTCTAAGAATGCTCCTAGAAGACAAGATGCTAACAAAGGGTCTCCAGCAGTCACTGCTTGGTTGAATGTCTAGTTCTCAGTCAAAAATACATTGGAATAAAAGAAAAATTAATTTCCAAGAGAAACATTCAACCCTATGGCTTGAAAAAGGATAATGGACTTAGCGTTAAGAAAAATATTGAGGAAAGTAGAGTGAATTAGCTATTATTACTGGAAATGAAAATATATCCTAACACATTACCAATGCAGTCATTTACTATAGTCTGGAATGTCTGGTAATGAAGGGATAAGACAGCAATACACATGAGGCAGACAGACAAGTGCCAGCCTGTAAAGTACAGAAAACAACACAGCCCTGTAATTGTGCCAAGTGAGCTTGGCCTCATCCAACACAAAGAGGCCTTTCTGCTTGGTATGTAGGATGGAAGGAAGGCACCTTTTTTGTTGTAGAAAAGCCTGAGGCCAGCGGTGCTTCAAGGGCTTTTTGTCTACTAAGAAGACGCCTTAACACAAGCCTGGGCATAGATTCTTGGCATGTTCTAATCAGCACCCTCCACATGGAAACAGGCAAGAGTCATTCTAGACCAGTGGTTCTCAGCCTCTGCATCAATGACATTCTGTTGGGTTTATCTTTATTGTAGAGGCTATGCTATGGATCACTACAGGACATTTAACAATATTTCTGCCATGTACCCAGTATATGCTATCAACAATGCTGCTGTTACAACAAAAATATCTATCTTCAAGTACTGCTTATTATGTCCCTCAAAAGGCAAAATTGCCCGAAGCTGAGAACCACTGCCCTAAATACTGCATTGAGGCAGAGGTTCTCTAAAAGGATCATTGTACTCCAAGGATGGCTTCTGACCAATTACTCCCTATACAGCTAAGTTACGGGGGGGGGGGGGTGGGGGAATGGCTTCAGTGTCGTGCCAAACCTCAAGGCAATGTTTTATTTGTTTGTTTTTAGCTCTATGTATTATTCAGTTACCTAGGCAGCAGGCCCATCTGGGCAGGGCTTGTCAGCATGGTGTCATCCACCTAAAGTCACTGCAAACTGAACAACATAAGCCACAATGAGCTGTATCCTCCACGTTATCTGTATCTCTGATAGCAACTCTGAGTTCCAACATGATCTTACGAAACAGTCTGAGACACCAGAGCCTCTTAGCCCTAAAATTCAAGTACCTAAAAGTTAAGACTTGTACTTTCTCATTCCAGTTTCTTTGTTATTGTTAGTGTCTTTGTTTTGTTTGGGATAGGATCTCATATAGCCAACATAGGTCCTCATACTTGCTAAGAAGGATAACTTTGTATTCCACTTCTGAGACTGATAGGATTACAGACATGCACCAGGTTCAGACTGCATTCTCAATCCAAAAGAGAAAAAAAAAAATGGAAGGAATCTTTGGGCTAAGGAAGGAAAAAAGATCACACACAGCAAGTATAGAGTGACTGCTGACAGTAAGAGACTACAGAATTTGGCAAGAAGAGCTTAGAAGAGATCTGGTACAGATTACAGATGACTAGCATGTCCAAACCCCAGGAGGACATCAGAGCAGAAAATAGTATCCTAAAACCATACACTTCACCAAACCTGTCTGTGTGATCTCTAGAATATCAAAGACATCACCTATAGGAAAAATGATGAACAATGCTACACAAAATAAGAAAAGACAAAATTCTTAGAGGTTATGACAATACTCAAAAGAAAGATATACTTGCAGATATTGATTGGGAGAACATTCTTTATTGAATATATATAGTGCCACTGGTAGGTTCTTATGTTCCAATAGACAGCCCCAACGTGTGTGTGTGTGTGTGTGTGTGTGTGTGTGTGTGTGTGTGTGTGTGTGTGTGTTAATTTTGGTTTTTGAAACAAGAGAAACCTGGAGCTTACACTATCTTCAATCTCACTATGTAGTTAAAGCTGGCCTTGAACTCCTGATCCCAGTTTCCACTTCTCATGTTCTAGGATTACAGACATGTCTAGGCTTGGCCCTGCTGGCTTTGTATTATAAAATATATAATATACATTTGAAGCCCAAGACCTTAATTTCCATCTTATCTACCATGGACTAATTGGGATAAATGATTTAACTGATAGGAGCCTCAATTTCCCTTTCTGTAAAATATTCGTTCTGTCACTCAATAAACATTTATTTTGTACTCATCCAATCTAGGCCCTGGAAACAGAACAGGGCTACGAAGGAGATCCCTATTTCAAGTACTATAGCTTCCAGTCTAACAATATCTATCAGTAGTGATTGCTTGCACTTACATTCATTTTAAAAAGGAGTTCACTGGCTGAAGAGCTGGCTCCACAGTTAAGGGAGTTCATTGCTCTTACAGAGGACCCTGATTCAGTTCACACTCATATCACAGGTCTCACAAATGGAATTCCAGTTCCACACATGTAGTGTACATAAACTCATGGAGTCATACACACATATACTAAGTAAGTAAGTAAATACATAAATAAATACTCCTTTTTAAAAATAGAGTGGGGCACTGGGCAGTGGTGGCGCACACCTTTAATTCCAGCATTTGGGAGGCAGAGGCAGGAGGATTTCTGAGTTCGAGGAAAGCCGGTCTACAGAGGGAGTTCCAGGACAGCCAGGGCTACACAGAGAACCCCTGTCTTGAAAATAAAAAAAATAAAAAAAAGAGTGGGGCTGGAGAGATAGCTCAGTGCTAAAGAGCACTGAGGACCTGGATTTAATTCCCAGCACCCATAAGGTAGCTCACAACTATCTGCAACTCTAGTTCCAGGGGACCTGACACCCTCACACAGACAGACATGTGGAGGGAAAGCACGAATGCATATGAAATAAAAATACATTTAAAAAAACCAGCATGGTCAGAATTTGGGTAAACAGAGATTCAGATCCATCAAAGAAAAAAATAAGAAGAGCAATATCCAGAACTACCAAGTGTGGGTCATGTAGAGAACGCAGATTCCAGCTCGTCCAGAGTCCAAGGTCGTGCATAAAGACAAGGAAAGTAAGAAGCTGCTGAAGCTAAATGATAAGTTCTTGAAAGTAGGTCATCTCCAACTGAAGGGCAATTCATGGAAGTGATTATTAAAAATTCCTCTACTTACTACAACCCACTCCAGGACAGAGAAATACAAGAGAATACAGAAGTCACAGATCCTCTGGTGCTTAGGATTCTGAGGGGAAAGGCAAAAAGGCAGTCTAAACCGAATCCATGAGATGGCTCAGCAGGTAAAAGTACCAGAAAATCACCGCTATCAAGCCTGACAAACTGAGTTTCAGTTCCTGGGACTTACAAAGTGAAAGGAAAAGAGCAACTCCTGCAAATCATCCTCTGACTCTCCACACATTAAAATAAGCGAGCATTGAAGTCCTATGCTGTTAACCCTGGCAGAAGTAGATGGATATCTGCAAGTTCAAGGTTAGCCTGGTCTACATAGCAAATCCCAAGGTGGCCAGGGCTACATAGCAATAACATGTCTTAAATACAAATAAATAATATAATAAATATATGAAAATGAAAAAAGCCACAATAAAAACATCAAGTGGTAATAAAGTACAATTAAGAAAAATTAAGCAGTGAGAGAATAAATGTAAACAGAAAAGTCTGTTTAAGGAAGGAAAGGCCTCTCTGGTGATGTGACATTTGAGTAGAACTGAAGTGAAGCTGTGAGTCACGCGGATACTTGGGGTAAGGGCACATCAGTGGAAGAACAGTAAGTATCCCTCCTAGCACTGCAGCTACAGCTATCCTCCAGGGATGCACAAGGCAGATCCTGGGCTCTGGCCAATCTTTCCTCTTGCCAGGAAAAGAATAAGCAATAAGAAAACGAGCTCCTGAGTCAGTATCTCTTTCCCACAATGGACTTGTGGCGCCTGTAGATGAAGCCCTCATCTACTTCTGTGGTTTCAAGCCCTCATCCCAAGAGAACAACGTCTATTAGGGGAGTTGCCAAACCCTTTCTGAGTCTCCTCACACAGCTATTAGAGCATTGGCTGGTCACCTAGTCAACCTCAGTTAGTCATTTGGTCTGACAGTCAAATATGGCCTGACAGTTACAAATCTGGGGTTTGTAATCATGTGCCTTGAACCAAACATCACTTATTTATTAAATGTAAGATCTCAGTCTCATTTTTGTTACTTATGAAATGATGACAAGTAGAGCTTTTAGATACTGTGGTGAAGATATAAGGAACCTCCTTTCCTATAGTAAGGAAGTAACCTGGAGCTAGATTATCTAAGAGGTTCCCTTCCTACTGCCATTACCTGGGAAGCTTAGTTTCCTAGTATGTTAATATCAAACCCCAAAACATCATTGTAAAAATATCTGGGCCTTGGGCCTAGGCCTCCTGCGACAGGCCCACTACACTAGGTTACTATGCAAACCTCTGGTCTATTAAACATCACGAGGACACACTATTAAAGGCATATACAGAGCTACAACAAAGCACAGAGAAAGTCAGGTTAGAGAAGCATTTGCAGGGCAGCTGCACAGCAGCAGAACAACCTTGGAGTTTTGGGATGTGAAACTTTAAGATGGGACAATAGTAGAGACAAGGACAAACTATTGACTAATTTTCCTAATCTGGGCTGATTTCAGTACTAAGTGTTAGAAAGTGGGATCATATAAGATGCTGACTTCAAGCAAACTGATAGGGAAATAGGCAGGGTAACAGATTGTAATTAAGGTGTTGAGTGCTATGATGAGATAAACAAACATAAGAGGCCATGGGGACACAACACACATTATCTAGACTGTGGTTTTCAGAAAGATTCCAAAAGGAGATAGCTAAAGAGAATGTTTGTTTGTTTGAAGCCGGATCTGAGGTAGCCAAGAGTGGCCTCCAAGTCTCTATGTAGACAAGGATGATTTTGAACTCCTAACTTTCCTCCCCTTATCTTTTAAGTGCTTAGACTTATGGGAGTGTGTCATTATACATGATTCACATGGTCTATGCTGAGAATAGAACCTAGGGTTTCATGTATGCTAGGGCTAGTATACTACCATTTGAGACCACTTCTCTTTTTGAAAGAGGATATGTCTATGTAGTCTTAGCTATTCTCCTGGAGCTCACTATGTAGACAAACCAGGCTGAATCTTCTGCCTCCTGAGTGTTATGACTTTTTTTTTTCAAGACAGGGTTTCTCTATGTAGCCCCAGCTGTCCTGGAATGCACTCTGTAGACTGGCCTTGAACTCAGAGATCTGCCTGCCTCTACCTCCTAAGTGCTGGGAATAAAGGCAAGAATTACCACACCCAGCAGTCCTTTAAAAAGAAAAAGAAAGAAAGAAAGAAAGAAAGAAAGAAAGAAAGAAAGGAAGAAAGAAAGAAAGGAAAAAGAAAGGATTCATCATGTAGACCAGGCCAGCTTCCAATTCAAGTCAATTTTCCTGCCTCAATCTTCCAAGTGCTAGCATTACAAATGAAAGACATACATGCCTAGTAATGTATTTTAAATTTAAAAACACAAGTCAAGGCCTGCGGATATATAGCTCAATGGGAGAGCACTTTCTGGGTTCAACCCGCAGTACTTTGAAAATAAAAGGATCAACAATAAAAAGAGACAGAAAAAGACACACTAACTATAACAGGGTGGGGGACCGATCCCTGGAAGTAGTGGGAACCTGTAGGTGTGGCTTAGCAAAGGGAAGTTTGGATATTTGTGACATAAAGCCCAGATCACTTTATCATACACTCCCTCTTTGCTTTCCAGTCACCACAAAGTAAACAGTTTCCCCTGCCAAGTAATCTCTGCCTGAATGGAACACCTTACTACAGACCAGAGAAAACAAGTCTTCTGAAGTTGAGAGCCAAACAAAATCTTCCAAACAAAATGTATTCCTTTCAGTCTCTGCTCCCATCCAGCAACCACCTCACCTGGGGATCCATCCTGTCTGCAAACACCAAACCCCAACACTGCTGCTGTTGCCAAGAGGCACTTGTTGACAGGAACCTGGTGTGGCTCTTCTTTGGGAGGTCCAGCCAGCAACTGACCAATGCAGATGATGTGGATGCCTGGGGCCAACCATCAGACTGAGCTCGGGGACCCCAGTCAGGGAAGCTGGCAGAAGGACTGGAGGAGTGGAGGGGGATTGTAACCCCATAGGAAGAACAATGTCAGATGGCCAGACCACCCAGTGCTCCCAGGGACTAGAACATCGTGTACAGGGATGGATCCATGACGCCAGATACATATGTAGCAGAGGATGACATCAATGGGAGGTGAAGTCCTTGGTCTTGTAGAGGTTTGATGCCATGTAGTGTAGGGGGATGCTATAGTGATAGGGCCAGTGGGTGAGTGGGTGGGGTACCCTCATAGAGGCAAGGGGATCAGGAGAGGGCAGATGTGGATTGGGGGTTTGTGGAAGGGTAACTGGGAAGTGAAAGATCATTTGAGATATAAACAAATGGAATAATTAATAAAAGAAAAATATGTTCCTTTCTTGGTAAATGATAAACTATGCAGCCAGAAACATAAAGTTAAGTAGACTTAATATCATCAGTCAATGACTTGATTGGCATTTTTACAATAGCCAATAGAATATTTGGACCAATGAGCATGTGCACATGAACAGACTTAAGTTAGGACATGAAAGGAAAAATATTTATAAACCAGCAAAGGATTCAACTGAATATGATAGTATTCAACTATAATGTAAGCACTATGGAAACTGAGACAGAAGAATCATGAGTTTGAGGGCCCTGGCTATATAGCAAGTTTCAGGCTAGATAACACAAGTAATCCTAGCATTCAAAAGGCAGAGCTACAAATTTCTGGAGCCAGCCTGTAATACACAGTGAGTCTTGAGCCAGCACTGAGACACTGACTCAATGAATAGGCTGAAGAATGACTGAGAAAGACTTAAAATGTCAGTCTTTGGCCTCTATACACTTATGCGTGTGTATATATATATATATATCACATACACACACACACAAACATGCATATAAATTCATCTCATACACAGGCATACAAAAAAAAGATGAAGAAAGGATTCAAATCAGTGATTTCAGCCTTCATATTAAAAAACTAGGGGAGAGAGAGAAAGAGAGAGAGAGAGAGAGAGAGAGAGAGAGAGAGAGAGAATGAGTTATTTCACAGTCACAGGGAACAGTGATTTATGACTGCAATCCCAGCACTTACTCAAGAGGTGAAGGCAGAATGATCAAGAGTTCAAAACCAGTCATGGCTATATGACAGTTTGGGGCAAGCCTGAACTATAAGATACTGTCTTAAAACAAACAAACAAATGCCTAAGATTTAAAAGATACTTCATCAAAGAAGATATATGAATGCCAACTTATGTACATGAAAAGATGCCCAGTATCATTAGTTATTAAGCAAACCATAAACTAACACCAAAATAAGACACCACTACACTATGCTAAAATTGAACAGACTAGTAATAGTAATAACTAAGAGTCTCATACACTACCAATGGGAATATCTAACACTGATAGTTTCTTGACACCTGCCATATGATCTAGTCATTCCACTCCTAGGTATTTTCTTAAGACACAGAAAATGCATGTGACTCTTATTAAAATGGTCACTTCAGCTTTATTTGTAATAGAAACTATATTAGCTCAAATATCTAACAAGAGGTAAATGGATAAAAAAACTGAAGTATATCTCTTCATTGTATTAATACTCAGGAATAAAAAAGATAAGCTATTTGTATAAGTAAAATATGAATCCCAAAATAATTATGTTAAATGCAGGAGACTAAATTTTTAAACATATATATTATATGATTCTATTTAAATAAAATGGTAGAAAATGTGAACTGAACTCATCAGAAGGTAGCTGAGTAGTTATCAAGGGGGAGAGATGACAGAGGATATGAGGTAATGAACATAGTCTGCCTTTACTGTACAGTGGCTTCACAACTGTACACATATACCAAAACAGAGACTAGAATAAACTATAAATATTTATAGTTTATAGCAATATCATCTCAGTAACTTGCATGAAAAAGTTGTTAAAATCAAGTTATGGCAGCAGCACAGGAGAAGTACATAAGAGCAGAGAGGAAGAATCAGAGAGGGATGTAACTTCTCTATTATGTGAGGATAGAAGACCTTTTTTCTTCTAGTATATATTAAAGATAAAACATAAAATGACTGTGTTAAATATTAGGTCACAACATAGATGACAATTTTGATTCAATCATCAGAAAGAAAAATTATCTAGGGGCTTTGGAGACTAGCTCAGTGTAGGTAACAAACTTGGCATTTATGAGGGCCTGGATTTGAGCTCCAGCACATAAAAAGCAGAACAGTGGTGTGAAGGGAGAGTGTGTGCCAGCACCAGGTTGTAACCTCAGGGTTTGGAAGACAGAGAAACAGGAGGATCAAGAGTTCAAAGATAGCCTTGGCTACTTGAGGTGTTGCCCCAAGGGAGAGAATAAACAAATTTTCTTTTTCTTTCAAAAATGTAGCAACAACTAATAGAAAGGGAAGAGGAAGGAAGAGGAGAAAGTGTGGGGTCAGTGGTGAAATGCAAATGGCCTGGAAAGCCCAACGTTATAACCAACTTCCGTCAGAAGTGAGAGCAGAGCTGTGAGAAGCCATGATCTCACTCTGTGATATCTTAAGTAACTACACATAGTTAGTGACAGGATTATATTCCATTGTTCCACTCAATCTCCTTGCCTTGTTTTCCACATCTGAAAATAGAAATAACTCAAAACTACAAAAACTATACATATAAGGTTATTGTGAGAAATGAATGAACATAAGGAAAATACTTAGAACAGCACTTAGCATTTGTGACATACTATATAGTGTCAGAGTTGTTTCTGAGTTGCTGTAGGTTTTATTATTAAAACCTAGAGCTGGTTAATGAAAAGGTTAGCAGACTTTTCTGCTAAGATCTAAATAACACAGGAAAAGTGGGGGAGAGAAAGGAAAGACAGACAGACAGAGACAAAGACACAGAGACAGACAGAGACAGAGACAGACAGTCAGAAAGAAAACAAAAACAAAAACAGACACTGGTGTCCAACATTAGTCAGAGAGTGTTAACAACAACACTAGTCACACAAAAAGGCATGCCATTAGTCTGTTAATGTTCTGAATATAAAGACTAAAGCTGATCTCTACACCAGTCAGCTATCTGCAGGCCAGCCAGTTTGAATGAATGCCAGAATACTACACACCTTCTATAGCTCTGGAAACTCACTCTAGAGAGAACAGGAGCCTTTCTCTAAATAATGAGGCAAAATACTTGACACAAGAAGGTTCTTACTTTTAGTGTGTGGAACCACTGGTAAACCAGTCCTGAAAAGGTGCATGTATATGACTTCTCAGCAGAGAGGCACACTGCTGTATGTTTTACTGCTAAGGGCAAATGAGTCTCAGCCTCTTCTAAAAACATTCTCCATTGTCTTCCATGTTCCTGTAATTTGAAATACACTGGAAGTATTCCAAATAGTTGCTAAGTCCAGAAATAAAGTTCTGACCAGAAAATGGCCTGGGCTGTTTGTTCTCTAGTACTAGGATTCAGTCCTCTATCACTGCCTTCCCTTGGTCACTTTCCTTTCTCAGTCACGTTTGTCTGAGTTTGGAGAAAGCCCACAAATACACTCCTCACCTCTTGCATTCTAAGTTCATATTTATAAAACCTACTCTTAAAAACTAGGCACCTTATCACCATGCTATTAGAGAAGAAAAACAAAAGTAAACAGACTGCTGGAAGACTTTCCCTGGCAATGCTAATATAAGGCCAAAGCTCCTATCATTGCTTCATCTCTCCTCAATAGACAGCCTGCATTGCTGTAAAGACACATCCAACTGCAGGAGGGTGTGTGTGTGTGTGTGTGTGTGTGTGTGTGTGTGTGTGTGTGTGTTTGAGTGTGCATGTGTATGTTTGTGTATGTGCATGTGTGTGTGTGTGTGTGTGTGAACTTTTGAAGAGTTCAGAAAGCTTTCTCCTACATGCTTCTTTACATGCTTCTTCTAAACTGATGAAATGGTTAATGGAGCAGCTGCTCCATTCCCTGCTGTGAATCTAATGAATCTAATGCTCTTAGATTTAAATTCTATAGTCTCAGGTAAGAATCTGAATCAAAATAGAAACAGCCCCATTCTACTGAAAGTAGTGTTGTCTGCTATCAGAGGACAAGGGAATGTACTGATCTACAAGGGTGAGAAGACTGACAGCTAGTCCTGGCTCTCCTAATGCATGACAATGAACACATAATTTTACAAGCCAAGTCCTAAGTTTCCTTATCTAAAAAAAAGGAAAATTAGAAACAATGGCAGGTGCCTAAAATCCCAGCTGCTTACAAGGCTAAGATCCAAGAGTCTGAGGCCAACATGGGCAAAATAAGGAGACACTATCAAAATTCTGAAGCCCTGGATAACTCATGTTTAACCTTTCTTAACACCCTATACTGGTCAGTTTTTTTTTGTTTGTTTGTTTTTGTTTGGTTGTTTGGTTGTTGAGTTTGTTTGTTTGTCAATTTGACACAGCTAGGATTGTCTTAGGAGAGGGAACCTCAATTGAGAAAAATGTTTCCATAACATCAGCCTGTAGGTAAGCTTCTGGGGCATTTTTAAATTAATGATTGATGTAGGAGGGCACAGGCCACAGGAGTGATGCCCCCAAAGGTAGGAGGTCCTGAATGGTCTAAGAAAACAAACTGAACAAGCCATGAAGGGCAAGCCAGTAAGCAGAATTCCTTTACGGTCTCTGCTTCAGGTCCTGCCTTGGCTTCTCCTGATGACCAACTATAAGCTATAAGCTATAAGCCAAATTAACCCTTTCCTCCCCAAGTTGATTTTGATCACAGCAAGAGAAAGTAAACAAGGACACATCTCCTCTATAAGACCTTGGGAAAATGCTGCTTTCAATATCTATCTGTCTGCCTGCCTGCCTGCCTGCCTGCCTGCCTGCCTGCCTGCCTGCCTGCCTACCTACCTACCTACCTACCTACCTACTTACCAACCTGTCTTAGAGACCGGGTTTCCCGACCCTAGGCTGCCCTTGAACTTAGTGAGGATGGTCTTAAACTTCTGGTCCTCTTGAGTACACTTCCAAGAGTTAGGATTACATATCACAGCTGAATCTCCCAGTGTTGGGAAGAAAATTCAGGGCTTTGTTCATGAGAAGCAAGCCACTTACCAACTGAACTACAAGTGTCCAACACTACTGAGATCCAAGGACGCTCTAGCCACAGAGCTAAAAGAGGAAGCTAAAGAGCTGTCACTTTCTTTCCTGTCAAGTGTCAAAAAACTAAACATGGTCTTTTACTCAGAATTCTGAATAAAATGCTCCAGTGGAGGGAAACAAGGTACTAATGGTTTAGGAGTTTTATTTCTAGTAGGGTCTAAAATTTTCACTGATGAATTCAACATGAGTCAGTAATGTCAACACTGAGGGCACTAGCATTTAATCAGGAAGTGTTATAATATATGTAACAATGCAGTTCAGCTCTGTGTAAATCAAACCACATTTAGGATTCTGTGCCCAACTCAAGGATTGAAGAAAAACATTGTAAAAATGTTTACAAAAAGGACATCTGAATCAGAAAGAGGCTGAAATTTTTTTATTAAAAGATGAAGGACTATTTAACATGGCAGGGAGGAGTATTGGAAGCAAAAGATTCAGGACCCTACCCATTTTTACTCAATGTCTGAGTCATCTGGGACTCAGAAGAGGTGGACTGGGCAGAAAGTACAGAACAGGCTGCCTCAAGAGAACAGCAGGCTCATTATCTCTGAGGATGACATGACAAGCTGGTAGATTTCTATGGAGGATAGTGTGAGAACAGATGTTGATAGGCTGGAATTCAAAACATCCTAATGAAGGACAATGACTCAGTCTTATTCCATGACTATATAGAATGATTTCAGTAATTCACTTCTTGTTAAGCATTTTTTTTGTTGTTCATGTCCTTTTAAAGCCAGTATCTATTCATCCTCGCTCTTCTCTAAACCTCTGACAACTGACAACCCAGCTGCCTGTTACCTTCTGATGACTTCCATGCCTTCCACAGGTCCTCCACACTGATAAGCTTATCCTCACCATGGAAGGTGCTGTGTTTCACTGTTGGGTCATGGTAATTGAGGTCTTCCCTTAGGAACTGTAAGGGAAAAACACAAAAGTTACAGGAGATACTTGTGAACCAGCCCACCATGATCTCCACAAGTCACTTGTCTCTAACTATATATAACACATTTCCAATGCACCACTTATAAACCCCACGCATGCATCTTTCTATGTGAATGCCTCAGTTGCTGGTGAAAACAATTTTTTCACTTTGTTATATGGTTTGTATGAAAAAGACAGATATGTTAGAATTCTTCCCTCATACTGTTTATCGTCATCATCATCACCACCACCACCACCACCACCACCTTTTGAGGCAGCCTGGAAATTATCAATCTTGCTAGGACGACTAGCATGCAAGCCCTAGAAATTCACCTGTCCAACCACACCAGCCCTGAAGTTACAAATATGTGCTGCAGTGCTCGACTTTTTATATGGATGCTAGAAATCAAAACTCAGGTCCTCACAATTGTGTGGTGGGCACTTTACCAACTGAGCTATGGTCCCAGTAGCTCCAATTCTTTTTTTTTTTTTTTTTTTTTGGTTTTTCGAGACAGGGTTTCTCTGTGTAGCTCTGGCTGTCCTGGAACTCACTTGGTAGACCAGGCTGGCCTCGAACTCAGAAATCCGCCTGCCTCTGCCTCCCAAGTGCTGGGATTAAAGGCATGCGCCACCACCGCCCAGCGCTCCAATTCTTTAGTTTATCTGGTTGGGTTTTTTTGGTTCGTTTGTTTAATGTGGACAAAGTCTCATATATCCCAGGCTAACCTGGAACTTCGTATGCACCCGAGCATGACTCTGAACTCTTGTTTTTTGGGAGGGGGAGTGGTAAAAATATGGGAGAGGAAAGAGTGAAAGAAAGGAAGAAGAAAGAAAAACAATGGCTCAAAAGAAAGAAAAAAGAGAGAGAAAGAGAGAAAAGAAAAGAAAAAAAACAAAGGGAAAAAAGAAAAAGAGAATGGGAACAAATGAAGTTTTATATAAACTGTTCTACTTCAAATGTAATTTAAATTTGTATCTCTGTGTGTATTTGTGTACATGAGAGCTGGAGGTAAGAACTCAGGGGACCTCTAGAAGAGAAATGTATTCCTTTAACCACCATCTCTCCTGCCCTGAAATATGGCGGGAATGAATGTTCTACTTAAAATCGAGGAAAATATCAATTGCCAATATCAGAGTGGAAAGGGAACCTGAAGGCCCAAGAGTTGGTGCTTAAGGAGCTAATTAAGGTCTCGAGTCTCATCCTGGGCTCCACACCTGGGCCAACACGCAGGTGCAATAAGATGGCCGGGCCAAACAGCGACTGCCTTTCCGAGGAGCATGTGCTGTTCACCCTGCCGCTGCCCCAGCACTCACATTCTATGGAGCATTTATACAACTCACATTGCTTAGGCACAAGACCCCCAGCCCCACAGAGGCACCCAGTTTAATGGTTTCTGGTATTCACAAAAGTATTTCTAAGCTTTAAAGCATAACTCAAAAGTAGGTAAGCACAGCCTCTCTCTCTGGTCCTTCCTGCTTGAGCAGACTCATAGCTGGTCTGTCCCTGGGAAGACACCACATTCAGATCCACACCAAAGGATCTACTGCACCCAGAGCAGTTAGAAAAAACCCTCCCCCACTGAGAGATCAGCGGTTAAATCAAGATCAGATAAACCACCTAAACAGTGTCATAACCCCTAAAGAAATAGCAGCAGTCATTAAAAGTCTCCCCACCAAAAAGAAGCCCAGGATCAGATGATTTTAGTGCAGAATTCTATCAGACCTTCCAAGAAGGTCTAATAGAAGGTCTAATACCAATTCTCTTCAAACTATTCCACAAAATAGAAACAGAAGAAACACTACCCAATTCATTCTATGAAGCCACAATAACACTCATACCTAAACCACACAAAGACCCAACAAAGAGAACTTCAGATTAATCTACCTTATGAATATCGATGCAAAAATACTCAATAAAATTCTCGCAAACCAAATCCAAGAGCATATCAAAACAATTATCCATCATGATCAAGTAGGCTTTATCCCAGGAATGCAGGGATGGCTCACTATTCGGAAATCCATCAACATAATCCACTATGTAAACAAACTCAAAGAAAAAAACCACATGAGCATCTTACTAGATGCTGAGAAAGCATTTGACAAAATTCAACATCCCTTCATGGGAAAAGTCCTGGAAAGATCAGGAATTCAAGGCCCATACCTAAACATAATAAAAGCAATATACAGCAAATCAGTAGCTAACATCAAACTAAATGGAAAGAAACTTGAAGCAATCCCACTAAGATCAGGGACTAGACAGGCTGCCCACTCTCTCCCTACCTATTCAATATAATGCTCAAAGTCCTAGCCAGAGCAATTAGACAACAAAAGGAAGTCAAAGGGGTACAAATAGGAAAGGAAGAAGTCAAAATTTCACTATTTGCAGATGATATGATAGTATACTTAGTGACCCCAAAATTTCCACCAGAGAACTCCGAAACCTGATAAACAACTTCAGTAAAGTGGCTGGATATAAAATCAACTCAAACAAATCAGTAGCCTTCCTGTACTCAAATGATAAACAGGCTGAGAAAGAAATTAGGGAAATGACACCCTTCACAATAGTCACAAACAATATAAAATATCTTGGAGTGAACCTAACCAAGCAAGCGAAAGATCTGTATGACAAGAATTTCATGTCTCTGAAGAAAGAAATAGAAGAAAACCTCAGAAGATGGAAAGATCTCCCATGCTCCTGGATTGGCAGGATTAATTTAGTTAAAATGACCATCCTGCCAAAAGCAATCTATAGATTCAATGCAATCCCCATCAAAATTCCAAATCAACTCTTCACAGAGATAGAAAGAGCAATTTGCAAATTTATTTGGAACAACAAAAAACCAGGATAGCGAGAACTATTCTCAACAACAAAAGAACTTTGGGGGGAATCACCATCCCTGACCTGACCCTGTCTCGAAAAACCAAAAAAACAAAAAACAAAACAAACATTTTTTTCTTTAGTCAGGTATAGTAATGCACACCAGCAATCCTAGTACTTTGGAAGTAGAAACAGCTATTCAAGGTTTTAGCCTTGACAGTAGTAAGTCTGAGACCATCCTGAGCTACATGAGAGCCTGCCTTTTTTTTTTTAAATAAATAAATAAATAATATTTTTTTCTTACCTTTTCTTTCTTCTTTTTATTTTGTTTCAAAACAAGGGTCTCATTATGTACCCCTGACTAGCCTACAACTGGAACTCAATATGTAGACTAGGCTGACCTCAAACTTACAGCAGTCCTCCTGCCTCTGCCTCTTGCATGCTAAGATTATAAGCATATAGTACAACATATAAGAATGTTAAGAATGTTATATTAGCTGGAGAGATGCTCTTTCAGAGGACCCAGACTCCATTCCCAGCACCTAGACGGCAGCTCACAGCTGTCTGTAACTCCAGGTCCAGGAGATCCAATGCACTCACACAGATATACATGCAGGTGAAACACCAATACACATAAAATAAAATTAATAAAAATTTTAAAAAGAATGTTACATTAAACTAGAACTCCAATTTCTACTATATTTTAGATAAGCATTAACTTATTTTACTCTAAATATTGTCCTGTAGCCAGCAAATAGCTATAGTCTTAACGAGAATATTTAAAAGCAATAAAAAGCACAACAAAAATCAGATTGCTTTTTGGCTCCCAAAACATGGATTTACTGTTTCAAGCCCAGAACGAGGAGCTCCTCTCTCAAGAAGGTCCAAGGAGGTGCCCTAAAAGTTTTGTCTTACCATGGGGAATGTAGCATTGGCTAGAACGGCAGCTTAGTAGCTCGCCTAAGTGCCAAAGCACCAGCTGTCACTAGTATATTTAGCTCTATGAGCTCAGAAAAGTGATCTTCTATGAGGTAGCCCAAAGACAGTCCTGAGCAGCAGTGAAGTCCTGTGGGTGGCAGCAGAGAAGGAGGAAAACACAGCTCTAGATTCCCTCAGCACTGTCCCAGCTAACCTCCTCATAGGACAGAACTCAGTTTGACTTAAAGTCAGAAGACTGGGACACCTTCAGGTGCAAGGACCTGAGCAGCTCTCCCTTAGTACCACTGGCTCCTTCCTCCACTCTCCAGCCTCGATCCTCACTACATCTTCTATGCCTTCCAAACCAAACAGCACTTCTAAAATCCCCTCCTCACAAATATTAAATACCCATGTTTCTCAGCTCTACTTTGTATCTTAAAACATCTAGCGCTGATTAGCTTTCTTGTTTGTGTTATTTATATGCTGAGGCTAGCCTTGAACTCTTGATCTTCTTGCTTCCACCTCCCAAGTGTTGAGATTACAGGCATGCACTACCATGCCTAATTTATTGGTTGATTGTTTTTCAATGCAGGGATTTGCTATGTAGTGAAGGCTAGCCACAAACACATGACCAGCTGTTTCAGCATCCTCAGTACTAGAATTACAAAAGTGTGCCACCACATTTAAGAACTGTCATTTTAGCTGCCATAGCTCCAGGTGCTGTTTATACCTAGTACGAGGACACATGTTTCAGAGGTGAAATAACTGTCCTGAGTGACATTCACCAGCTACTGCTAAAAAGATTAGGACAGCAGAGTCATTTCTCATTCATCTTCATGCATTTAGGTCTTCTGCCAGTGTAAACACTTAGAATGAAGTGGGGTACAGTGGAGACTAATATAATGTTAGCACTTGGGATATCAGGATCAGGAGTTCAAGGTTATCCTGGACTACGTAAGACCTTGTCTCAAAAACCAAACCACTAGAATGACCTTTATGAAATACAAGGCTAACTTGATCAACTCCTCTAAAATTCCACGGCTTCTCATAACCTACAAGGTAATGCCCTAGTTTTATAGCCTCATAGCCTCGAATTGGAGCCTTTAAAAATTCGGCCCAATCACTTATTTTCCAGTGGCATTCCTTCATATTCTCCCTCCCGGCCAGACCAGGGGTCAGGATGCTATAATAAGCCAATACAGTTTACAGTCTTTTTATTTACATTTTTTTTTCATTTGGGGTTTGTTTTAGTATGTATCCTAGGCTGGCCTCAACTGTATTATATAGCCAAAAACAATCTTGACTTTCTGATCCTCCTGATTCCACCTTCAGAGTGCTAGAATTACCAGCATTTCCCACCACCATGCCCAGTACATGTGGTGCTAGGGATCAAACTCAGGGCTCTGTGCATGCTAGACAAGCATGTCACTAATGGCTGAGCTACATCCCCAGCCCCAGTATGTAAAACTTCACCAGAATACAGCCCACTAATTCACTGACACATCGTTTATAGCTTATTTTATACTCTAAAAGTAGAACAGAAACCAGATATAGTGGGTCATAACTTTAATCTCAGAACTCAAGAGGTAGAAGCAGTAGATCTCTATGAGTTCAAGGCCAGACTGGTCTGCATAGCAAATTTCAGAACAGCCAGGACTACATAGTGAGACACTATCTCAAAAAACAAAATAAAACAAACAAAACAAAACCCTGAGTAGTTGCTACAAAAAAAACTAAAAAAATTAATCTCTATTTCCAGAAAAAGTAACTAACCCCTCTCTAGAAATATCAAGCCATTTCCAGTTCTTAAGCAAATCATGCACTTTTATAGTTGTGAGCCTTTCCACAACATGGTCCACATGATATGTTTTATGCTGATTAAAACTTTATGTCTCTGTGTAGTTTTCCACGCTTCTCAGTAAGTTAATTGAATGCCCTTATTTATCTGTTTCCTTAGTTCTCAGGGTACATATTTATGACAGTACTCCTACTTCACTATAATTACTATTTAATTATCCCCTTCCTACTTTCCCTAAGCAATTCAAAAATAGAGTCTATATTTATCTATTCATTTACAGTGTAAATCCCCTAGAATACCTAATTGAATAATGAATTTAGCTCCCTAAACCCATCTCCAAGTATAGGCTCTGGCATAGAGCAAAATATCCAGTTATTAAGTAGCTGAAAGGCTGTCTCTTATTTTAAGCGTTTATCCTACAACACACAGAATGCTGGACACATGTCTTAGCTGTTAAGAGGGTTAAACTGATGAGAATTAAAGTTAGGCCTTGCTTCTAAAGCTAGTTGCTGCAGTTTGAATTGTGGGTTTATCACTTACTTTCAATGTATCATGCACATCATCTATAAATAGTGACAACAATAATGCCCTCATACATACATCACTTACTTATAAATGAGTCAATTTATGGTAACAGCTTAGAATAGTACCTGAAACAAAGTGTGTGTGTTGGGGGGTACAGGGGTTCTTTTAAGGATAATATAACTAAGTATGTACAATCCTAGGAACCAATATTATAATGACATAGATCTCTCAGATCTAAGAGAATCCTATAGAGGATGTAGAAGAGAGATACATTCCTCAGTGCCCACTAACAAAAGCCAATATGCTAGAAGATCCAAATGCAGAAAATTAAGATAACAGTCCCTTAACTTCAAAGGTTCTTTCTGTTCTGCACTAGGATTCTTTGCAATCCAACTTCACCTTAAATTGAAACTAGCTTTTTCCAAAACCTTCTCTAGTCTGGGACCTACCTGACTTCATTGGATCATCAACTGCTTCTTTCTCCTATTCCTCATGGTAATAAATTCCTAGTCTCTGAAAGTACCAGCCTTTTCTCCAGTCCAATGAGCTGTACATGTTACTCTCTCATCCAAAACACTCTTTCTTCTCCTGACCATATCCATACATAGGTACCTGTTTAGATCCAGGTTACCTATCAGTGGTCCTGAACATGGATAAAGCTAAGTTAGGTCTCCCTCTCCTCCTCCTTCTCCCCTACTTCTTCCTCTTCCTCTTTTTCTTCTTCCTCTTCTTCCTTCTCTTCCTCTTCCTCCTCCTCTTTCTCCTTTTCCTCCTCTTCTTCTGTGACTTACACTGTTCACTTAAAATAACACTGAATCCTCAACTGTTCCCCAGCTCACTGTCACAAGGAAACTTCTTCCAAAGCATCAACAACACCTTTCTTTTTCCCTTTATTTCCAACACTAGCACAAGTAAAAGTAGAGAATACATATGTGGCTGATGAAGGGCAGTCTTCTCATGGAATCATCCTTGATGCTGCACCATAATATTAGGTACATGACACAGGTTAAATCCTAAAGGCAATATCTAAGGTTGTAGCTTTGCACGCATCAGAACAGAACAGCAAAGACTGGGTTACTCTAACATCTCCAGTCTTGCAACCTATTAGGACCAAAGCATCCAAAACACTCAAGGACTACCAGTTGGTGACCTCTGTTTTATGATAGGACAAAAATAGATCACTAATTAGAAAGAATTTCCTCAGAGAGAAAAGAACATCTTCTTAATTGGGGTCAATGATGCCATATCTACACAGCACTGGACAGAATACAGCAAGGGGGATATTTGCAGTCTATGCCCAGATCATCATGAACACCCAATCTTCAAACTAACCTGTGTCAGTCTGGCTAATGCCTGGATGGAAAAAAGGATATTTATAAAAACTGCAGGGATAGAAGACACTTGTAGCTTTACACCATGAGAAGCTATATGGACAAAGTCTCCAGTAACACTGAGGAAGAGTCTCTGGAAACCCACAGGCCACTCAAGCCAGAAGAGCAGTTAGGCTAATTGCAGATTCTCACCTCACTCAGAGGGACAAGTTCATAGCACTAAGTACTCACATTAAAAAAAGGAGAGATCTCATACTAGTAACTTAATAGCACATCTGAAAGCTCTAGAACAAAAAAGTCATACCCAAAAGGAGTAGACAGGAAGAAATAATCAAACTCAGAGCTGAAATCAATAAAGTAGAAACAAACAAACAAAAAAAATACAAAGAATCAGTGAAACAAAAAATTGGCTCTTTGAGATAATCAATAAGGTTGAAAAATCTTTATCCAAATTAACTAAAAGACAGAGAAGAATATTAAAATTAACTGAAATCAGAAAGGGGGATTTAACAACAAATACTGAGGAAACTCAGAGAATCATAAGGACATGCTTTAAAAACCTGTACTGCATTAACTCACATAATTCACCAAATTGGAAAATCTAAAAGAAATGAAAAATTTCTTTGATACAGACCTCTTCCAAAGTTAAATCAAGACCAGATAAGCAATTAAAACAGATGTATAACCCCTATGAAATTGGATCAATCACTAAAAGTCTCTCAACCAAAAGAAACCAGGGCAAATGGTTTTTACTACAGAATTCTACCAGACTTTCAAAGAAGAGCTAATACCAATACTCCCCAAGTTATTCCACAAAAGAGAAACAGAAGGGGCATTGCCTAATCCATTTTATAAAGCCATAGTTACCCTGATATCTAAACCACATACAAACCCAACAAAGAGAATTACAAACCAATTTCCCTTACGAACATAGGTGCAAAAATTCTCAATGAAATACTTGCAAACCAAATCCAAGAACACATGAAAAAGATCATCCACCATGATTAAGTAAGATTTATTCCAGAGATGCAGGGACAGTTCAACATACATAAATCAATGAATGTAATCCATCACATATACAAACTGAAGGACAAAAACCACATGATATTCTCATTGCATTCAGAAATGCTTTTGACAAAATCCAACACCCCTTCATGATTAAAAGTTCAGGAGACATTAAGGAAACATTAGGACATACCTAAACCTAGTAAATGCAGTTTACAGCAAGCCCATAGCCAATATCAAATTAAATGGAGAGAAACTCCAAGCAATTCCACTAATATCAAGAACAACACACACCCTTCATTCCTATTCAATATAGTACTTGAAGTCTTAGCTAGAGTAGTAAGATAGATGAAGGAGATCAAGGGCATACAAAGGAAATCAAAGTATCTTTATTTGCAGATGATACAATTATATGTTGATAAACTTTCAGCAAAGAAGCTGAATACAAAAAATTAACTCACATAATTCAGTAGCCTTCTATATACAAATGACAGACTGAGAAAGAAATCAAGAGGGCTGGAGAGATGGCTCAGTGGTTAAGAACACTGACTGCTCTTCTAGAGGTCCTGAGCTCAATTCCCAGCAACCACATGGTGGCTCACAACCATCTGTAATGGAATCTGATGCCTTCTTCTGGAGTGTTTGAAGATAGCTACAGTGTACTCATATAAAATTAATTAATTAATTAAAAAAGAAATCAGGAAATGGCCTCAAATAATATAAAATATTTTGGGAAAACTCTAACCAAGAAAGTGAAATACTTGAATATAAAAAACATTAAGACACTGAAGAAAGAAACTGAAGAAAATATCAGAAGATGAAAAGATCTCCCATGCTCATGGATTAATAGAATTAACATAGTAAAAATGGCCATCCTACCAAAAGGAATCTACAGATTCACTGCAATATCCATCAGTATTCCAGGACAATTCTCCACAGATCTTGATAGGACAATCTTGAGCTTCATACGGAAACAGAAAACACCCAGGATAGCTAAAACAATCCTGAATAATAAAAGAACTGCTTGAAGTATCAGGATCCCTAATTTCAAGTTGGACTACAGAGCTATAGTAATAAAAACCATTGGCACTAACAAAAAAAAAAAAACCTGACACACTGATCAACAGAATGGAATTGAAGACCCAGACATAAATCCGCACACCAATAAACACCTGATTTTTGATAAAGCCAGAAATACACACTGGAAAAAAGATGCCATCTTCATCAAACGGTGCCGATCAAACTGGACATCTACATGTAGAATGCAAATAGATTCATATTTATCATCCTGCACAAAACTTAACTCCATATCAATCAAAAACCTCAACACAAAACCAGATACACTGAACTTGGTAGAAGAGAAAGTGAGGAATAGCCTTGAACTCATTGGTCAAGGAAAAGACTTTCTGGACAGAACATTGTTAGCACAGGCATTAAGATCCACAATTAATAAGTGGGACTTCCTGATACTGAGAAGCTTCACGGTTATCCAGACAAAGTGGCAGCCAACATAATGGGAAAATATTTTTACCAACTACACATCCATTAAAGGGCTAATACCCAATATATATAAAGAAGTCAAGAAACTAGATATCAAGAAAACAAACAACCCAATTAAAATATGGGGTACAGATCTAAAGAGAGAATTCTAAAAGGGGGAAACTCAAATGGCTGATAAACACTTAAAGAAACGCTCAACATCCTTAGACATCAGGAAAATTCAAATCAAAACTACTTTACAATTTCATCTTACATCTGTCAGAATAGCTAAGATCAACAAAACAAGTGGTAGCTCATGCTAGGAAAGATGTGAAGGGGAATACTCATCCATTGCTGATGGATAAATTGTACAGGATAAACTGTTCAGCTATGATGAAAATATGTGTGATGGGTCCTACCTCAAGACCAAGCAATACCACTCTTGATCATATACTCAAACGATGCTTCACTCTACCACAGAGACACTTGTTCAAACATGTTCTTGTTGCTCTACTCACAGTGCCAGAAACTAGAAACAACCTACATATCCCTCAACAGAAAAAGATGTTTTTAAAATGTGGTACACTTACACAATGAAGTATTACTCAAACATTAGAATTAAATTATAAAATTTGAAAGTAAATGGATGGAACTAGAAAAAAATCATTCTGAGTGAGGTCTCCCAGACTCAGAAAGACAAATATGGTATGTACTTACTTATACATGGATATTAGCTGTTAAGTCAATGATAACCAAACTACAACCCATAAAACCACAGAGACTAGGTACAGAATAAGAGACGAGAGGAGAACAGATAAATCTCATTAGAAAAGAGAAATAGAATAAGTAGTTATAGATGGATGGATGGATGGATGGATGGATGGATGGATGGATGATGGATGAGTTGGAATGGGAGGATCAAGTGTGAAGGGGGGGAGAGGACAAAGGAAGGTGTATAGGAACAGCTAAAATTAAGGGCTGTTTGAGGGGTAGTATAGATACTTAATATAGTAAAATCTTCCTAAAGCATACACATATAAGAAAGTAGTCTAAATAAAATCACTAAATAATGGGAGAGACAGAGCTCCATCTGGACATCTCTTATGTGCATGCTACCAAAAAATAAATACAAACACAAATCCAGACACGAACATTGCAATCCACAATGCTGGTCTGCTTTGCAATATATGCTAGGGCAATTGTGGCACACAGGCTTGTGGGAGTAACCAATCAATATCTAATTTTACTTGAGGTCCTCTCCATGAGATGAATCTATACCTGACACTGCTTGAGTGACTAAGAACGGGAGACTAGAGAGTCCAGAGACCTAGAATAAAAACATATACTGCTGTTCTTTAAAAAAAAGAAAAAGAAAAGTGGCAATAAAATGACCCTAATGACATTCTGCTGTACTCTGCCATCTTCAAAGAAGCTTCCTCTTGCTGTCGATGGGAACAAACACAGAGATCCACAGCTAGACTTTATGTAGTGAGTTAGAGACCTTGAAATGCTCAGCCCTAGATGGGATGTCTCCATTAAATCCCTCCCCTCAGGACTCAGGGAATCCCATGGAAGATCAGACACAAAGAGTGTGAGAGCCAGAGGGGATGGAGGACACCAAGAAACAAGGCCTCTAAGTCAACACTATGCACGTATATATGAACCCACAGAAACTGAAGTAGAAGACACAGGCCTCTGTGGATCTGTACCAGTTAGGTCTGACTCCTTTAGTAGACACACACCTCCATCTCTCACCCAGAAGCAATCTCTAATAGGTAGCCAATTACAAATGAAAACTTAGTTTCCTCCAAGGAAGTCTCAATGGACAAAAAATAGTATTCTTACCATTAGGCTGCATGCCCAGCAGTAAATGGTCAATAGAAAACAAAACAAAACTCAGCAGCATCTTTGGAGAGTCCTTGTCTAATAATTTTCAGGGCCCTTTCTTTTTTTCTTTTAAATTTTAACTAATTATTTTTCAAATTTTATTTATGTATTTTTCTTTCTCTCTTTTTAACCTATAAGTCCTTTGTGTATGTATTATGGTTCACAGTTTAGTGTTTTTATGGCATTACTAAATGTGCAAATGAGTGGGTCTCTGTTTCTTGTGCCTTCTCTTGGGCTCTTTCCTTCTGTTTGTTTGTTTTGTCCAATTCCAATGTGTTAGGTTTTGTTTTATATTATCATATTTTGTTATACTGTATTATATTGATTATTATACATAGAAGCTTGTCTGTTTTCTAATGAGAACTAGGAAGAGAGTGGACCTGGATGGGAGGGGAGGTGGGCAGCAACTGAGAGTAGAGGCAGGGGAAACCATAATCAGGATATATTATATGTGAAAAAAATCTATTTTCAATAATTAAAAGGAAAGACTTAGGAAGATATTTTTCAAAAGCTCTAAGGGCATATAGCAAATAAAGACACACATATGCTCAAAAAAAATCTACCAAAATTTGATAAGAAAGCAAAAGTGTAGCAGTCTTTGACCCTGCTACTGACTTTGCCCACAGAGATAGTAATTCTGTTACAGAATGATGTAGGTCACTTTTCTCCTAGATGTCTAGCTGCATCCTGGAAGAGACAGAACACTAACATTCTGCATCTTACTATACCAGCTACCTGTGGCTGGTGTCAAGTTCTATGAGTATGGTTACCAGGTATGCCTGTCTTCTGCTCAGCCCTCATACTGACAGGATGCAGCAGCACCACTGAGGATCCTGGACCTCCAACAACCAGTTCCATAACTAATAAGATAACAATTACACTTTGGATCAGACAAGCCACGAAGACCTGAAGCTATTGATGCCCATCTGCTAAGTACTCACTCAGCTCCTAAAGGGAGAATATTATCTAAGGACAGTTCTAGAACCTTAGCTCAAAGGCATTGCCTGGAAGGAAATCAGGCTTCAAATCCCTATAAATTCAAGACTAAAGATGCCATGTAGACAGTATTAGTTATGGTAAAATGTATCTGGAGAGAATTTGATGGTTTCACTGAAGTAGTCCCCTCTTCCTTTCAGAGAATGCATTCCACTTCTATCCCATGCCTACACACACACACACACACACACACACACACACACACACACTGTGTTAAATGGTGGATAGTACCAAACTCGGTGAAGTATGTTTTTTTCTCATACAACTATACCAATGATATGTTAACTCCATATAAGGATGATGATACTGTGACCATAACTTTTGCAACTTGAGATATAACAACAAAATTCTGTTTACACTTTCACAAATAGGTTTTCACTGCTTAACAACTTTTTTTTTTCTTTTCTCATTAACTGAAACTTTCACCTTTTATCCTGAAACACTTTATTGTTTTTTTTTTTTTTTTTGGCATGTCCAATTTGCCAGCATTGCTACTTGTTCCACTTCTATTAAGTAATCAAGGGTTACTTGAACATAGCACTGCAATAGCACTAGATGTATCTGACAATTCAGACAGTGACTAACAGGTAGCTATCATATATAACAAGGATACTCTGAACAAAGAGATGATTCATACCCAGGGTTGGTCAAAGTATTTGATTTCAACATTCTACACAGAATAGTTCATAATTTAAAATTTACAGGGGCCAGGGGCATGGCTAAATGGTAAGATACCTTCCTTCATGTACAAGGCCCTGAGTTCAATCCCTAACACCAACATATGCATAATAAAAGCTTATGAATTGTTTATTTATGAAATCTTTCATTTAATATTTTTATATCCCAGTTGAACTCAAATAGATGAAACTAGGGGAAATAAAGCCTATTTGAATATGGCAAATTATAGACCAGAGAGTGTGCTGGAGAGAACTGGATAAAAAGCAACGAGACAGAACTACCCAGTGCAAGTACAAAGCTCAAGAAACCATCCTTCAGAGCAGAAAGGGTTTGTGACCCCAAGAGGAAAGCAACAATACCAAACAATCCAGAGCCCCCCAGGGTCTAAACCACCAGTCTGGGAGCACATAGGGAGGGACCTACGACTCTAGCTGTATATGTAGGGGAGGACAGCCTTGTTGGGCATAGGTGGGAGAGGAGATTCTTGGTCCTATGAAAAACGAACACAGGAGTGGGGGTGAGGTGAGGGTGAGGAGGGGGTAGTGGGGATGGGGGGTAGGTGCAGGCACAGTCTCATAGAAGGGATATAAGGAGGGGGGATGAGATAAGGGGTTCTTGGGTGGTGGGGGAAATGGGATAAGAGGATAAAACTTGAAATGTAAATATTATAACCAACTACATAAAAGGGGGAAAAATGTTGTTAGAACCAACATCTTTAAAAAAATGTCAGCCCTCTAGGAAAAAAAATTTTTTTTTTCTTGATACTAAAACTTGTCCAGAGAATTGTATATTGCAGAATACACAGCCTTGGTGTATCTACTCATCAAGCAAAACAAGCAGACCTATTCAAACCTCCAGTGTCTGGGAACTCCATCTGGATGCAGTGAAGACACAGTGTCAGAAGCCTATCAATTTACTCTTCCCCCCCCCACCCCTCTTCTAATATCTCAACACCCATAATCAGCTTGAAGAAGTTAAAGAAGAGTCAGCGCCCCTATTCCCCAGGCTTGGGGACTAAGGTGGTTAATATGGTGCTGTCTCTCTGAGGAACAGCAGTGATTTTGTTGGAACAGGGAGGATTAGCTAGGATTTATGGCATAGCCATAACCTATTGGTAGAAATCTGTATAATTTAGTATCAAGATGAAGTTATAATTTCTTAAATGGTACAAAATTCACTAGGATTTCAAATTTAAGGTTTTCACTGGTATAAGCTTCTTATTGATATGAAAGTGAAATGAATATAGATACTCTCATGGGCATTGTGCCTGTATAACATATTTAGAAATACAAGGCTTAGACCCAGTCCTTCTTTAACTTTTTTAACTGACTTGGGATGATTAGCCTGTGAGTTAAGGGACTATAGCAAATTCATGACTTTGAGTTTATTGTTAGGGTGTTTTCTATATTTTATTTAGAAATAGCTGAGAGGAGATAACAGACAACAGTCCAGGTTACCTTGCATGGATAGTTGGATTTCAAAACGTCAGAAATCCATAGAATTGACGTCACAAATATTTCTATATTAATGTTCATTTTGATTAGAGACCTGTCTGCTCCTGACAGCTTCCTGTCTTGGATTCTAAGAAAAAATTGAGCATCCTTGGAGTTACTCCAGTTATGGTGAGACAGCTACCAGGCAAGAATTGCCTCTCTCCATCTACAGACAAATTACTGTCCAGAAAAGGACACACTTGCAGAATAGTCGACTGATTATATCTGCCTAGACAGAGTAACCAGCCCTTAATAATTCTGCATCACTATGGTCTGTCAGAAGATCCTGGGCCAGAAGGCTGAAGATTTGATGCTCCAACGTTTGGTAGTATAGGGGCGTCCAGGTGTTCAGCAGTCTCTATAAATTGGCTAAGTTTTAGAAGCTATGCTTAGTGTTTCCCATAAATTCAGTTAATTTAGTCATTCTGGATTTCTGACGGCATTGAAGACCTATAGACTCATAGCCAATCCAGGCTATTTACCTTGAGAGAAAAGATCTGAGTGGAGGGTTCTCAGCTGACATTCATTCTAAAGCCAAGAAAAAGCCAGGTTCAAAACTAAGTGTTCTAGTCAAGAGAGACGGCAGAGGTTCTGGCTAGTCAACAAAAGGATGGACTGGGTATTAAGACTATCTTGTACCTCACTGGTACAAATAGGAATAATTATGCTCTAGTTGTATTCTGAGAGAAAAGCTTTATTTTAACAGGAAGGGTAATATGTAGGAGGAGCTAAGGGGAAAGGAGCACCAAGAGGAAAATATGGAGTAAGGAAAGGAGAAGATGAAGTAGATGAGAAGCTCGGTAATGAGAGAGAAAAAGAGAGAGAAAGAGAGAGGGGGCATGGAGGCAGAAGTTCACGTGTCTCCACTAGTCAAAGATAGTTTACATAGCTAGGTTGGGTATTAGGTTACACTTCTGATTGAGCATTACCATACTTATAAAGCCCTTGATTAACATTCAAAAAAATTTGTATAAAAGCCAAATGGAAAAGGGGGGGCACGGGATAGGGGTTTTCTGGGGAGGGGAAATGGGGAAAGGGATTGGCATCTGAAATGTAAATAAAATATCCAATTAAAAAAAAAAAAAGAAACCATCCTTCAAAGGAGATCTAATATGACAGGTGACAGGGTCATGCTAAGTAATTTACGCCCCAAGGCACTGCTGAAAATAAGAGAGTAGTAACATTACAACTGATGGAACCTCAAAACTGGATGAAGCAGGAAAAGAGATGTCAAAAACAGCTCTGCCAGAACTATTATCACCATTAAATCACTGTGTACATGTGTAAAACTGTACTTTCTATGGAGTGAAATCAAAGAAAATGTAGAGGAAGACTATTAAAATATTCTAGCTAGTCATTAAACAAGTAAAAACAAGCAAATAATAAGTCCCATAGAAGCTGCTATCATATGTCCTTTCAAAAAGACCTGCAAGATGTATGAAATAGAAAAGTGGGACCACACAACAGAAAGAGTGCAAGCAGCAGAATTCCTTTTAACAGTGACCAAATGTCAAATTTAATAAAAATAATACCAGAATAGCCATTATAAATATGTTCAAATACTAGAGGAAATCATGTATGCTAATCGCCTTCCCATTACTTGACAATTACTTGAGAAAACCTAAGGGGAGAAAAATTTATTTTGGTGCCTGGTTTGATCTATGGTCAATTGGATCCATTGCTTTTACGCCTTGGGGAAGGCAGAAACATTGTGGCAGAGGGCATGAGGAAGAAAAGCTACTCTCCACATGGTGGTCAGAGATAGAGCAAGAGAAGGCAGATCTTAGGAATAAGGTATAGCCTTCAAAGGCAGGCCTTTAGTGATTTCCTTCCTCTAACTAAACCTCTCCTTTCCATTCAGCTATTAATTAAAGTTAAGCCTATTGATGAAGTAAGCTCCCCTCATGATCTAAGCCCTCCTCAGTAGTACCATTAACTAAAAACTAAGCCTTCTATACATGAACCTTTTGGAAGAATACTTTATATGCAAACCATAATACCATGGTTCAAGTAAAGGTAAACATGAGACAATGTTGTACCAAGTAAAGGCACACACCTATAATCACACCCCCTGAGAGGTAGAAGTGGTAGAATCAGAAGTTGTCCTGTTCACATAGCAAATCTGAGGTGCCTGGCTATGTGAACCTACATATGGAAGGCCTATGGCTATTGGGCACGGAAAGGAAATGAACAGAAACTAGGTAACACACTACTGTATTGTGTGAATGACTCTGATTTACAAAGGATCCTTTATATCCATGTATCTTTTTTGAGCCTCCTACCACTCATTGAAGATATCTACTATTGACATCTCTGAGTGGTGAAGGAGCTTCTGTAGATACCTCCCTGATCATGTCTCCCACATGGGCCATGTTTTTGGCTTCCTACTCATCAGATTTCCTCTTTCTCAAATGCTCTTCTTTTACCTAGCAAGCTCCAGTTCATCTTTAAATATTAAATTCCAGTTTCATCTCCTCTCCAGAGCCTCCTCCTAACATACCTCAGTCAAAGTAGAGCCAGTTCTATTGAGTGTTCATCATTTTGAGGACAAAATTCTAAATTCTTCAGTATGGTGTAGTCTGCCAAAGGCCTGACTTTCTGCCCTCATCTCCCATTTTATCTCCCTGTCTAATTCAATGTTCAAATTAAGAGACTACTAACTCACTAGTTCTCAGTGACATCACACTTGATCTTCTACCTGGTATATACATAGTTCTTAGCCATCTCCCCAGGATAACTCCTCCTCCTCCTCACAGGTTTTTCTGAAGCACCATCTCTTTTGAGTAGTATTCCTTTGTCATTCTCAGATGGTTAATTTCCTTCTCTATTCCCCAAACATGTTGAGTTCACTTGCTTATATAAATAAAATTTTATTACATTTATTTACTTTGTGATATGCTCAAACACACACACACACACACACACACACACACACACACACACCCGTACATGCATGTATATACCACAACAAGCTTGTGGAAGTCAAAAATAACTTGTGGAAGTTTGCTCTCTTTCCACCATGAGGGTCCCAGGGACCAAACTCAGGTCACCTAGCTTGGCAACAAATGCCTTTACTGTTGATCCATCTCTCTGGTCTCAATGTCTTATCACAAAACTTGACCTGGAGCTAACTATGTAGCTGAAAGTAGCCTTGAACTCCTGATACTCAACCTTCCAAATGCTGGAATTATGGGACTGTGCTACCACACCCACCAACAATATATAAAATCTTCACAGAAAAAAATTGTGTCCACT
Organism: Rhabdomys pumilio; assembly: GCA_030674055.1. Classification (NCBI taxonomy): domain Eukaryota; kingdom Metazoa; phylum Chordata; class Mammalia; order Rodentia; family Muridae; genus Rhabdomys; species Rhabdomys pumilio. Next base: position 93,329,605 of record JANHMN010000003.1, on the reverse strand, counting down.
TTACTGGTTTTTGCGAACCCGGTATTCAGCACTAAATATTGGAGCAAACACTAAATATTTGGAGAAGAAAGAGAAAAGGATGAGGGAGTGAAGAGAGAACAAAACAAACACAGAAAGGGTCATTAATCCTCAATTGAAGCAGAAGTATTGGAAGTCAATTGTTCCTAATATTTTTGATTCACACTGAACATGACATACACATAGACAGAGACATGTGGGTAAATACACATGCTGCTTACATTATCAGCAACTTTGAGGCTTCCATTTTACCTTCAGGCTGCATATACTGTAGGCCTAACCCTTTGCCCCTAACCTTTTTTGATCCTGACTCAGTTTCTCTAACTCAGAATTTGTTCTTCCTCCTCTACATTTTGTTACAGATACTAATATAGTTAAATGCAGAAAGACATATACCCCTACAAGCACAAAATGATATGCGTGTACATAAAAAACATAAGCACACTAATACACAGACAGAAAACCTGTCAGCAGCAGGACTGCCATCAAGAAGAGACAAAGCAAACTCCACAACAAAGAAAAGAGGAAAGAAAACAGCAGCCTGCTTAGTGAGAAAGAATTTCCCTGTCTGTCAAAGCAAGCCACCTTCTGGTCTTCCTGGAAGCATGAGGGAGGCCATCTGGGGGAGCTGCTGCCTCATCCTGTATCTGGCAAGTCACTGAAACAGATTGCAAAGTAAGCCTACTCTCTGAAATGTGTAGCTCCATGTGTCTGCCAACCGGGACCTTGCTTGAGTGCCAGATGACAACGTATCTTCTCTACAGCACATACTGATTCTTCTTGAAACTCCTACAGCTCTCTGAATAGCAGTACTCTGGCCCTTAAGCTCTACTCCTGTCAGCAGGAGGCAGAATCGAGGAATCAGCACAGGCTGGAGGCCAGTTTGGTCTACTTAGTCAGTTCCAGATCAGTCAGAGCTACATCTAGTCTTAAGACAAAAAATACCTAGTGTTTCTGCTATAGATCATTTATATCTCTGCCTTTCTAACTAACCTTTGCCAAAGACAAATAAATCTTCATCTCAAGTTTATAAATGAGGAAAGTGAAGCTCTAAAATACTTGACCTTAGAGCTAAAATAACGGACTCAGGCCAGACTCTAAAGGTCATGTTCAGACTTGGTTTTTGTTTTGTTTCATTGTTTTGAGAAAGGGTCTCAATGTGTATCCCTGGCTGGCCTAGAACCTGGTATGTAAACTATGCTGGCCTCACAAAAATTCACCTAGCTTCTGCCTCCAAATTACTATATAAAAGGTGTTAGCTATTGCCTTAGGATTTTTATTGCTTTGCTAAAACACTACAACCAAAGCAATTTGAGGAGGAAAGTTTGAGCTACAGTTTCTCATCACAGTCTATCACAAAGCAAGACCCTGTCTCAAAAAACAAAAAGCACACTGAGACTGGAGAAATGACTCAGTGGTTAAGAGCACTTGCTGCTCTGACGGAGGACCTGAGCTCTGTTCTAAGCAACCACACTGGGAAGCTCACAATGATAGATACCACCAGTTCCAGTGAACTCAGTGACAATTTCTGGCACCAGAAACACATGTGGTACACATATAATGGAGCAAAACAATCTTACACGTAAAATAGAAATAACTGACTTTTAAAAACCCATGAATGGTCCCTACTTCCTAATGGAAATTACAGTGTACTGTGGGACAAATGAGGATAATCCCAAATAATTACAACACATACACAGTACATGCAAAATGAGAGAGAAGGATTACTTCCCAAAGAAGAAGAGATTTCTTAGGGAAAAATATTTACTTCAAACCAGCAGTATTCAAGAAAGTAATAATTATTTATTCCTCATATAAACTACCATTCATAACTGCCAATATTTTGGGTCGTCAACTGGGACAGAGGAAGGTTTGCTACTGGCCTATGCTGTAGAGCTAGGATGTCACTCACTATCCTAAAACGCACAGATAGCTCCCCATAACAAAAAATCATCTGCCCCAAAATACCAATTACAGTGAGGTTCAGAAACCTAATTTAGGCCTTAGTGATGAGAAAATTTTATATGCAAAATGGAAGGCAGAGGAAGACCAGGATTAAGGTTCATTTATAACAAGAACACAATGGTAGTTTATGAAGAGCATCTTGGGACATCGGTAGCATAAAGTAAGGGAACCAATACAGCATAACGTGAACCATCAGATGATCCACAGTCAGACTGTGAGCCATAAGAGTTTAATTAAATAAAGGTAAGTTACTCACTTACAGTTTAATCATTTTTAAATGTGATTAGTAACTTCCAGCTCATAGAAAAACCAAGGAATGAATGAACCCACATACATAATTGGCTGGCAAGTATTTGGGCATGTGGTAGTGATACTCCCAGGCTAATGTACTCACTCCCTTTACCAGATGAAGAAGTGTGTATTCCAGTATTCAAAAAGACAGGTTTGACTTTTCCTCCCAGAAACCCTGCCCTCAGTACAATCAGTTATAAAGCCTCACCATGTACCCTGTTGTCTGTGTCACTTCAGTGTCCTTTGAAATGAACTAGCAGCCTCACTTTGCATGCACCTTCCCTGACTTTCCCATCCTTACTCATCTCCCTTATCTCACCACTCAGTACCACTCAGTTTAGCACTTCATTAGAAATTGTCTTGCAGCAGGTGTAGTGGTACATGCCTTTAATGCCAGCACTTGGGAGGCAGAAGCACATGGACCTCTGTGAGTTCAAGGCAAGCCTCGTCTATTAAGTGAGTTTCAGGGCAGTCAGGTCTACATGATATCATAAATAGTTCCTGCTGCCATAAGGAGCAGGAGGGCAAAAGACATCCTGAGGCCCGCCAGACAGCAATGGGTGCCACTACATATGCAAGTTATGGTGGAGAGATGGGAGAGAAAGAGAAGCAGAACTGGAGACTCAAGGGTGGAGAGAAATAGCCTGGTGTGAGTAGCCTGCCCTGCCACCTGAGTCCATGGTCAAGGTCCCATCCCGGGCTGTAACTGAGGGCCATTGGTGCTTGGCCACACAGCAGTGGGGGCCTGTGTTGATGTTCCACCCAGGCCCAGATCCAGGGCTTTGACTTGGCCCACCTCAACATCTTCCCCATCTATGAACTGCTGGGGTGTGTGAAGGGGTCAGTCCTGCAGATCCAAAGCTGCAGGATCCCCATGACACAGGACAACAAGAGATAACCAAGAGGTGTTCTAGTTAGAATCCATTATTGATAGTGTAACAAAAGCCAGAGTTCTCAAATCAGACCAATGATTCACTGCAATGAGTATCTGCAAGTAAAGATGTGTGGACAAAGGGTTATACTGTGTGACACAGTGCGATACACTGATACACTGCAGTTTCCACGACAAGATTTTTTTTGTTTGTTGGTGTTATTTTTGTTGTTGATGTTGTTGTTGTTGTTCTCTTTTGGGGAGGAGGTTGCAAGGGCAGAGGGCTGATATGAATGGATGGGAAGATGAGTGGAATTGGGATGTATGATATGAAATTCACAAAGGATCAATGGAAAGTCCTTTTTAAAAGGAAGAAAGGGAGAAAGAAAGGCGTGGTAGTTGGGATGAAAATGTTCCCCATAGAGCAGGAACTTGTAGAGCCCACCTCCAGCAGAAAGTGGAGGGATGGGGTTGCCACACCACAGTCAAAAACTCTGACCCATAATTGTTCCTGTCTGAAAGAACTGCAGGAACAAAACCAGAGAAGACCCTGATGAAAATGAGGCCCAAAGTGGGATCCAGCTCAAGAGGAGGCCTCAAGGCCTGACACTATTACTGAGGCTATGTGTGCTCACAAAAAGGGGACCATCATGACTACCCTCCAAAAGACCCAACAAGCAGCTGAAAGAGTCAGATGCAAATATTTACACCCAATCAATGGACAGAAGTTGCTGACCCCTGTGGTTGAATTGGGGAAAAGCTGGAAGAAGCTGAGGAAGAGGGTGACCCTGTAGGAGGACCAGCAGTCTCAATTAACCTGGATCCCCAAGATCTCTCAGACACTGGACCACCAACCAGGAAGCATACACCAACTGATATGAGGCACCCAATACATATACAGCAGAGGACTGCCTGGTCTGGGTTCAGTCAGAGAAGATGCACCCAACCCTAAAGAGACTGGAGGCCCCAGGGAGTGGGGAGGTGTGGTGGGATGGGGGTTGAGGGGTGACATCCTCATGGAGACAGAGGAGCGAGGAGTTATGGGATGTGGAACAGTCAGAGGATGGACTAGGAGGGGGATAAAATCTGGAGTGTAAAAAAAAAAAAAAAGATTAAATAAAATTAAAAGAAAAAAGGAAATGTTCCCCATAGGCTCATAGGGAGTGGCACTAGTAGGAGACTATCATGTGGCCTTGTTGGAGGAAGTATGTCACTGGGGGTGGACTTTGAGGTTTCAGATGCTCAAGCCTGGCCCAGTGTCACTCTCTCTTCCTGCTGCCTGCTGGTCCAGATGTAGAACTCCAGCTACCTCTCCAGTACCATGTCTGCCTGTATGCCACCATGCTTCCTACCACAATGATAATATACCAACCCTCTGAACTATAAGCCAGCCCCAGGTAAACATCTTCGTATATAAGAAAACACAGTGACTCTTCACAGCAACAGAACCCTGACTAAGACAGAGGAATGAAGGAAGGAAAGAAAAAAATTGTCTTGCTTGATCCCTAATCATTTTGATTTTGTTCTTTTATAACTCTCTCTCCCTCTTCTCCCTCTCCCTCTCCCTCTCTCTCTCCCTCTCCTCCCTCTCTCCCTCTCCCTCTCCCTCTCCTCCCTCTCCCTCTCCCTCTCCCTCTCTCTCCCCCTCCCTTTCCCCTCCCTCTCCCTCCCCCTCTCCCTCTCCTTTTCCCTCTCCCTCTCTCTCTCAAAAAAGCTCAAGGACAATATCATTAGAGTTTGAGAGAAAATAGGGTAGTCAAGATATAAATCTCAGGGAGAAAGAATAAGGAAAAGAACAAGAAAAAGCCAGACTTATGAGTTAGGCCAGCATGTTCAGCAATGACTAACAGCAAGCAGCCACAAGGCAAAACAGGAGAAACTTTAGAAAAACAGTGAGAAAGCCAAAGTGTCAGTGAAAGCATTCTAAGGTTTTGGTCAGTGTCCTAGTTAGAGTTCCCATTGCTGTGTTGAAACACCATGAGCAAAAAAAAGTTTGTAGGGCAGGGTAAGGGAGTTTATCTGGTGTACATTTACACACTATAGTTCATCATTTAAAAAGTTCAGGATGGGGACTCAAGCAGGGCAGGAACCTGGAGGCAGAAGCTGATGCAGAAGTCATGGAGGGGTGCTGCTTACTGACTTGCTTCTTACAGTTTGCTCAGTCTGCTTTCTCATAGAATTGAGGACAATCAGCCTAGGGGTAGCACCACTTACAATGGTGCTGGGCCCACCCCCTTCAGCACAAATTAAGAAAATGCTGTACAGCTCGATATTATAGAGGTATTTTCTTAATTGAGGTTTCCTCCTCTCAGATGACTTTATTTTATGTCAGATTAACATAAAAGTACCCGACACAGCCAGTATCTGAAAGAAAGAGATGATGAGGAGGAGAAGGAAGAGGAAGAAGAGAAAGTGATGGTGGTGATGGTATTAGTTGTTATACTTTCCTGAGTTAAGACTCCACATCTGAAGCCAAAAGTAGACCTGACTTTGCCTCTTTAAAAACTTTGAAAATTATAGCCTCTTTCTTCATTAGCAATTAGTAGGTAGCTTATGAAGTTTGTGCAAGGATTTAATGACAAATGCATAGAAACCACCTTATATAATACCAGGCACACAGAATAGATTCAGTTATTATCATCATCATAAAGAATAGATGCAAATAGGCCTGTTTTCAAAACTTGGCTTTGTTACTTATTGGCTATGTGATCTTAAGCAAAAAAAACTTTTAACTTAGAAGACATTTTCCCCAACTATTTAAAGAGAATAACAATTTTCAGTATTATCAAAATTTAATGTATACAAAGCCACAAACACAATATCTGGCACACAATAGGTGCTAAATCTTTGTGTTTTCTTCCATTCATAATATGATGATGCAGTTACAGTTAATGAGAGCTGGCCTGTACAGCAAGAATTCCAAGTTAGGTTCTAAGGGTTTTGGTTAGTGATAAAGCAACTGCTTGGCATAGTCAGGTATGGATTGACATAATATTTCCCAGCACCAAAGCACACAAAAGAACAACAGAAAAATCACCATTATCAACAAAATGGACTTCAAATTTGCCATCTCATCATACCATGACACCACATCTCAGCAGTGTGGCTGACTTGAGCCTGGCATGCTGCAGGAAGCTGTCCATCTTTTCTTGAGTGGTTGGTTCATTCCAAAGGAGAGTTAATATGTCACAGACAAAGGGGTGGGAGGAACACTTGCTGAGAAGAGAAAGGGCCAGGAAGTAGTCTGAAACGTCTATGACACGAATAAGAGCAGAGCCAGGCCAAAGGGATAGAAGGTGTGTCTAGAGAATCTAACAGCAGCTAAGGCCATATCTGAAGGGATGGAATGTTAGGAAGAGACCACACAGGAGACACAGAACCACAGTCTAGCTTTGGAAATTACTGGCAGTAGATACAGTAGGAGTTAGGAAGAGACCAGTGGTAGGGCAAGCTTGTCTACAGTTACTTGGCTAAAAGGAAAAGAGACACAACGCCTGAAGGGGAATAGCAGTTACTAGTAATCATGGTCATAGTTTTTCTGCATAACCCTGCTACTTTCCTTCACCCAGATAGTCCACACTATCTGCTCTGAGGCCCTCTTCTCTTCCTACATACTAGCTCCCAACGCGCCTGCATTCTTGCCTACCCTTTGGATTATTACAAAGGCTCTTGCTGATAATGCCCTTCAGGGTTTAGTTCCACAGCTCAAGTACTTGGTAGCAGCTATCAATACAGCCTGCCATAACTTACCATGCAGAGCGTTTTAAACCGCCATGTGGGTACTGGGAATCAAACCCAGGACCTCTGGAAGGGCAACCAGTACTCTTAACCAGTGAACCATCTCTCCAGTCCCAAGAGGTCTGTTTCTATTCTGCCAAGTCCAAGTATGTCTCTAGCACTGCTATAATATGTCTTTGTGTTTTAAGTTCCTCTAACCTTATGGATTTATACCGAAAAATGTAGGTCTCGTTCAGATCTTTTATTGAAGCCGGACCTTTTAACAAAATATATGGGTTTCCAGAGAAGTAATGGCCCCTAAAAATCCATGCCCTTGCTCTGTTATGTCTGCTTTACTTATTATCAAACACTCTGGCAAAAACAGTTTCATACATGTATGAAATGAATTCTGATTACTGAAAACCATTATTATAATCTCCCTTGTACCTCCCTGACCTAAGTTCCTTTTTCACACTCAAGTCTTTTATTTTGTCTGGGTGTTGTTGTTGATGTTTAAGACGCACTAAGTTTATCCAAGTTCATCTGGATGACCATAGGTTTGGAACTATCCATTTGTGCCCAATGGACTCCTCAGTGAGTACACATTGAAACAATGACTGCCCCTCCCCCAGAATCCACCATTGGCCAGTAGTTCATCCTAGGGCTCATGAGGCCTTCTCTGATCCATAATACCAACCTTTGCTATCAAACTTTCCCTATGCTCACAAACCCTAGTTCCACTGATCTTCTTTAAAGACTTAGTGATCTCACTTTACCTTTCTCAGAATGTCATATAAACGGACTCACTCTAATTTTCTTTTGGTACAGGATATTTTTTGTAAGTAGGCCTTAGCTTCATGTTCCCTATGTTCACGAGACTGATCTCGAACTTGAAGCAATCTTTGCTTCTGCCTCTCCTCTTAAGAAGTATTGGGATCTTAGACATGCACCATCAAGCCAAAGTTCTCACATATAATTTTTTAGACTGGTTTCTTCCACTCAGCACAATGTTGTTAAGATTTATCAGTTGTGTACATCAAACTTCCTTTTTTTTTTTTTTAATGGTAGACACCCCAGTCCTCAGGAGGCGGGGGCAAGGGGATCACAAGTTTGAGGCCAAAACAAAAAAAAAAAAAAAAAAAAAAAGCTGGGCGGTGGTGGCACACGCCTTTAATCCCAGCACTTGGGAGGCAGAGGCAAGCGGATTTCTGAGTTCAAGGCCAGCCTGGTCTACAAAGTGAGTTCCAGGACAGCCAGGGCTATCAGAGAAACCCTGTCTCGAAAAACAAACAAACAAACAAAAACGTGTTTGAGGCCAGCTTGGGTTAGTGACTTCCATGTCAGTGAGTTTGAGTCAAAAGTATCCAGTACTACCCACACTGACCCCTGTAATGGCTGTTCCCACCCCTTGAGACATAGGAGGCCAAGTTCCTCCTTACAGAAAGAAAAAAAAGTCCAAGACCAGGGACACAAAATCCACCAATCCCTAGCCACCCTAGAAAGCCCCCACCCACCCACCCACCCACCAAGAAACCTTATATAAAGCTGGCCTAGGGGTCAAAGAGATTACTCAACGGTTAAGAGTATTGGCTGTTCTTCAAAGGACCTGAGTTCAATTCCCAGCACCCGCATAGCAGTTCACAATGATCTATAACTCCAGTTCTAGAGAATCTGATATCATCATTCACACATACAAGCAGGCAGAACACCAATGTATATAAAATAAAAATGAATACATCATTTAAAAATCTGCTTCCTGCTCAGTTCTTTGCTGCTTCTCTCATGAGCATAAGCAGCCACCCACTGTTGTCTTTCTCAGTAAATCTAGGATACATAAAACCCTGTCCGGAAAAAAAAAAAAAAACAACAACAAAGGTCCCAATAAGATGGCTCAGAGGTCACACCTGATGGCCTGAGTTCAACACTTTAGACTCATATAGGGTGGAAGGGGAGAACCAAGTCCTGAAAACTGTCCTCTGACTTCCATATACATATCCTAAGTATACAGACATATGGGTGTATACACACACACACACACACACACACACACGTATAACAGAAAAGTTTTTGTTTTGTTTTGTTTTTTTTTTTTAAAAAGCCTAATCTAACTTAAGTAAGATAGCATTTTTAGAGTTTACCTCAGACTATCAGGATAATCTAACATTGAAGTAAATCCTTTGCCCATAGATAGTTTCATTACCAGCTCAGGAGTTCCCACACTGCTGTCTTAGTAAAATCCTTGACTTACTAAGAAACCATTCCTGCCAGGCATGGTAGTTCACACCTGTAATTCTAGGACTGTGGAGCCAGAGTCTGGAGGACTTTTGAGTCTGAGGTCAGCCTAAACTACATAATCAGTGCCAGGCACACCCAAGCTTCAGAGTGGAATCATATCTCAACAAGACACACAACGAAATGAATTGTGGAATGTGGCTCAGGGGCAGAGCAATACCTAGCATTCATGAGGCCAAAATAGAGAAAAATTAAAACTTAGCACTGAGGTAAACCTTTCAGTTCTTTCAATTATCTGAAAAACTTACCAATATGAGACAGAATAAATTGGGCTTTTGGGGAAAGGCATACTAGGGATTAAACCTAGTACTCCACATATGCTAGCAAACTACCAGTGTGATAGCTATCCCAAGCTCTCTTACTAATTTTCCCTCACTAAGTTACCTAGAATAGCACTAAACTCTGTAAGCTCAGGCAGAACTCAAACTTGCTTCCTTTCTCAGCTTCCCAAGTATCTGGGATCACAGGCTTGTGACAGCACACCTGCCTTAAATGAGGTTTTAATAGTATATCCTTTCAGACTTCCTGGGTAATTTGCAGTATGCTTAGATATTAGATAGGTCACAAAAATCTGATGTCTTTGAAAACCAGTGCAACTAGAATTTTTCTACACCACCTTACCATCCATTACCTCAGCTCTGCTATATCTACCTAAGTTTCTAGCTAGATCCTGAACGCCACTTCTGACTCACACATGTTCAGACAACTGAAGCACAGACACTTTACTAGTTTCTCATTCTAAGTATCAGACGACAAGTGACAGTGAGACTGCACAATAGTGGGCCTCTAACCTCTCTCTAACCACAGAGGTCTGAGATTACAGTGAGAACAGGGGCAGCCCAGGCAAGGCAGAAGCTATGCTGGAAAAGAACATCTTACCACTGGTGCGAGAAAGTAGGTGACAGTTTTTGTGTTATTTTAGAACAGTTTGTGCTGATGAGATTTTTGTTGTGGTAACATTCCTCTAGGATTCCTCTAAGAGAACATTTTCTTCCTTCCCTCTTTGACAAAGCAACTCAACAGAATGTGAAGAAAGGAGGAGCTTTGACAAAGATATCCAGAAACTTGCAGATCTTATATCAACATCTTTTTTTGAGACAGGTATCACTCTTTAGACCAGCTGGCCTCAAAATCACAGAGATCTTCCTGCTTCTGCCTCCCAAGTGCTGTTATACTACTTTAAAAAAAAAAAAGAATTTATTTATTTTATGTGTATGAATATCTATTTTCCCTGCACTGTGCCTGTGGCAGTCAAGAGGGTGTTGGATCCCCTAGAACTGGAGTTACAGACAGTTGTGAGCCACCCCCCACATGATACTTAGAACCCAACCCTGGTCCTCTGGAAGAGCAACACGTGCTCTGTAACCTCTGAGCATCTCTCCAGCTCCTACTGTATCACTCTCTCAGTTGGTAAGCTCCCCATTCTCCAGTCTCCCGGCAATGCTAGAACAATCATCAGGATATCTCTAGACCTCTTCTCTAACAGGGACATGGGTCTATTTGTTTGGTCTCCTAAAGGCCAGTAACATTTCTAGATAAGACTAAAAATTTAGATACCTTACCCATAGTTGTTGGGCCTGTTTAGCTTCTAATTAACAGACTCAATAAGTGCGGTACTTCAGCCTGGTTATCTGGGCCCCATTTTCTTACTAATTTTTCATTCAGTGATTTTCTACCATGGTTCCTTTGTTTAACCAAACCAATCCACTGTGCTTCTTACCACATCTATACTTATATCACTCTCTGGTTCTCCACACTCAGGTGACCCAACCACTTCTATTTAAATTCCACCTTTCTTCCTCCTTGTATTCCTTAGACATGAGTCCCCTCTACCAATCAATTAGCATAATGCTGCTTTCTACTTGCCCGACCTCAGTGACAGAAGGTTCAATATTTAACAAGCCAGTCTCCTTTCTAACAAAATATCTCTAATTATCAGGCAATTCTTTATTCCACAAGAATATATCTGGCTTTTAATTTCCCTACATTGGTCCTGTTCTGCTTTTAAAATAAAGGAAACAATACAATATAAAACAGCATGGGCTTTGAAATCAGATATAGGCCCAAATCTAGTATATATCTTTAAGTAAATGTTTAAACTAACCTAATAAGATATATCTTGTTCTAAGACCCTTCTGTTCTCTCTGCTTTCTAGTTGCCACGATGTGGGGACCTCTGCTCTGTCACGTATGCCTTGAAATGACTAGTCTGCCTAACTACAAGTCCAGAAATAATTTTCAAACAGTGAGCTACAATAAATCCTTCTTTCTTTTAGTTAGTTTTCTCATATATTTTGCCACAATGAGCAGAAACCAGCCGCTTCTTTTCCAGACTCCAGTTTCTTCACTGTAGTGAGAAAAGAATGTATCACTTAATCTGTCTTTTTACTACCCTGTCTCCATACCTAGCACAGTGAAGGATACAAATAAACATTTAAATCAATGAACCATGTCAGATGCTATTCGTTTTCAGTCTTTATCATAACACTCATATTCATAACACTCCTCTCTGGACAGTCTCTTGCTGTTCTAAATCATTCTGATGATGTGACATCCAAAACTGAACACAAAACTCAAAGGTAGACTATTTACAAAGAGAAGAGACTAGGCTTCTCTGTCCTAATGTACACTATGTCACTATTGAATATTTATTATGGCCTGGTAGCTTCAACAAACTGCTGGTTTGTGTTGAGCTTGAAATAAGAGACCTTCACAACTTTCCTACATAATGATCTTTTACTCTGGGCTCTACTAACCTGGAACTATAGTAATGCCAAAGGTACAATAGTAAGACACCTCTTAATTTGAAGAGCTTTCTTTCTCTAGTTCTTATTAACTGGCTCCCATAAACTGTGCCTTTAGAGATAGACTGACCATCCTAAGATTTGCTGCTTCCACCCAAATAAGAATATAAAACCCCAGAAGGTGGGATCTGACTATTTTTGCCTTCTTTCCTACACACCAACAGAAGGCTGGATACAGATTAACACTCTTTCCATAGCAAGATCACATTAAAGACCCAAGAAACTATAGAGACCATCGGAGGAATCCCCTTCCCTCCCAAATAGTTAAGTCAGTGTTATGCTATCTGCCAGTCAGCAAATGGAGACTTGTTCTGCTGGGCACCATCCCACCTGATGGGAATTAATTCCTAGAAGGCAACAAGCAGAGGACACCTCTCCACACAGATTAGGCAGCTTTCAGAGATCATTTCACAGAGAGAAGAGCCACAGAAGGTAAGAAAGATTACCTCATCACTTTCTTCCACATCCACATCACCATTGGCATCATCATCCATCAGCTTATGGATGTTGCGGACAGCCTCAAAGCTGAGCTTCTCATCCTCACTGTGGCACAGGGGCTTGTCAATCCGGCAAAACTCTGTGTGGAAAAACCAAGGGACAACATTACTCAGAGCTGCCACTCAGCCCCCACCAGCCTCTTGTTTCAGCAATCTTAGCTTCCAGCTCCTGACTCCTCATAGAAGCATTTTAATCAACTATATATACAGTGACAGAAGTGTGTCATCCAGCCTTTACCCGTTTCTTGGAAACTGTGCTGAGCTTCCCCACAGAGAAACACTGCTTTATCACTCTAATAGCTCTCCAGCAGGCAAGTCTAACATAGGACTGGGCTACCCTATTACACTGACAACAGTACAAAACTCACAAATCAGCATGGAAAACCAAAGGGACAGTACGTACAGGGAAAAAGGTTGCCCTCACTAATAATCAAGGAAGTATATTATTTTAAATATAATTATTGATTAAATAAACAAATGTAAATTCATATAATTTTTCTAGCACTAGAGCAATTGAATGTCTAAATGACATAGTTTTCCTTTTTGTTTACTTTGTCATTAGAAACACATATGATATCAACCATAGCCTAACTAGGGAAGCCTCTCATATCAATTAAGGTAGGTGAACTTTATTGTCCTTCCTGTCCTCCAGTCTAGTCTCCCCAAATTTACCCTTAGTCCTGCTATAGCCTACCCACAGGAGCCCTCCTCTGAGCCCATTTAGAGACTCAGCCTCTTACTTTGTAACTAAAGGTACACATAATGCTTTCATAAGTATTATGCAGATTTAGCAGGCTTTTTAAAATAATGGAAATCATTTACCAGGCTCTAGTGACCAAGGCTTTGAGGCAAGACATTCCCTAAGGTCATCTAGCACTTTCCCCAGAGACCTATGGCAAATGCAAGACACTTGTGTTCCTACCAACAGGCTCTGATATGTAACCTGAGCAGACAGACAGGTGACCTTTGCTACTGGCATCCTCTAGCATAGAGGATTAAGGGGATGAGGCTAAGAGAGGACAAAAGTTTGATGTCCCACATAGTGTTAGAATTGTATCCAGAAAACCATGTCAGCCAAATTTACAAATAACTCCTTCATTTGAGCATTTCCTAAGCTGTTTCCTTGTCTTCCCTGAAACTTTTTCTGTATCTTCCACACAGGCAAGCTTTCCATAGCCACCTGGAATACCATAAGAGACCCACTCATTAATCAATACATTTTTTACTATAATGAAAGAATTCTTAACTTAATGTCAAAAACATACACCAAAATCCCATCCTTAATCAATTATCAACTATGTGACATTTGACAAGTGGCTGAGCTACTTCGCACCTCCTTTTCTCGTTTGCAAAACAAAGTAATGATCTGCTACATGCACTTTTTGTGAGAATACATTAAACTGTTGTATTAAGGTGCCTCTCAGGCTAGGCATGGTGTTGCCCAGGCATAATAACAGAACCTGGAGGTAGAATCAGGAGCACTGGGAGTCTTGACTACTTAGAGAAACCAAAGCCAGGATGAATGACATGAGATCCTGTCATTACATAAAAAAATTAATTTAAAAATAAACAATAAACCTGATTTTCAATATATTTCCAGTATTCTTTCTTCCTTCCTGATCAGCAAGTGAATAATTTCCATCTTCACATAACTGGTTTTTCCTGACAGAATTAGAAAAATCAAAGAAGCCTCAGTTCTATCTGAATGTGAGTAACTAGTCCTATCACTTAAGTCATAGCTTCTTAAAATTGTTGGTTATGTAACTGAATGTAGGAGTTGAAAAGCAAAAGGTGGTAAGACAAAATGGTTCTGAACATGCAATGACCAAAAATTAATTCAAAATAAAATGCAGAATGACTCTGAGGTGTTACCACGCGGTATTGTGCAACTTCACTGCAGCCTTGCTTCTGAACACACGGCATGCTGACTTTGCATAGTGCAGGCCATCACATACAATATCAAGGAACACCTGTCTGAAAATTCTTCAGCTCAGATTTCAGACTGTGGTAGGGAGAAGAGATAAGACAAAGTCTTGCTATGTAGCTTGGCTAACCTGGAACACATTATATAGACTAGGCTGGTCTCAAACTCACGAGGATCTGCCGGCCTCTGCCTTCAGAGTACAGGAATTACAAGTGTAAGCCTTATTTTTTGAGACACTCTGTCAATGAAACTGATGTCCACCAATTCTGCTGAGCTAGGTGGTCAGCCGTCCCCAGGCATTCTATTGTTTCTGTCTCCCCAAGCTGGAATTACAGGTGTGAAGTAGAATTCTGGCTTTGTACACTTGTATACCTAGAGTTACACAAAATAACTCAAGCAAAAAGAGGTCACATGTGGGAAAGATTTAAGAAGCCTGTTCTCAGTGAATAGACAACTGAGTCACTGTAAGACTCTAACAAGAACTTGAACTCCCCCCACACTGATTTGCAACTACTAGTAGCACTTACCACACAATGCTGCAACTGTCTTTCTAACATTATGCAGCTTGACTGTGATCTCTACGAATTAAGGTCAGCACATCCCTAACAGCAACCAAAATCCAATTTCTTGATAAGACGCTCTGTAAAGTATGAACCATGGCATGTGTAACCCTGGACATATGCTTGCCTGTATGCACATGCACATATACACACGCACACATATACACCATACATATATACAATGATAATTATTTTTTAAAGAAATCAGATGTGGTGGCAATCTTAACAAACACCTGGGAGGTGGAGGCAGGAGGATCAGCAGTGTAAAAGCAACTCAGCTACATAGGAAGCTCAAGGCTACATAAAACTGAAATCTGAAAGAAGAAAAGAAATAAGTAAACAGGTAAATGTAAAAAAAGAAAAGAGATATTAAAACAAATCTTTATGTTTAGATATTAATTAGAGAATAGAATGTCCCTAACAAGTTAAGGGAAACAGCATGCTTAGTGAAAGCTAATTATGTTTTCTGGACTGGAGAACGAAGCTCAATTTGTAGAGTACACAAAGCCTGCAATCTCAGCACTTGGGAGGGAGAAGCAGGAAGATCAGGAGTTCAAGGTCATCCTTAGCTACATATTGAATTTAGGCCTGCCTGGATATATGAGACTATAAAAATGTTTTCTGAAAACATCTTCATGAGAAGGGGAGGACTGTTTCACATTTTTGTATCTACTTTCACATTTAAGCTGTTGTAATACAGCTTTCACTGAGGATCAAACACAGACACGCAACTACATGGAAAGGGGTGAAGATTATTTTAATAGCTTTTCCAGATAAAAACTATGGCTATTCTCTGCTTTTGTATCTAAACTTGACACGTGGTCAGGGCTAGTTTAAGACTACCTGCAATGTGAAATCTGAAATTATATGAATAAATCTGTTATACTCTGTAACATTCATATTCATTAGTCTAGCTTATACTTTGAATGAATATTTTATACATGTTTGGTTTTGTAATATGATACACAGCTCATTTGGAAACACTCAGTTCTAGGTTATGCAGAATATTCAAATGTTAAAACACTCTATTTAAACAATATCAAAATAATCATAATCATTAATATCATCACTGATTTAATCAGAAAAAGCTGTCAAACACACAGTGACTGATACAAATTTTCAGAAACTTAATTTTCACTTAAAAAAATTGGGATTTTACAATTGGCAGCAGATATTATCAGTTGTTTTCCTTCAAGTAAAACATTCATTTCATTCAGTTTCAAGAAAATGCCATGTTGGGTACTAATACTAAATCCTGTATCATAGAATGCTAGGAAGCAGCTCACCTACAGCTTCAAGTCAACCTGAAATTCAAACTAAGACTTTGTGTTAAATCTGGGAAGAAAGCTCACCAGTTAAGAGCACTGGCTGTTCTTCCAGAGGCCTGAGGTTTGATTCCTAGCACCTACATGGATACTAAGAACTATTTGTTAACTCCAGTTCCAGAGAACCTGATGCCCTTTTCTTGTGCTTTTCCTTCAGATAACCATCAATCTTCTCCACAAAGCAGAACTTTATTAAATTATGTCCCTTGAATACAGCATATATTTACATATATGTATACATATTAATCTTCATTGCTACTTTCAGGCATACATCTCCTAAAATCTTTGTAATTTTTCAAAATGATAAGGGTATCTCTGTATGCTAATGGCATATACTAATGCAACCTCTAAGCAGCATCAGGGTGGGGGCTGGTCATAAGAAAGGCCAAGCTAAAAGTCTCACTCCTCAACCTTCAGGAGGAAATTCAAAGTTTGATACCTGGAGCTCACCTGAATGAGAGAACCAACTCCTGCAAGACATAAGCAGTTTTTTACTATTCTTACTATGGCAGAAGAAATCTAAAAGTTCTTTCCCAAATGTCCAAATCTCTTTCTCTTCCCAAGGCAGAGTCAGTCACTTATTGCTCACTGTTCCATGCTTCAGAGCACTTTGTACATAGTTTTAGTATATGAATTTTCATGTTCCGCGTTGTTCACATGCCACATCCAGAAAAGGGCAAGAACCAAGTTTAACTCATTTTATTCCCGAGAGTCCAGTCTGTCATCGTTGCTAACATTCTCCATGTCAAGTACAAAATCAGCAAATGCTGGCTGGCTAACTGAATGAATGGATAAGCCCTTGCCCTCAGAAAAAGATCAATAGTTTAAGACTAAGAGCATTAGCCCTGAGAAGACTCTCAGATCTGGCCAAGAACCAGAAGTTTCAGAGATAAATTTACAGGGAAACTAAAGTGGAGATAGGGCAGGGGAGAGAAGATAGATGAATGGACTGAATAGAGATATGAAGACTATGGATACAGATTTAGTGTTGAGAGGGGAAAGGTCCCCAGTGAAACACACAGCAAGTCTAGTCACCAAGGAGAAAGATCAGCTCACTGGGATGTGTACAACCCAGCCAGTAGGAGAGATGGCCCTGCACTTATTAGAACACCATGTTCTCATGTCCAAGAAGAGACCCAGTTCTTCTCAGCAGGAGGCAGGAATTCAGAAGAGCTTTAAAGCCTTTCTTCTGAACAAAACTGGCACTGTCTTCAGTTTTCCAAGCAGCACTGACAGTAATAACGCCAGATTCAAAACTCCAACCCAGCTTACTTCTCTCCCAGAGATCATTTATCAAAAACAGAATGGTGGCACATGCCTATAATCCCAGCATCCAGGACACAGAAGTAGTGGGGCGCACCACAAGGTTCAGGCCAGCCTACTCTACATAGCAAGCTCCAGGCTAGCCAAGATTTCAGAATGATTCTCTGTTGTGAGCCATGGGTGCTAAGAACTAAACTTGGATCCTCTGTAAGAATAGCAAGCGTACATAAACTCTTAACCTTTTCCTCATCTCTCCTTCTCATTATTCTTAAGATAAACCTCAAAATTCTTGTTGTTTGTTTGTTTGTTTGTTTGTTTGTTTTTCTGATGCTGGAGAATTAACCCAGGGTATTGTGTGTATGCTAAGCAACAGCTCTATTATACAGCTAAATTCCCAGCCCAGTATATAGATCTTTTCGCTTAGCACGTATAAGATTAAACCACATTCCCCCACCAGAGAGTAGCTTGTTCTAATTTTCAAGTGGCATTCTATTAAATGGATATACCACAATTTGCTTATCTGTTCTCAAGTTTTCTTTCCTGATACAAAGCTACTATGAACACTTGCACATGTGTATCTAAATGAAAATATACTTGCATTCCCCTTGAGTATCTAGAAGTAGAAGTGCTTGGTTACATGAAAGGAGTATGTCTGACTTTTTGGCAACCTCATAGGTAGACCAACAGTGTCAACTAACCTGGACCCCTAAGAGCTGCCTTGTCTAGCCTCAGTGGGAGAGGATGAACCTAATCCTGTAGAGACTTGATGCCCCAGGGTGGGGGAATACCTCGTAGGGGCACCCTCTCAGAGGCAAAGGGGATGGAGGATGGGGGCAACACTTGGGATTTAAATAAATAAAATAATTAATTAATAAAAAACAGAAACTGTCAAACGTTTTCTAAAGTAGAAATATCAGGAGAGGGTATAGTGGATCATACATTTAATTCCAGTACTTAAAAGGTAGAGGCAGGTGGAACTGTTAGTTCAAGTGCAGCCTAGTCTACATAGAGAGATCAGGGCTATATTATATAGTGAGACCCTGTCTCAAATACATACATATATGTATATACACATACTCAGAGAAGGGGGGGGGGGCTGTGCTGCATCACACTTTGCTCCTCCCAGGAACTCTTGTGAACTTAGTGATGGTAACATTCAGTCCAGGATGAGAATTATATAGAATTCTTCATCTATAAAAGACTCTTCATTCTTCCCTAATTTTCAAATTCTAACTCAAGCTGTCTTTCTCTGGTTAAACATTTTTTACTCTAAAAATCTTCCCTGTCATACCCTCCCTCCCAAACTGCATTAGGGCAACATAATATGATGTCAAAAGTAAAAGATACTTTTTCATTTATTTTTTTCAATTGTAATTACTTGTCTTCTCCACTAAATACTGAGTTTTATGGTAGCAGGAATATTGGATGTCTTATTCTTGGCTGATTCCTGATTTCAGTCCAATACTTAGCACTTAGCAAAGTCTATAGCACAAAGGTTAGGCATAAATAAACATTTGTTAAATGAACAAATAAATTCTCACAAGAAATTATTGAATGAAAATATTCAAACAGAAATGAATAAATATAGTACTTGCTCACAAAAATACTTAAAAAGAGGGGTTGAGGAGATGGCTCAGTAAAGTGCTTGATGCACAAGCATGAAGGTATGAGCTCAGATCCCTAACCTCTACATAAAAAGACAGGTGTGTAGCATGTGCCTGTGACTCCAAAGCTTAGGAGCCAGGTGAATCGTTCCCAGGTTTGGGGAAAGACCCTATCTCAAAAAATAAAGTCAGAGAAGTAATTGAAGAAGTCAGCCTGATGCCAACCTCCACCTTCCTTACACACACATACACACACACACACACACACACACACACACACACACACACACACATATACACTTAAAGTAAAGATCAAAGAAACAACAACATTGCCAGGCAGTATATGTTCACCAGCACAATAAAGGCTTGACTGTGGTGGGCATTACCAATGTCCCTCTGATTGCATTTAAGACCTGTTTGGGGGGTAGAGTCAGGGAGGTGAGTGGACACTCTATGCCTAGTACTAACTGTAAGCCCAGCTAGCAACCCAGGTCTAAAGAGGTCACAGGCTCAAGCTATCAACTTATTGTTGATACTTAACTAAATTGACATAGCAGCAAACTGTCTTCTAAATATCTATGCTTATACACATAGACAAAAGCTGTTCCCATCCTAAATCAGAGATGCCTCTCCCTATACTGAAGGGCAGTAAATGTAGAGAATCCTGGCTGCCTAAGAGACAAAGACTAAGCAATGATTGTGGGCCTAGCCATAAACACTTATAAACCAGCCCCTTTAAAGTTCAGGGAACTTTCAGGGAACATTGTTGAAGAGAGTCCAGAAAGTTTCTAAAAGCTAAAAAATAGGGTGAAGGGCTACAAAATGCTATTTTGTAGACTTGGCTAACCATTAATTCCTAACAATTGCAGTAACCTGCTCTGGGCCCACATAAGACTCAATAAGTCAAGGAGAGGAGTGGGGCTCATGAGACACTGCTCTTTACCTCTGAACTACTAGTCATTGATAGAGTCTTAGAAAGGATGAACCATTGTCATCAGTTATATACCCATTGCTGAGAGTACCGGGTTCTAATAGATAGCTCCAGTCTCACAGCTTCGAAGATGGCCCTGGTTAATCTTAGCAAGTCACAAAACTAAATAGACAAGTGAAAGAGAGATTTGTGAGGAGGAGTTGGGGTGATGTAGACAGGGCCTGTACAGGGTTCGGGTAAGAGTTGTCAGTATGCAGTATATCAATCAAAATAGAGAACCACCATGGTTGTGCCACCTAACTAAACTCCTTCTCCTAGACCATAAAAGGAAGCCCCAAACAATAACTAGGGTCCTTAAGTACTTTCTTACTTGGGTGACCTACTGCTTGGTTACAGAGTATTCTGATCTGTACAATTGATTTGCTTTTGAATACAATTTCCTCTAGCTACTTTGCAATCTTTGTGTGCCTGTATTACAATGCTTTGAAAAGGGCACCAAGTATCTGGAAAGATCTAATCCAAACACTGTCCACCAATTTACTCTCTGATAAAAATTGGCCAAAAGTTCCTTTCTCACTAGGTTTTAAAAACAAGTTGATAGGTCACTAGAGAAGAATGGCACACTGTGTAAGAAAGAGGGAAGAGGACAAGAACAAAAGAAGACACCTCTAAGAAAAGAGAAGTAAACTTAATCCTCTGCTGGATGAGAAATCCTCACTAGGCGATTCCTTGGTCTCTACATTTACATTCTTCCCCTCCTTCTTTTCTTCAAACCTTGCCCTCAGGAGAAGCCTTCTTCAAAAAGAAAATGGTTAATTCCTACAGGGAGTCCCTACCAAGCAGGCCATGAGCTCAGTGTCATGGGTTCCTTCTGCATTCTAACTGCTTTTGCCTGCTCCTCAGTCTCTCAGGACTGTAACTACTGCTAACAGCCCATTTTCCTGGCTTTTGTCTCTGTATCCTTCCTGACTGATTTAAAAGTATCTGTTCCCAGTTCAGTGCTCACACATTGAAATATCCATTTCAGCTTTTCACTTAACACTTTTAAGCAACAATTTGTTGAAATCAGAACTAGTCAAGCTAGTCAAAGGCACTAGGAAGTCAAAATAATAAAACCCTTTTCTGACTTCCAGGATCTCTTCTATGTTCACCCTCTAAATTCCTGAAATACATTCTGAATTTACAGAAATGGCAAATGTGCCATTTTCTAATTTTCACACACATTGACTACTACACTTAAGTATTCATTTTTCTCTTTCTCCCCACCCTGTTAGTTGCTTTCTTTATGTGTTTGTTTGCTTGAGACAGAGTGATAAGTAGCCTTAAACTTACCATGCATCCCAGGCTTCAAGTATGTATCTCATGGCAGTTCTCTCTCAGCTTCCTAAGGACTGGGATTACAAGCATCAGCTACTATTAGGCAGGATTAGTTTTATCTGAAAAATCAGCAAAGTCCTTTGAAAAGCAGTAACCCTACATCAGTGTTAGTTGTTCATTTGTCAGCTCTCCGTGTTCTACTTTACAAGAGCAGCCTTTGATTTTTCTAGTGTTCCCCTGTATCTAGCCAAGCACTAGGCAGCACAGTTCCTGGTGTAAGAATAACTTAAAGTTGTATACATTCTTTGAAGATTTGCTTTTTCCAGCTTTGGGGTACCACATGCCACAGGGCTTTATATGTTAAAGCTGTCTATGCCAAAAAAAAAAAAAAAAAAAAAAAAAAAAGCCAGTCTCAGAGGAATTAAATCAACACACTTGTTCAAAAACTACCCCAAGTTCTCTGACTTGGAGGCTGACCCAACATTCTTGTGCCCTAGCCAACACTCGTCAGAGTCTGGGATAGCCAAAAACATAATTAAAGACAATTCAAGACAGATTTCTACTGAGAAAAGTTTTATAAACGTGTTAGGGACCTAAGAACAGGCCCAGATAAAGACTGTACACAGTGCTAATAAAACATGTTTAACCTATCAGTGGGGTGTGTGTGTGTGTGTGTGTGTGTGTGTGTGTGTGTGTGTGTGTGTGATCTACACCAGTGGATCATACACCTTCCAGGTTCAGAAATGAGGCTGCTTCCAACAACTATCAAGTCTCAATCACAATAGTACCAAAAGCACAGTGACAAATGCCTTGAAGACATTAATACTAAGGAATTAAGCACACACCACAGCATGGGGTAAAAAAACAATGTGGATTCCAGTTTCCATAGCAATAGGAAGATGGACTTAAATCTCCTGGATGTGCTATTCACTGGCTCACCAGAGAACACATTACTAAACTTCCCAAGAGACCAGAACTAGAGAGAAAGTCACATTACTTTTCTATCCCACACAAACTTCTACTCAAACAATAAAAGGTCAATGGACCCTCAATCTCCTTCTAGAAGATAGCCAAGAATATCTGTTGAAAAGCCTTGCATTCAAGATGACAATTCTAAGAAGCAGTTGCAATTTAAGAGTGACTTTCTTTAAGATGGCCTTTCTCAGTATGTGGCAGAATTCCTAATGAGTAAGGACCATCCAGAATGAAGTATGCCTAAGCCTCCTTACAGACCTGCTTCCTCATCCCCACAAGTCAGAACTGATTTCTGAAGGTCAAGCCTCTACTGCAAAGGCCATACCAATCAAGAAAGCTTAGTTGAGGCCTCAGTGCCCTAGATAAACACAAAAGTCTCCTCAATGATCTCTGTCTGTTTCAGTTTCTTTCAGACTCATCCTTTATCAAGTAATCATAATTTTTCTGAAATTTAAATTTACTAGATTTTGTTCTGCAAAAAAAGATCCTTTGTGAATATGCACGTACACACACACACACACACACACACACACTCTCTCTCTCTCTCTCTCTCTCTCTCTCTCTCTCTCTCTCCAAGAAACTTGAACAAGATCAGTAGAGTGTATCAATGCCAATATCCTGGTAGTAATATCCTATTACAGTTTTTTTCCAAATTGCCACTGTGGAGAGAAATTGTAATGTTTCTCAGTGATGTCTCCCATACTACCTAAAACTGCATGTAAATCTATAATCATTTCAGTGAAAGTCTTCTTTTTCTAAAGATTTAATTTGATTTATGTGTGAATGTATGAGTGTACAGCATGTGTATGCAGGTTCCCAAAGAAGCCAGAGTGGATGTCAGAATCCCTGGAACTGGAGTTACAAGTGGTTGTGAAATGCCTGACATGGATGCTGTGAACCAAACTTGAGTCCTCTGGAAGAACAGGTGCTCTTAACTAATGAGCCATCTCCCCAGCCTGTAAAATTGTATTTCTAAAACACATCTTCACTGATGAAATTCTAAAGTCCTATAATAGTAACTGAAAGAGCTTGATATAATAATAGTTATTGCATGTCAAGTATGATAGTGTATACTTACAATTTAAAACCTTCAAAAGCTGAGGCAGGAAGCCTGCCACAAGTTTAAGGTCAGCTTAGGAAACAAAGCTAGCTCTCATCTCAAGACCTCTTTTAGCCTTCACTGATTGCCTCATGGACATTTTTCAAGGCTTCAAACTCTCCGTAGTTAATATAAGCGTTGCTCTATTACCCTTCTCTCCTGCCACTCGTATACTCCCTACATTACCACCATTCCCAATTACTTTCCATTTCATAAATAAGCAAGGTTCACTTGCTGGCTTTGTAAGGTTTCTTCTGTCCCCCAGAAGTAGACTTTGATGTTTCAAAAACCCCTGCCAGGCCGTGTGTGTGTGTGTGTGTGTGTGTGTGTGTGTGTGTCTGTCTGTCTGTCTGTCTGTCTGTCTTTTCCTACACCCCTCATGCTTCCCACTTAATGGATCAGGTGTAAGCCCTCAACTGTTGCTATAGCACCATGCCTTCCTATCTGCCTGCCTGTCACCATGCTCCACACAGTGACAATTATGGACTCACTGGTGCTCTGAAACTGTAAACAAGCACCCAGTTAAATACTTTCTTTTATAAGTTGCCTTGATCATGGTGCCTCTTCACAGTAATAGAAATGTAACTAAGATTAAGTCAAAGTAAGAACTGGATTTGTATTCATCTCTACTTAAGCACATAGTAGATGGCAAATATTTTGGAAATTAAGGGAGCTAAGACTGGAATAAGTAGTTGGAATCGAAATCAAAATTAGAAATAGGGATTTAGAGAACAGAGCACTGTTGCTAAGAACAGGAACTAGGATAGGTTGGAACTAAGAATAAAATAAGAACTTCTGGAAAAGTAAACACAAGAAAGCCCTGTTACAGATTGAGAATTTGAATGCATAAGAAAAGTTGAGAATGCTAACTTTTATAATCTACACTGACTCAAGCCAAACTGGCATGGAAGCTCACACCTATAATCCCAGCACTTGGGAAGACAGGAAAGGAGGATTGCTGTGAGTTTGAAGTTAGCCTGCATTATACAGTGAGTTCTAGGCCAGCCTGGGCTAAACTAACTCAAGCCATTCTAAATTGTACTGCAGGATTCTTTCATTTGTCCAACTAGCCCAAATAGTTACTTAACCTTTTTTGGAGAAACTATTTTTTGTAGCTGTGAAATATAAAACAATTTTCTATTTAAGATTATACAAGCAAACCACATAGTCCATGGATAAAAGAAAAAGTAACTTCTCTTGTTTTTTTTTTTTTTTAATTTTGTTTAAATTTTTTTTTCCAGACAGGTCTCACTTCTAACTGGCTTGGAAATTTTGTGTAGATCAGACTGGCTTCAAACTCGGAGATCTGCCTGCCAATTAGCTTGTTGTTTTGTTTTGTTTTGTTTTCAATAATTATTTATTTTTATTTTATGAACATTTTGCCTGAATGAATGTATGGGTTTCAAGTGTGTGCCTAATGTTTGTGGCAGTCAGAGTGTCAGAAGACTGGAACCGGAGTTACATATGATTGTGAGTTCCCATGTGGATGCTGAAAAATCTGAATCCTCTGGAAGAACAGAAAGCACTGTTAACCACTGAGGTTAACAATCTCTTAGGTTCTCCTCTTGAGACTCATTTTCTCTTAAAAATTAAAAAGAGTTGAGGATGTACTTAAGTAATGAAGAGACACCAGGCCCTGGGTTAGCTCCCACTACTGTAAATAAATACATATTTTTAACAATAGGAGGCTGAGGCAGAAGAATGGTGAATATTTTTAAAGATTTTTTTTATTTTATATGCATGAATGTTTGTCTACATGTATGTATGTGCACCACATACATATCTGGTGCCCATGGAGGCCAGAAGAAGCAGTCAATCCCCCTGAAACTGGAGTTACAGATGATTGTGAACCATTTGGGTGCTGGGATTGAACCTGGGTCCTCTGCAAGAGCATCTAGTACTCTTAACTGTTGAACCATCTCTCCAGACTTAATTTTTTTCTTGACACACCCATTCTGTTTTACCTTAAAATTATTCACTATTGAACCATTGATGAACTTTTTGATGAACTACAGCCTAACTAACATCTCTAAAGCAAAATAATTGCAAAGTTTGCTAGAATTAATGAGGAAAAGCCTAGGCATGGTAGCACATACATACAATGCCAACATTTGGGAAGCTGAAATAAAATTGTCATGAGTTTCAGGGTAGCCTCTATCTACATGTAGAAACCCAAGCCAGCCAGGGCTAAACAATTCTGTATTCTACAATGGTGACCTGCCTGCCTACATATGCTGGTGCAATAGTGGCACAAATGTTGCAGGAGAAACCAACCACCATCTGACTGAATTTAAGACCCACTCCATGAGATGGAACCCATGCCTGACACTGCTCAAATGGATAAGAACCTGAGACTAGACAGGCATGGTCCTAGGGTGAATACTACTGTTCTGCTAAAGGAACACCACAATTAAATGACTTGTAATAATATTCTGCTATGCTCATAGATCAGTCATCACATCATCAGAGAATCTTCCTCCTGCGGTAAATGGGAACTAATACAGAGACCCACAAATGAACAATGTGCAGAGAGTAAGAGACCTAAATAGGGTGGCTACATCAAACCCCTCCTCTCATGGTTCAGGAACTATGCAGAAGAGGTTGAAAGACTGTAAGAGTCAGAGAGGATAGATAACACCAAGGAAACAGTGTCTCCCAGACACAACAGGACTGGTGAACATATGAACTCACAGTGACTATAGGAGCATGCATAGGGCCTGCACAGGTCCAAGACAAATGAATCCCAGTACAGAGTAGAGGAAGTGGACATGAGCTACCATCCCTATCTCCAATCACAACCACTTGTAAAGGAAAAATTAAGTTTTCTCATTGGAGGCTCACTGAGTATATAAACCACACTTAAGGGCAAGTTCCATTCCCAGCAGTAGAAGGCCAATACAAAATGAACTCAATGGGTTTTTTGGAGATTTTTTTGTCTCATATTTCCTTGAGCATATTTTACCTTACATGTCCTTTGTGTATATATTATGGTTTCTGATGTGGTGTTTTTATAGGTTTGTGTGACCTGTGTGTGTCTGTGTGTGTGTCTGTATGTGTGTGTTTATTGTGCTTTTTTCTGTTTTTTTTTTAACTCTGCTTTGTTGTATTTGCCTGTTGATTTTCTAAAGAGAGGAAAAGAAGTCATGAAGTTGGATGACTGAGCAAGTGGAGAGGATCTGAGAAGAGTTGAGAGTTAGAGAAGAGAAAACCATGATTATAATATATTACATGAAAAAAATCTATTTCCAATTAAATTTTTTAAAAAATAGAATAAATGGAAAATATCAAGGAACAAATAAAATACAACTTTCCATCTATTCCTCTTCTCCATACAACTTATACAATCATACCCTAAGATTTGATTAAAAAAAAAACAGCAACAAACACACACAGATCGTCATCATATACAAAATTCACATCAAACAAATTCAAAGGATCATCTTCACCTATATAGTGCTGGTCTACATAAGACCCTATGTAAGAAAAAGTGCTATATATTATCATAACAGAAAATTATTAAGTTAGTCATGGTAATGCCTATCTGGAATCCCAGCATTCAGGAAATTGAGGCAGAAAGTACAGGAGTTTCAAGGCCAGTCTGGACCACATAAGACCCTCATTAAAAACAAAAACAATAAATAACAATTATTATTTAATTGTATTTTTCTAATTAGATTCCTTTAGTTCAGAGACCACATCCATTATGCCATTATATTTCTGATGCCAACAAGTTGACAAACTGGTGAATATTTCTTGAATAAGAGTCTATGCATTTGAACACTAGATTGTCCATATTCAGTGGTATTTTTAAGACCATGAGGAAGAGATGTGTCTAAATCTTAGTTTACCTGTTAAATGAAGTCATAATCTTTGTCTTGAGGGGCTAGGTGAGAAATAAAGGTGTTTAATATACCAGGCAGTGTGTTAATGTCATTCCTCTGCACACCAGACTGCTGTGTGACAGATGGGACCTAGTAATCCACTAGTCACTGTATTACCCACACAGTGTGATGCTGAACCCAGAGATATTTGTGAGATGGTATTTTCTGAATATTTAGTCTATGACAGAGGAAGGAAATAGTATATTGGTATTATCGTTAACATTTCTGTTCTGCCTGCTTTTCACTCTTTCTACTTCCTCCCCTTCTCTCTCTTTTCTTCTCCCTCTCTCTTCCTGTTTTTCTCTTCTTTTCACTTTCAACAGTTTCATGTAGAACAGCCTGATTTCAAACTTGCTATGTAGATGAAGATAGCCTTGACTTCTTCATCCTCCTCCCTTTACTCCCAAAGTCTGGGATTACAGGCCTGCACCACCAATGCCCAGCAAGGTTTTAGCCTTTGGTATCTGCCTGCCTTGTTTGTTTTTGCTTGGATTCTGAGTTCCTAAAATAGCTACAATTTTTATTTATTTATTTCCTCTTACTTTTCCAAGTGTCTTAAGCAAGAGTGCCTTCATTAGACTCCTTTAGGCTGTTAACTCTGTTTGGTTCTTGCCATTCTTTGTTAGCTGCTAACATATACTGCTTGTAATTCAGTTTCCTGACCTGCTGTACCTTTTCCAGGGCTAAAACAGCATTTTTGGTGATCGTTCCAGGTTATTTTTTCTCTGAGCAGTGGGAAGCATGCTGCTGAGAAGTAGAAGACTTGGATCCCGGTACTGGCTCTGCCACTGTTTGAATATGTGACGTAGCTTTGGTTTAAGATGCTTGTTCTCTGAGTCTTAGGTTTCTGGTCTTTAAAATGAAGAATGTTAACTAAATCAGTGGTTTCTAAGTGTCCATAAATTCTGTGTTCAAGTTTTAGCAAATTTTTTCTTCTGGGGGCACTCTTGGTTTCCTTATCAGTAAAACAAGTAGGTTGGCCTAGATAGAAACCAAATCTAGCCTAAATATACTCTCATTCTTAGTGGGTTTTTTTTTTTCCCCTTTCTGGAGATTTCTGACAGTTAACAGCATGGACAGGAAACCCTTGAACACTTCTAACTTGGCAAAGTTTCCTGCTCCCTCTGAACCTCGTCCCAGCCCATTTCCTGTGTTTACAGCCGTTGGGTTTTGTACTTAGTGACAAGGCCTGGCAGGTCATACTTCATTGGCGTCTCCACAACTTGTTACAAGGTAGAACAAAATGAGTGCCAATTTAGGAACCAGGAGGAAGGGTTTCAGTTTCAGCTGTGTGACCTCCTCTGTCACACTTCAGCTTCCTCATCTGAAAAGACAAAGTTTAACTGGTGCTTTTGTTTGTTTGTTTGTTTGTTTGTTTGTTTTGGCCCTGATATTGAAGATAAAAGAATTTTTCTTTCTATCCTCTTGGAATGACCCTCTGTTTAGCCTGTTTCTTCCATTCTACATCTTGGAAAGAACTGTGAAGGCTCCATTTGCATTTTGTATATTGGACAATGTAAAAGGAAGAAAACAAGCCAAATACCTAGGTGTGGAGCCCTGTACCTATAACTTCAGCACTCAGAGGTAGGTAGATTTCCTTTGAGTTCCAGGCCAACCTGGTCTACATAGGGAGTTCCACACTAACCAGGGCTATATACTGAGACTCTATTCAAGTAAAAAGGAGAAAGAAGGAGAAGTAGGCTCAGCCATGACCAAACAGCTTTATAAAAATGCCAGCAGATAAGACTTAAGGTGGAGAGCTGTTATCACAGAATTGCCCTACAAATTAACTCTGTGGTTGGTAACCACGTAGACAGAGTCATTCTTGTCAAGATTCTGAAGAATCTTTAACCCCAGCACTTGCAGGACAGAGGCAGGCAGATTTCAGTGAATTCAAGACCAACCTGGTCTACATATTGAATTCTAGAATAGTAAGTGTTGTATAAAGAGATCCTGTATCAAAATAAAAGAGGAAGGGAAAGACTCTGGAGATAGACCAATATCCCAATAGCCCAGTTCCATCCCTGCTTCCAACATCTGTGTGGTGAGTAATTTAGTAGATTGAGTCTCAAGGAGAGGATATATAGAAATGCTCAACACCATTCCTGATTCTGTCTTCCCTTTTTTCCTTTTCTCATTTTTGCAATGTTTGTCTGTGTATGTACACACACACACACACACACACACACACACACACACACACACACCCTGTACATTCATACAGAAGCCAAAGGAGAATCTCTGGTTTGTTCTATTATTCTCCACCTTATTTTTGAAGGTAGGATCTTTCACCCAACCTGACACTCGCTGTTTTGGCTAGGCTGGCTAGTCAAGGAGCTCTCAGAACACATTTGTCTCTGTTCTTCTCCTTCAATGCAGGGAGGTTACAAGCTCACTCATGCCCAGCTTTTACATGGATGCTAGGTATCCAGACTCAGGTCTTCTTGCTTCCTTAACAAGTGTTCTTACATACTGAGTCATCTCCTTAGCCCTTTCCTTTCTCTCTTATATACAATTACAATGTACTTAATTCTGTTCTTAGAAGTAAGTAAAATGATGCTGAAGTCTGTCTGTTCTGGAGCATCTTATTCACAGGACACAATTTGGTTATGGCTAGAAAAACTCTTATGAAATAGTACGTAAGCCAGCCTGACTTCAGAGTTCTAATCTCATCAGAGATGGAACCTAAAGCAGTTAAAGCTTTCCCCAGTAATAACAGAATTTTCCCTGGACTTTGCAGAGCCAGAAAGTCTTAAATATAAGAAACATTCAGAAATAAGATGCAATCTTGCTCTAGAGTTCAGTTCTTAGCTACAGCACTATACTACACTAAAAACTACCAAAAGAGCTTCTATACACATTTAACCATGGAGGCATGATTTTAAAGCATATATTTTTTTAAGGATTTCTTTATTGTATGTATGTGGGTACACTGTTGCTTTCTTCAGACACACCAGAAGAGGGCATCAGATCTCATTACAGATGGTCATGAGCCACCATGTGGTTGCTGGGAATTGAACTCAGAACCTCTAGAAGAGCAGTCAGTGCTCTTAGCCACTGAGACATCTCTTCAGCCCAGAGGCATGATTTTAAAACCATTGGCATAGCTGTGCACAGTAGAATATACCTGTAGTCTCAGAGCTACACCACAGAGATTAGGTTGTAGAACTATTTGAGCCCAAAGGGTTAAAACTAGCATGGACAACATAAGTGAGACCTATTTCACGAATATACTAGGAATCAAACCCAGAACCTTGTGCATGCTAGGCAAGTACTCTACAACAACCCTTGAGTTTTGGAGAAAAGATTTCCTTGTATATGCTAATCTTGAGTTCATGATGAACCCCAGGCTAGCCCTGAACTCTCAAAACTTTCTCCTGAATTCTGGGATCACAAGCATAGGTCACTATGCTTATCTAAAATTTATTTCTGTTTTATTACTTTTGATTTGGATTTTTTTTTTTTTTGAGATAGGACTTTATGTAGTTCAGGCTGTCTTCTAACTCTTGGTCTTTCCACTCCCACTTCCCAGTCCTAGGATCAAAAGTATGTGCCACTATAACCAGTGTTTGTCTTTTGTTTTTTACAGTATTGGGAATTTGAACCCAAGCCCCAGGCATGCTAGGCAAATATTATACTGATAAGATATATCATCAGCTTGAGACTTCATCTTTTAAAAAGGAAAAAGAAAAAAAAAAAAAAAAAGAAATCCTTAAGCAAGTCAGGTGGTGCTGGCACACATTTAATCCCAGCACTCAGGAGGCAGAGGCAGGCAGATCTCTTGATTCTGAGGTCAGCATGGTCTACAAAGTAAGTTCAGAACTGCCAGGGCTACACAGAGAAACCATGTCTCAAAACAAAGGAAGGAAGAAGGAAGGAAGGAAGGAAGGAAGGAAGGAAGGAAGGAAGGGAAAGAAAATCCTTGCCCAAAGACACATCTTTTAAGTATAGCCCAAACTTTTATCTCTTCAGCTTTATTTCCACTGCATCTTGCATGTGCCTACAAGTTGACCCAATGTAGGACCTGACTTTTGATTCAAAGCTTACAGTTTTCTTTCTTCTTCCATCAAAATGTTAATCAGCCTTTCAGACCCAGGTCCTCCTTGCAAAAGGAGTGAAGTAAATAGATCTTCTAATAGTTTTCTGCCAACCACACATCAGTCACTGTATCTATAAATTTAACTTTTATTCTCCTGTAAATATCGTCTCCAATGTTTACTGTCTCTGTCTGCTAACCTAGGCCTAGTCCTGGAAGCTTTGAGCCTCTGTACAATCTTATCTAGGTCTTGAATGTTTTCAGTCTCAGACCTACTGGTTAATACCCTCACCATTTCTAGTTCTTTCTGAGCTCTGGCTGGCTGGTTCAACTCAGCTGTTCTGACTCAAACTCCTCTCCAGGCTGATTGACTGAATCTGGCTTCTCTCTCAGCCTCTGGCTTAATTGTTCTGCTTGGTCTCATAACTAACCTTGGCAATATGTTCTAATCTTCTGACTCCTTATTCTCTGGCTTGTTCTGTCTTCACCTGTGTCTAGCTTGCTCACTCTCTCTGCAACCTGTCTCTGTATACCTGTCCCAGTAAAACTGCCTCCTTCCCTTTCCTTCTCTCTCTGCCCTGACCTGAAAGTAGCTTCCCTTTCCTCTCTCTTCTCCTGAGAGTTGGGCATATCCTATTCTGTCTCATTTAATCAAATCTTTCTCACTTTTTCTGCAACTCAATCAGACATCACTTTCAAACATGGTTGCTTTCTTCTACAAGCTAACTTTATCTTTATTGTTTGGGATTGGGTTCATTGTTAGGTGTGTACTAAGGGCATGTCTGAATTCCAGATAGAAGGATTAAAGGTGTGTTAGTACTGAGCTACCCACAATTAGAAACAGGTTTTTTTTCCAGTAAATAACACAATCTCAGAGTTCACAGTGTGATTAAATATTCTGCAACATATATCTTTTTCATGTTATCTCATTTAATTTTCTCAGCCTATGGTATCAGTATTATTGTCCCTATTTTGACAAAGAAAAAAGCAGGGGGTAGTAAGATGGTTCCTCAGGTAAAAGTAGTTAGTATGTAAGCCTACTAACCTGAGTTCAATCCTCAAGAACATACATTATACTCATAGATCAATGCATCTCTCAACCTTCATCTGAGAGGCTTCTGTTTGCAGTAAATGCTGATTAACACAGAGATCCACAACTAGTTGGTAAGAGAATAAGAGACCTCAGAATGGTCAACCCTCAATGGAATATGTGTACCGTA
Source organism: Rhabdomys pumilio (assembly GCA_030674055.1). Classification (NCBI taxonomy): domain Eukaryota; kingdom Metazoa; phylum Chordata; class Mammalia; order Rodentia; family Muridae; genus Rhabdomys; species Rhabdomys pumilio. Next base: position 93,297,016 of record JANHMN010000003.1, on the reverse strand, counting down.
TCCCCTCCTACAAAGACTTATGGAATCATTGCAGAAGAGGAGTAAAAAGAGTGTGAGAGCCAGATGCAGCAGGTGACAACTGGAAACTGTATTCTGGACACAGCAAGGCAGCTGCTTATATGAACTCACAACAGCTGTGAAAGCATATACAAAACCTGTGCAAGTCCAAGCCATACAAAATCCCAGCATGAAGACTGAAGTCGGACAATCACACTCCTATTCATGGACCCACTGGCAATTGCTAGCAACTGGGACTGAAACAGTTTTGTCTAAGAATGTAGCCCTTGATAAGTCAACTATGCTCAACTGAAGACCACACACATATCCAAGAATACTTAGTCTTGGTCTTAAAGAGTTTTTTAAAAATAGGATACAAACTTGGGTGGATAGAAAATGGTGCTGGAACTGGGAAGACATGGTAGAGAAGGGGTAAATATGACCCAAACATATTGTACAAAACTTTTAAAGAACTAATAAAATTTGAGGGAAAAAAGTTGGATGGTGTGGCAAACATCTGCAATTCCATCACTCCTATGGTGAGACAGGCAGGAGGGATAAGAGACTTGCCCAGAAGCTAGCAGGATAGCCAGCCTGGAATACACAGTACAGCACAATAGAAACAACAGAAGAAAACCTGACTCAATAAGGTGGAAAGAACTGACTGCCAAAAGCAGTCTCTGACTTCCACCACAAATATGCCTGTATATACACAAATATCTGCATACAATAACAATAAAATTCCTTTTAAATGAATTATGTGTTTATTTTTATGTGCTTTGATGCTTGCCTGCATGTATGTCTGTGTGAGGGTGTGAATTACAGTTGAGCCGTACAGCTGCATGTGACCAGTTGAGCTGCCATGTGGGTGCTAGGAATTGAACCTGGGTCCTCTGAAAGAACATCCAGTGCTCTTAACTATCCCTCCAGCCCCAAATAAAATTCCTAAAAAGAAAAAATTAAGTTATAATGTTAGCTTGCCAGTCGCACACAATACTAAAGCACACACTTGTCCCACTGTACCTTCTAAGTCCCCAATTATCTAACCTACATATGTAAATACTTGTATATACACAATTTAATTTTGTATTTTATTAAAAGCTGCCTCAAACTCACTTACCATTTCTATGTCTTATGTCCCCTACCTGAAGTCCAATCACCTCTACCCTCATCTCAAGGGCTTCTCCTAAAGCACTTAACAGTAATTACAGACATTTACCAACCCAAATTGATGGGTCTGGGCTCACCAAGAAAAAAGAACTATTTTGTTCTGGGTAAAGCTGCTAGCAGCTGTGCCTTAATCATATATAACAATTAACTAATTTATTTTAGGGCTAAGGAAAAAGTTCTCTTAATGGAGAAGATCACATAGTGAAAATTTATGAGTCACCCTTGCCAACAATGATATGAAGATTCCAGAAAACAAGTAACAAAAAAAGAATCTCAGTAGGTGGAGTGTTTTTTCCCCTGCCTACTCAGGGAGATAATGGTCTCTCAGAGTGCACACAGCTACAGCTACAGAATGAGGGAATCCCAAAGAAAAGATCAACAAAGATCAGCTAACTGAAACAGTACTCAAAGGCAGGCTCCAGGGGGCTTGGCACAATATGACCAAGGAAACACAGAGTCTAGGCTCTGGTTCTGTGTCATTCATTTATTCAGTAAATATTGAAAGCACTGATGATACCAATCAATCTAAAATGTAATTTGAACAGTTAAATTATTTAACATATCTGAGCGTGGAAGTTTCTTTCTCTCTACTTATTAAAGTTTCTAGCCCAACTTCACCTTACACAGGAATTCTAAGCAGAAAAAAGAAACTAGATAGACAACAAATATAGTGACAGGAACAATTTGTAGAAAACTAGAAGCCCAGTGTCTATCCTCACCTTCACAAGTCAAATGAGCTTGAGTTAGTCTCCTGCCTATGGTGAACCTGTGTTCCCATCCATGGCATGAAGATAATCTCATAGTTTATTCCCTGACAATGTTAGAAAAACAAGTATCAATAGTGCTGGTATGACATATCTCTCTAATTCCAGCACTCTGGGAAGGAAAGGCAGAAGCATCCCAAGTTCTAAACCAGCCTAGGCCAGAGTGAGACCTTGGTTTTTAAACAAAAAAAAAAAAAACTAACAACCAACCAACAAAGGCTATTTGTTTCAGAGTGTCAGTCTATGAGGCATTTCAGAGCAAACCAGATAGGAGAGTCCCTCGTCCTTGAAGCTGCAAACATGATGGCAGCAATGCTCTGGGAGTCTAGGGCAATGCTCTAGCAGTTACAGGGAACTTGTTCTTTCCATTTTATCACCTTGCACAGCCCTCAAGGGCCAAACCTGTGAATCAAAAGATCCAGCTGCCAAGACAGGCTCATTCCTGGCATTTCCTCTCAACACATTCCCTGGGTCAGGCCCAAGAGCTTAGAAGAGCAGCACAGGGTGAAGGGCAGGTAAGAAGAGCAAGCAGAAGTGACATCTCTCTCAGGACATCAGCAACTATAAGATGTGTGAGACAGTTGGAGAGCCTTGGTGATAGACACTACAATGGACTACAGAAGAGACTCTTTTCAGCTTATGGCAGTGTATAATATATGCAATAGTTTACCTCTAAAAGTAAACTTTTAGTTTGGACATCAGCACACTGATGTGTGGTGAATTTAAATCATTCAAACCTCAGACCTTTAGCTTGCCCAAAACAGAGAAAGTTCCACTTCTCACTCTTAAGAAGTTCAAGATAGATAGACATGGTACACAAATGTAATCTCAGATTAGTTACCAACTTGATAACATCTAGAATTAACTAAAACCCAAGCATGGGCACAGCAGTGAGAGATTTTTCTTGATTGGATCACTCGGGTTCAGAGGACCCACTCTAAATCTGGGCAGAAGTGAAGGAAAGGAGCTTTGCCTTTTTTGTAGCTACTGGACCACAGACTGTAAGCTACTATAATGAATTATTACATACATGTACACACCACACACACACACACACACACACACACACACACACACACACACAATCAGTTCTATTCTTCTAGAGAACCCTAACTAATACCCCAGGATTTAGGAAACTGAAAGAGGGAACCCAAAGTGAGAGGTCATCTTGAGCTACATAGAAATACTGGCAATTAAAATTTAAAAATAAAATATGTATAAGATGTGGGGAGGAAGGCAGACAGCTATACAAATAATCATAGTATAACAAAAGGTTGTGTAAAGTGATATAAAGTCACAAAAGTGAATGTGACTGCCTCTATTTATAAAGTGGTCAACCAGAGCTCCCAGGGTCTAAACCACCAGTCTGGGAACATGCTTGGAGGAATCCATGGCTCCAGTATATGTAATGAATGATGGCCTTGTCAGGCATTGATGGAAGAGGAGATCCTTGGTCCTGTGAAGGCTGGATGCCCCAGTGTGGGGGAATTCAAGGGTGGGGAGGTGGGAGTGGGTAGGTGAGTGGAGCACATCCTCATAGAAGCAGGAAGAGGAAATGGAATGGGGGTTCCTGAGTGGGGGCGGGGGAAATGGGGAAAGGGGATAACATCTGAAATGTAAATAAAATATATAATAAAAAATTAATTTCAAAAAAAATAAATAAAAATAAAAAGTAGGTCAAAGGTAGTAACATTGAAAAGGTGACATGCAACTTGGTCTTGAAGTAAGATTAAGAACACATAGAGTAGGGGAAAAAAAGAGAAAGCTATCTCTGATGGAGGGAAGATAAAGTACAGCGACTCAAGATATAAAGTCCCATGGGCTAGAAAGTTGGTACAGTGGTTAGGAACACTTGCTGTGTAACTTTGAAGTCCTGAATTCAGATATCAGCTCCCATGTAAAAAAGACAGGAATGTCTCAAACAAGTCTGTAACCCCAGCATTATGAGGGCAAAAACAGATGGATTGTTGGGGTTAACCTGCCAGGCTAGCTAGGAGCTCTACATTTAGGGAGAGACTCTGCTTCAAAGAAATAAGAAGAGAGAGAGAGAAAGACACTCTACACCTGCTATGTTTTGAGAACAGAAGGCAGCCTAGTACAGTTAGAACAAAGAATGTTAAGTGTAGCATCTCTGTGTTATTTTGGACCCTACTTCTCAAATGAGACTACAAAACCTCCGGGGGGGGGGGGGGGGGGGGGGAAAAAAAAAAAAAAAAAAAAAAAACAGGCAAAGGGCAAAGGGACACAAAGTAACACAACCTACCTACTATTCCTACCACATGCTCTTCTAGAGGATGTGGGTTCAATTCCCAGCACCCACCTGGCAGCTTACAACTGTCTCTAACTCCAGTTCCAAGAAATCTAAAGCACTCTTCTAACTTCTACAGGCACCAGGCACACACATGAAGCATGTATGTGTATGTGTGTATAGATATATATATACATATATATATGTATATATACATATATATATATACACACACGTACAGGCAAAATACACACATAATTATATATAATTTAATATGTTGTATTTATATATTTATTATATTTATATATTTTATTTTTAAAATAAGTAATCAGGACACATTCCTGAGCATTAGCCATACTGAGAATCCTTGAATTACACAGAGATGCCAAGTAGATTAAATCGAGGTAGACAGAGGCAAAGAACCCATGGGAACCCAATGACATGACATGCAAGACCTGAAATCTGTAACTATCCTGGAAAACAGTTGAGAGAGGAGAAAAGTATGATCTCTGAAGAGTGAGCTCTGAGCTCTGATCTCAAACTATTGATAGTTGATTTAGTTCACTGAACTTCTTGTTCATCTCCTTTTTTGTAAGTGGGAATTCCTATATACCTTAGAATACTACTAAATATTGAACAAAAAACACCAACCACTTGGTGTGATAGCACATGTCCCAGCACTCAGGAGGCAAAGGCAAGATCTCTGAGAGTTCCAGGCAAGCCTAGTTCACATAGAAAGCTTCAGGACAGCCAGAGCTATACAGAGATACCCTGTCTCAAAAACAACAACAAAAACACAAAAGCAACAAAAGCACCCAGTCTATTAGACACAGTATATAAATAATTTCTCTTTATTCCCAGGGTCACGGTATTGAACTTTGCATAATTAGGGAAGAGTGGTCCCACTGAACCAAAAACTCACTGACTTGGTTAGGCTGGCTGGCTGTTGAACCCTACAGGTCCTCCTGTCCTCACAACACAGATTAAGATAGTAAGACATTAACAATCCTATCTCTATCATGACTCAGAAACTATGTCAGAACTCAGAAAAAACATATTTAACAAAGTCAGGATGTAGTTCAGTTGGTAAAGTGCTTGTCTAGCCAACACAGAGCCCTGGGTTTGACACCTAGCATCACATAAAACCAGACAGAGTTGGGAAGCTGGCTCAGATGGTAAAGTGATTGCCATGTAAACATAATGACTAGAGTTCAATTCCCCAAAACCTACATTGGGCAGATTGCACTTATAATCTTAGTACTTGAGAAGCAGGGACTAGAGGACCTGTAGGGTTCAACAACAGCCAGCCTAACCAAATCAGTGAGTTTCTGGTTCAGTGAGACTGTCTCAAAAAAAAAAAAAAAAAAAACAAGGCGGAGAGAAATTGAGGAAGACATCAGTCATCAACCTCTAACCACACACACACACACACACACACACACACACACGCACACATACACACAAACTAAATTTTGAGTGGCTGGGAGTGGTAGCACACACCTATAACCCCAACATTCATGAGGTCTACTAACTTCTGTAGGACCAGAAGTTCAAGGTCATCCTAAGCCACAGTTTAAAGCTAGTCACTATTACATGAGACCCTGTCTACAAAATAATAATAACTTTTAAAAATAAATAATAAGGGCTGGAGATATACCTCTGCAGTTAAGAGCACTGACTGTTCTTCTCGAAGACCTGGGTTTAATTCCCAACACCCACATGGCAGCTCACAGCTGTCTATAACTCCAGTTCTAGAGGATCCAACACCCTCACACAGATATACATGCAGGCAAACACCAATGCACCTGAAATAAAATATTTTTAATTAAGTAAATAATGAAATAAAACTAGAGATGCAGTTGAGACAATGAATGGGTCCAAGGCCATATATTCAGTTGTACTAACAAATATAAGATACTGAGCTACAAAAACTGAAGCAAAAATTTCTGGGCCATGGAGATAGTTAACTGGTAAAGTACTGGCCATACAAATCTGACCACCTAAGTTCAATCCATTTCTGGATCTACCAACCTCAATTCTGTAGACAAATTAGCCAATCTGTCCATTCAGTTTATTAAAACAAAATATCATAGGTAGAATGACTTAAACAATAACCATTCATTTCTCACAGTTCTGGAAGTTGGTAAAGGCCAACATCAAGTCACCAGCAGACTTGGCATCTTGACTTACTTCCTAGTTCAAAAATTCTTCTCACTATGTCTGATCCTGGCAGAAGACGCAAGAGAGTTCAGCAAAGTTTTTGTTGTTGCTTGTTTGTATTGTTTGTATTCTTTAGGACACTAATCCCACTTAGAAGGACCCATACTCAAGACCTAGCAAATGATCAACCCCTAACACCATCACATGGCAGGGCTAGGATTTGAACATGACTGTGGGTAGGACACAATCAGTCACAACACTCTGCATCCACCCTCCCACTCAAATCAGATGATTCTCAGTTACAAAATAAATTCATAACAACCCAACAGAGTAAACGTTCTTTTTATATTCATGCCTTATATTTTGTTCCACCAATTTGAAAGTCTTAAAAGTAAATATCACATAAATCTTGACCATCAGATATAGATGAAAGTCACAGTACAGTTAACCCTGAGGCTATGTGCTCTTCAGCTGTGAACTTGGGAAACTAAATAAATAATGAGTTCAAAAAAAAAAAAACCAATGGTGGCAGGGCTGGGAAAATGTCAGTTTAAAAGTTCATACTGAGCAAGGCATGGTGTTGTATGCCTTTAATCCCAGTATTGAGGAGGGAGAAACTGGTGTATCTCTGAGTTTGAGGCCAGCTTGATCTACAAAATGAATTATAAGCCGCCAGGATTACAGAGTGAGACCTGTCTCAAAAAAACCAAAATATTTGAAAAGACTATACTGTTCTTACTGAGAATCCATATAGGGTGGCTTACAACTACTTATAACTCAAGCTTCAGGGAATACAATGCCTACACAAGCACCTTGCACACACATGCACATACCCACACCATACATACATATTCATACACATGCACACACTCATACACATAATTTTTAAAAAATCCTAAAGAGAAATACAATGGCAAAGACTAAAAATATGGCTCAGTAGTAGAGTTCTTATGTAGTATATTCAAGATCCTGAGCAAAATACCTAGCATCATTAAACTTAAAAATAGCTAACAGCAAAATATACTATGGAAGGATGACCTCAATTACAACAGCCTATGGCAAAGCACACCCATATGGTGCAAATATACACACATACACACACACAAAGAGCAATCAATCAATATACATCATTAAAAATTGTTAAGAAATTACTTTAGCTAAATGCTCCATTTCTTTGCATGAAAGTTCTAATTTGTACAAAGCAGAACAACATGAACAAAGTTTAACCAATTTCTTCACTTTAGAAGGATCACCTTTCCTCCAGTTTCCAACACTTTTCTGATTTCTAAGACCTTATCAGAATCATCTTTATCAACCAGATTTCTACAAGCATCCTAATGAGAATTGTTCAGTATCCTCTAAGACTGAGACTTTCACTACACCTTTTTTCCTTAAACTCTCATCAGAATAAACTTTAAATGTCTATTAATGACAATAACGGTTTTTCTGCTGTGTGCCTCTAAATTATCCCAGGCTCTCTTCATTACTCAGTTACAAAGTCACTTTCACATTTTTAGGTATTTGTTAACTCCTTCTTGGTTATACTTTGTCTTAGTCATTTACATTGCTATACTAAAAATACCATAAATTCCATAGTTTAAAAAATAAATATTTACTTCTAATACTTCTAGGAACTAGAAGTCCAAAATCAAGGAACTGACACGTTTGGTCCCCAGTGGGAGTCCATTTCCATGTTAAGGATGATTGCCTTCTTTACTATGCCTTTCATGACAGAGGAGCAAGGATGCTCTCTGAAGTTTCAGTTACAAGGGTAATAATCTCATTCATAAGGGATCAATCTTCACAACTTGATCAATTACCAAAAGCCCCGCCCTATAACATCACACAAGGGTTAAGATTTCAAAATACTAATTAGAATCATAAACATTCTCTAGCAGAGTCCTAATAATCAAGGATCTGGTGGTTATGAATCCAGGGATAAGAACAAATGCTGCAAGTTTTCCGTTGAGATTCATGTTCTCTGTGATGAACAGGTGGGGTAAACACTCAAGGGTAGGCAGTTTCTAAAGGTGTTAAGTCATGTCACATGGGATCCAGGAATCTGAGCTTAAGATCTAGGGTGACCTTAGCTCCATGGTTACCAAGAATGATACCATTACCCCTGACAGAGTTTCTCCAGGATGGGTAAGGGACCACATCTGATTGATTTTTATGTCCCCAGAATCTGATATAAAGCAGCTATAAAGATGCTGAATATACAAACTGGCATGGACATGTCTACTTCTTAAGACCTACTCTTTAGGCCTTTGGATAAACTCTTCCTAGAAGAATTAGCTATAATTATCTTTCCAAATTCCATTTACATAGATATTCTTACCAAGTTTTAAGTGCTGTCTCCTCAGCTGTACCACCGTAACATTAAGTTCTCTGTTCTACATATCTTTCCACTGCATCCCTTATTTCCACTGGATAACATTCATCAGACTTTTGTGATTGTTTTATTTTCTGGCTTCTCTACAAAACTATAAATTCTAAGAGAGCAGGAACCATATCTATTTATCATATTTATCATGCTGACTGCCAGGACCTTAGATAGTAGTGGGCACAGGAATCGTATCCAACATATAATAAATACATGAGTGAGTGAATGGGCAAGCTCCAATCCAAAATGATTCTGGGAAAATTAAAATTCAAGATTGTCAAGAGAGCCCTAAGTTAGCAATAGATCATTTTCCAACAATCTTAAGAGCCTAAAATGCATATGCATGAAAGATAAAAGTATATTTATTGGACAAGACAGTCTGACAGAAAGGAGAAATAAAATAGATTTTATGAAACAAGCACTCACCTCTGAGTGCCGTGCATGCCATACTAAGGAATATGATTGGTTTGTTTATTTATTTACATATCTGCCTACTTATTCTACATATTTGTTCACTTATTGATTTAGAGAAGGTCTCATGGATCCCAGGCTGTGGAGTTCATATATAGGTAACTTCTATCCTCCTACAGAGCTGGGATTACAGGCACACGGCACTTTGCTCAGATTATGCAGTGGTAGAGATCAAACTTAGGGCTGCATACCCTGAGTACCAACTGACCTACATCACCAGCCCACACTATTTAACCTGGATCCCTTCAGGTTTTACATCCCTAACTGTATCATCTTGTCCCTTCAACAGGCAACTTTTCTTTCATATGTTTCATTTTCTTGAGCTAAACCTATAATTCAATGCAATAATACATGTTCCCAAGGATATGTGTCCAAATGATACTAGCTCAGTTTTACTACAGAAAGTTATCAGCACAAAAACTTATCTTAATTTAGGAAGAGTAAAATCAAAAGACCCACATAAAAGTCTACATGACTTTAAGTTACCTAGTCAATCTTTTTTTTAAGTTATAGTAATTTCTGAAAATTGATATAACCTTCCTCAAATGGTTGTAGGATTGTAGCACCTATTAAAGCATGTGGGCACCTAATAATACATGTGGACACCCAATAAAGCACGTTACATGTACGTGAGGATCCAATACTTTAAAGAAGAAAGGGAAATCATTTCTAGAACACAGAGTATGGTTTCCTCCTAAATACTAAGCACTTTCACTTGACCTAAAGCCATGCAGAGACCCAAGATGACAGAACCAATTCACATGGACTTGAAACTAAACTGCCTCCCAGAAGAGGATATAGGAGGACTGCCCTGTTTCTATTCTCCTCCCAGCTGCCTGGGCACTTCAGAAATTATAAGCAGGGTCAGGGTGAGGTGCTCCCAGAACTTAAGATCTATTATTAGCCTGGTTGGTCACCTGTCCTGAGAGGCATATTAGCTATAAACTACAGTTCAAGACAAGCAAGTAATAATGAAATGAAGGTGGGGGCACAAAGTAAAGTAACCAGAAGTTAAAAAAATAAAAGTATCCAGAGACGATGACGCTTTTCAACAGTTGAGGAAGGAAATTGTACCCCTCCAACCTTGATACCTTTAAGATACAGTAAGCCTAGATAGGCCTTAACCTTTTAGAGATTTTACTTTGCCCTTATAAATACCTTCAGGGGTTAGGAGATACTCTTTCAGTGAAGTGCCTGTAGCACAAGCATGAGAACCTGAGTTCACATCCCTAGGACCTACAAAAAACTCCAAGTATATTACTTAAAGCTTGTAATCCCCAGACTATGGAAGCAGAGACAGGGGGGATCCCTGTGATGGCTATTCTAGGGTGTCAACTTGACTACATCTGGAACTACAATCCAGAAATAGAGGGCACACCTGTGATCCAGATCTTGAGGCATAGTGGCCATAAAAAGTTTAGGCCCTGTCAAAGCAGTACATACATTTAATCCCAGGAGGCAGAGGCAAACAGATCTCTGAGTTCAAGGGCAGCCAAGAACAGAGCAAGTTCCAAATCCAGGTGTGGTAGTACATACCTTTAATCTGGGTTGTGCCTTATGCTGAAGGCCTAAATAAGGACAATGGAAGAAGGAAGTGTTCAGTTTCTCTTTGCCTGCTGTCACTTACTTGCCAGCACATCTGTTGGAACCTACTTCTTCAGGATTCCAGCTTATACAGAAGACCAGCTAAAAAATCTAGCCTTGTGGGACTGAGCAACTACTAGGCTTTTGGTCTTCCACTCACAGCTGCTCATTGTTGGGTTAGTTGGACTGTAAGTCATTCCAAAAAGTTCAATATATAGACAGAGATATTCCATAAGTTCTGTGACTGTAGGGAACCCTGACTAATACAACCCCTAAGCTCACTGGCCAGCTAATCTTGCCTGATGGGCAAGCTCCAAGTCTAGTAAGAAACCCTATCATAAATAAATAAATAAGAATATAGGCTGGAAACATGGCTCAGCAGTTAAGAGTAGGTACCACTCTTGCAGAACACATAAATTCAGCTCACACCTGCTGGTAACTCCAGCTCCAGGCAGATTCCACAACTCCAGCCTTAGTGGGTACTTAAGTGCATATCAGATTAAAAAAAAAAA
>JANHMN010000003.1:93189622-93280727 GCA_030674055.1 Rhabdomys pumilio | reverse complement strand
CAAGGCTCTTACAAGAACAACTTGGCTTGAAGTTCTGCATCCAAACTGATTCTGACTAGTTTAAGCAAAATACATAAGTAATTTTCAAAAGAGTTACTCAGACTCACCCAGAGATGTGGAAAACCAAGGACAGATGCCAAGAACAACGCCTAAAACCAGGTAAAACTCGTCTGATCAGGGCACCTGTGTTTCCACTGCCAACCTCCACTATCCCTAGCCAGTAAGACATCATTGCCTTTGCCTCCGCTCCTCCAGTAAGACTCCAAAAGACTTCTAGAAAAAAACATGGTTTTGTTTTGCTTTGAAGCAATAGACAGGTCTATGTAACACATGGCCTGAATCTCCCAATCCTATGCCTTAGCCTCCACAATGCTTGACTATTGGGGGGTGGGGGGGAAATTATCTCTTATTTTGCAGCTTTTTAAAAATCTTAAAATAGAAAATGATGCTATGCCAACTTTAAATGTACATACAAGCTGGACTCAAGGGGTAGAGGGGAGAGTAGGCTCTCTGTGAGTTCAAGGCCAGCCTGATCTACAGAGTGAGTTCCATGATAGTCAAGGCAACACAGAGAAACCCTATCTAGAAAGAAAAAAAAAAAACAATACAAGCTGACAATGGTGTCCTCTCTGCTGGGACTGTATGACATTTCCATACATATCACAACCAAGTTATCCTAAATAGATTTGAATGGGAGCTCCACAATGTGGAATGCCGAAACAAAGTACCAGTGTCTGTAGCTACTCATTACTTTGAGGATACTAAAACATACTATGGGTAATACATACCTGATTAATAAAGTATGAATTACTGTTTCTATTCTTCGTCAACTACACTAATTCTTATTATATAAATGCTATTGGAGGACACTCACAAATAAGTTAAACAAATAAAGGAACAGTTCAACAAGAATTAAAGATAATATTAAAAATTAAAAGCAAAAATAAATAAATAAATGATGTGATATTTTTATTTCCTAATATGAACAAAATTATAGGGTAAAGGCAATCTAATTGTTTCAAATAGTAAGTTGAAGAAAAAAAATCAAAATTATTAAAAGATTACTTATTAATATAAATAGAATCTTATTATATGCTTAGATATATTAAATCAGAAATCAGCAAATATTTTGTATAAAGGTTAAGATAATTAATATCCAAAGTTTGTAAGCCATAAAGTCTCTATTGTAATTAATTACCACTATACTGCAAAAATATCCACAGAAAGTATGTAAACAACTGAGTGTTGCTGTGTTCTAATAGAAATTCACCTAACATGCTGGCCCTTGTATTAAATAATGGTTAAATTAATCCATCATGATTAAAAATACATCTGAAAGCCAGAATGGTGGCATACAACTGTAGCCCTGGCCACTGGAGAGGCTGAGGCAGGAAGATCATGTGAGCCTAGAAACTGAATCAAGCCTGAACAAGAAAATTAAACCCTATATTGAAAACAAAAATAAAAATTTTAAAAGTGTGTGTGTGTGTGTGTGTGTGTGTGTGTGTGTGTGTGTGTGTGTATATACTGATGCCCTAGGAGGCCAGAGAAGAGTATTGGCCTGTGGAGATGGAGGTAAAACTACCTGATGTGGGTGCTGGGAACTCAATTTAGGTCCTCTGGAAGTATTCTTAACCACTGACTTATCTCTCCAGCACTCTAAATAAAAATAAATTTTAAAATGTAAAATTTATATTTGAAGATAAGTCAGGTGTAGTAGCACACATCTGTAACCTCAGCATTTGGGAGGCTGAGGCAGGAAGAATATGAGTTCAAGGACAGCTAGGGATTTATAATGAAACCCTACTCAAAGAGCCAAAAAGAAATGAAAATCTAAGTAGTTTAACCAATAATTGTGGTTCAAGTCTCTGATGAGGTGTTTTTGTTTTTGTTTTTGTTTTTGTTTTTGTTTTTGTTTTTCGGGATAAAGCTATCTGTAGGTTTGCCTAGGGCTGAAGTTTCTGATATCATGAGGCCCACTCAACTTCAGTTGCCAGGCGTGGTGGTGCATGACTTTAGTCCCAGCACTCAGGAGGCAGAGGCAGGTGGATCTAAGTGAGTTCAAGAGCAGCCAGGGTTATACAGAGAAATCTTGTCTAGAAAAACAGAAAAACAAACAAACAAAAAGCAACAATAACAAAAAGCAAAAGTTCTACTGTGTGGTGAACACTGGAGAATCCTGTCTTCCATACCTGTTTTTCCATAAGAGTGTCCTCTGGAGTGTCCTCAACTGAGCTTCTCCGAGAGTAAGTAAGCCAAGAAAAACAGAGCAAGGATTCTATCATTTAACCTGATCCCTATCTGAAATCATACACCATATTAGTCAATGGTAGAAGAACTAGGCTTGCTTCTCCATGAGATGAATATTAAAGAATGTGTGTCCCTATTTTAAACCAAATAAAGCTTAGCATGGAAGCCTGCCTCTGCCTCCCAGAGCTAAGATTAAAGGCGTGATATGTTATGTCTTGAAACCCAGAACTTAAGAATTGTCAAGGCAGGAGGATCTCTCAGTTCAAGGCCAGTCTGATTTAGAGTGAGTTCCAGCACAGTCAGCCCAGCAAAACAGCTTTCTTGATTTACAATTACATTGCCAAATGTGTATATATTTTATTGTTTCTCCTTGACAACAAAACAATTCTTTGAAGTCAGTGTCTGTCTGTCTGTCTGTTTGTTTGTTTGTTTGTTTTGAAACAATATCTGACTCTCTATCCCAGGCTGACCTGTAACTCACTTAGATCCTCCTGCTTCAGCCTCCTAAGTGCTAGAATTATAGTTGTGAGCCATCATGTCCAGCTCAGCATTAACATTTTACAAATGAAGATGTTCATATTCAGATAAGTGACTAGATTTTAGGCATCAATTTGAAATCGAGGCTTCAGTCTGCAAATTGTACATTTCCACTACTTATTACTGCTTTGCATGGTTCTCAGCAAACTATATACAGAGCTGACGACTGACTAGCTTAACACAGATTTGCTACCTCGCCACCCTTGCAGCTTGCAGCTCTTGTTTCAATCAGGCCTCGCCCTGCTCCTTTTCTTCACAGGCCAAGATACTGTCAAGTCTATGACACAGCCTCCCACTACATACACAAAAGGTGTGTCACCACTCCACTGACTGGCAGTTCACAATCAGTGACCTTATTCTCACAGTAGCCCAAACATATCAAATACACATCAGTGGTAAGATCTAAGGAAGCAGATCTAATGTTTGCTGCGATGCATGTGATGGCAGAAAGCTGCGCAGCAGCCAACAGCAACCAGCCATCCTTTGATATCTGTTGGGATCTTAGACCTCATGTCATTACTGACTACAGAAACCCTAAGAGCAAACTTTCAAGGGTTTAAAGATATACAGGACTCAACAACATTTTCAAAACTTAATTCAGAGCTAGATATGGTGGTTCATGCCTTTAATTCCAGCACTCAAGCAGTAGAAGCAGACAGATTTTGTGAATTCTGGATAAGTCTGGTCTACATACCTAGTTCTAGGCTCACCACCAAGACTACATAGTGAGTCCCTGTCTTAAAAATAATTAATTCGCTGGGCAGTGGTGACACATGCCTTTAATCTCAGCACTTGGGAAGCAGAGGCAGGTGGATTTCTGAGTTCGAGGCCAGCCTGGTCTACAGAGTAAGTTCCAGGATAGCCTGGCTTACACAGAGAAACCTTGTCTTGAAAAAAAAAATTAACTCAAAATGGATCAATAACCTAAACATAAAAGCTAAAACAATAAATCTTCATAAGCTTGGCTTTAACAATAAATTCTCAGATATGACACCAAAAACATAAGCAATAGAGAAATTTGGAATCCATAAATTCTGTGGCTCAGTTGTAAAGCACGTACCTAATATGTGCAAGATCCCATGTTCAATCTCTGCACTAAAAAATTAGATAGATAGATAGATAGATAGATAGATAGATAACTAAAAGCACTGTGCACCAAAGAACATTATGAAGAATGTAAAAAGTCATCTTTCTAAAGAATATTTCCAATTAATGTAATAGTCTAATATCCAGTGTAAATAAATTTATGAACTCAATAAAAATACAAATAACCTAATTTTAAATAAAAACACTTCAACATATTTTTCAAAAAAGACAAAAATATTCAATAAACACATCATTAGTCACTGGGAAAGTAAACACTGAGATACCAATTCATATACACAAATATACCTAGTAAATAAAAACAAAACAGAAATTAAAAATAATAAAAAACAAACAGAAAGAAAAACAAGTTTGACAAAAAATGTGGAATGTTCCCAAAAGTCCTGAACCCCTTATACATTGTGATTACATGGTGATTGCATCATCTGAGTATTATTAAGTACTCAGATGATGTAATCACCATGGGGAAATGGTTTGGGGCCTAGATATGTCACTTTATACACATCACTTGTCTAGCATGTGTGTGTCCTTGAGTTCAATACCCATCACTGGAAAAAAAAATAAAAATAAAAAAAACCAACAAAAAGTTAGTTCCTCAAAAACTTTATAGTAACACATTACCTCACAATTCTACTCCCCCCACCAAAAAATTGAAAACAAGTTGAAAGCAATTCAAACAAATAATATGTAAAAAGCAAGTCTACTGTATCACTGGTTAGGAGTAGGGTTAGGATCAGGGTTAGGGCTAAGATTACAGGTGTGATAATTATTACCACTAATTGCATACTGTTTTTTATTTGTATGTTTGGTTTTGTCTGGTTTTAATACAAGGTTTCCCAATTCAGGCTATCCTGGAACTAACTACATGGACAAAACTGGCCTCAAATTTAAGGCAATCTTCTTGCCTCTGCCTCTGGAATATAAGATTACAGGCATGAACTACCATGCAGTTCTGCTTTGAACTCCTGGTCCTTCTACCTCTATCTCACCAAATGCTGAGATTAAAGAGTTATACCACCATACTTGGTTTGATTGTGCAACTACAAATTATCAAGGTAGCAAACTTTATGTTTTATATAGTATACCAAAAATAGCAAAAAACAAATAAATAAAAAATAAAACTTTCTTGAATGAATCAAAGCAAACATGGTAAAACACATCTGTGACCTCATCACTTGAGAGGTAAAGAAAGAAGAATTAGGAGTTCAAAGTCACCTTTGGTTTTGCTTCATAGAATGTGAGTAGAAGGATGCAAACAAAACCAGCATGGTAGCACATGCCTGTAACCCCACACCAAGAAGGCTGGAGAAGAGAATCGTGATCCTGAGTACAAAGTTACCTGGGAGACACAGTGAGGCCTTACCTCAAAAGAGTTTTTTAAAAATGGAATGAAATACTGACACGTTACAATGATGATGAATGTTCTAGTTTGCTCTCTATTGCTGAGATAAGCACAATGACCAAAAGTAACTTAGAAAAGAAAGGGTTTATTTCACCTTATACTTCCAGGTTACAGTCCAATGAAATCAGGGCAGTAACTCAAGCAGAAACCAAAGAGGAACACTGCTTACTGGCTTGTTCCCTGTTGTATGCTAAACTTTTTTTAATATAGCCTAGGTATGGTACTGCCCACAGTAGGCTGGACCCTCCTATACCAATTAGAGACAGAGAAAATGCCCCTACAGACATGACCCATAGGCTAATCTGATGGAAGAAATTCTTCAACTGGGGTTCCCTCTTCCTAGATGACTAAGATTGTGTCAAATCAACAATGAAAACTGAAGTGGAAACTTAAGGGTTATTTGAAAAGTCAGTTGTGTTGGATGGTTTTGCTAGGACAAACACTTGAAGGAACTTTTTGCTGAAGCAGGGGAAAGAATATTCAGACACAGGGGAAAGAATATTCTGCTAAACCAAGTGAAAGGACATGTGATGAGGGATTCTTTGCTAATGACTCGCATGTATTGGTCTGCCTTACACTGTAGTTGAGCTGTATTTGTCCGGCTCCATAGAGAGAAATGGACCAAAAAAACATCTGGTGGTGTGCAGCAGTTTCTTGCTGTTTCCTCAGACTTGGGCTGATTGGCGGAGTGATGTCAGCTGAGACAGACACACGTGCTAAGGCAAGACCCCATGGAGGACACATGATGTTTGGAGGGTATAAATAGGTCTTAATGGACAGTGACGGAGGCTGAGCTAGCTTGCTTATAGAGCTAACTGTGCAACACTTGTGGGTCTCACACTTGTTGGTCTCAAGTCTTTGCTGATCTTCGATTCACTCAGAGGCACAGTCGAGAACTTTTCCTGGTGTTCCTACTGGTCACTCCTGCTGACTCATGCTGAGGCTGAGGCCTGGCTGTCTCTACTAGGTCATGCCACCACTGCTGATTCATGTTTGCTATCCTGACTCTACCAAACTGGACTGCTTGTATATCAGTAAAGTGTTTGCCATGGATCGAGCTGCCGCTACTAACCTGTGAACTGAACTGCTGATTTCTAGACAACACAGAGTTGCTCCAAAGAACCTTTCTAAACAGATCCACTTCCTCCATATCCTTTCTTTTACATTACCTCTAGTGGGTGGTGGACTACAAGGGAGATTAAAGTATTTAAAAACATCATTAAAAATAGGTTTTAAAGGTTGGGGATTTAGCTCAGTGGTAGAGCACTTGCCCAACAAGCGCAAGGCCCTGGGTTCGGTCCTCAGCTCTTAAAAAAAAAAAAAAAAAAAAAGGTTTTAAAAAATTAAAAGTTACAGAAAACTAACCAGGACAATGAACCTCCAAATTATTCTGCTAAACTAAAGAAGGTATATACAAAGGGTTACAGACAGTACAACTCCACTGGTATGAAACATTCTGAACAGGTAAACCCTATTGATAGTTATCAGGGGAAAGAGAAAATGGGGGGGAACTGCTTTAAAACATAAAAAGATATTCTTTTGGAGTAATGGAAGTATTTTAGTTTTGCCTGGCTTTGTTATTGTTACTGTTTGGTTTTGCTTTCTGCTTTTCTTCTCAGTACTGAATGTAAACCATAGCCTGAAGCATGTGAGGCAAGCACTCTAACACTAAGCTGCACCCTCAGCTTGAAGGAACTACATAGTGTGGTCACTATACTCTTTATACAAACTATCTCTTCCCTACTTCCTGGTTACACTATCTGCTTCCTGTGTGGTTAATATGTGGTCTCTCTGCTTCCTAGTCTTGCTACCATGCCTCTCCCACCATTACAGACATCTAGCCTTCTGGATCTGTAAGCCAAAATAAATTCTTGTAGAAACTGCTTTCGGATATGGTATTTAACCAATCATGGTATCAATGTAGTAACTAATAAGGAAGGACTGCAGAAGGAATTTCCCTAAGGTAAACTAGTTTTCACATAGATTGAGTATAATGTCTTCTGATTCTTAGTGCTTGTTCTTTCTACTGATCTAATCGCACAATTCACATAAAAATACTTATCAGGGCACTTACCATATGCCCTTTGTCAAGAGAATATCATTCTACAGCTTGGCTAGCTCTTCACAAGTAGTTTGTCAAAAAAGATTAAGCCCCACTGTGGAACTCTGAACATTACACAAAAATAAAGTAGCACAATGAGCTACTCCCACTAAAGGAGTGGCTGGTCCTCTTGGTTTTTTTATTCTCTGTAAACAGTCTACAAATTGCAACTTTTAGTACCTCTAAGGCCCTGATAAAGGGTTTCAGAAAGTGGCTAGAGAAATGGCTCAGTGGTTAGGAACTTGTACTGCTCTTGTAGAGGACCTAAGTTCAGTTCCTAACCTGTGTCAGGCAGCTCACACTACCTGTAACTCCAGCTCTAGGGGATTCAACACGTTCTCTTTTCAGACAACTGCACTTATTTGCACATACCCCCCAAACAGACACATATGTATATACATAAGTAAAAATAAAAGCCGGGCAGTGGTGGTGCACACCTTTAATCCCAGCACTTGGGAGGCAGAGGCAGGCAGATTTCTGAGTTCGAGGCCAGTCTGGTCTATAGAGTGAGTTCCAGGAGAGCCAGGTTTACACAGAGAAACCCTGTCTCGAAAAAACCAAAAAATAAAAATGTTTTTATCTTATTTTTTTATATTTATTATAATGAAAAATAAAAATAAAGTCTACAGCCATCAGGACTTCCAGCTAAGTAAAAAGACAAAACAAAAGCAGATGAATACCTTCCTTCCTAATGCCAGAAATGAGGTCATATCCCCTCTAGGCAAGTACCAGTTTCCAAATTCTATCTTTCTCCCTCTGGATCATCCATCTCTGGCCCTTGCAAGGGTACTCTAGAGGCAAAACATTAAACCTCTAATTGAAAAAATAGCAGTGTAAAGCAGGAGCCCATTTTAAAGATCCAAAGACCCAACTGAAAGTTTGGCTCCAACAGTGTCATCTGGTCAGACCTCCCTGGAGCTCCCGGAGACTGAACCACCAACCAAAGAGTACGCATGGAGGGACCCATGGCTCCGGCCACGTATGTGGCAGAGAATGTCCTTGTTGGACCTCAGCAGGAAGAGCAGTCCTTGGTCCTGTTTGGGTTCAATGCCCCAGTGTACCAATGTAGGGGAATACCAGGTCAGGATGATAGGAGTGGGTGGGTGGGTGGGGGAGCACCCTCATAGAGGCAGGAGGAGGTGACATGGAATAGGGGGTTTCCGGAGAGGAGACCTGAAGAGGGGATAACAGTTGAAATGCAAATAAAGAAGATATCCAATAAAAGAAAAAAAAAAAGAGAGAAAGTTTGGCTCCAGCATTAGTGTATGTCTTCTAAATTTATCTCATAAACAGTGAAAATGCTCACTTTGCGGGGCTGTGTAAACATTAGAACCTACAAAAAATGTCTGTCATGCAGAAGTTACCTAATAAATGGTGTTATAAGTACTTAATATTAAAGACAAGGTCTCCCTGTCAATCTCACACCTAATGACTGCAGGCTTGCACGGGGCAGTGAAGTTTAGAGCTCCCTCAATAGATGGTCTATTCTGAAAGCGCAGCCCCTTCACTGATTATAAGTACTCATTTCTTCTCCTTTAACTTTTTATCAGTTCAGTTCACTACACTCCTTCCAACTTAAGAAGAAATAAGATGGCTAAATCCTGCCTTCTCTTAGAAACAATACCCTACTCCTTCCCTTCCCACATCACTATATGTCTCAAATGAGAAGTCTTTTGTTGCCTCTGTGTCTTCAGCCACAGTAGCCTAGCTTCCGTCCCCACCCTCTACGGAAGCTGTTATCACTAAGGTCACCAATGACTCAGTAGCTTCATTTCAGGGCTCACCCTACTTGTTCTCTGCTACAACTGACACTTTTCCCGTGCTAGAGATTGTTCATTCTGGCTTCCCAGAATGAAGAATGAACTTTATCTCTACGACAGTTCCTCCTCTGGCTGCCTAACTTCTGTCTGAATGCATCAGAGTTCCTAGGACTCTGTCCTCAACTCTGTCCCTAGTTTTTAAACTACTCAGTAGGTCTCTCTCTCTACTTTGATGATTTCCACTACCACTTACATGTCATCATTCTTAGCTATTTATTTCTTCTTCTCTCAAGATATTCAAAACTCACTTCCCTAAGTAGCAGATATTTTCTCTTTGATGACCCTCATAAGTATCTCAGAAAATATCTCTCTCTCTCCCTCTCTCTCTCTCTCTCTCTCTCTCTCACACACACACACACACACACACACACACACACACACACACGCTTCATGTTGAAAGCACGACACTATTCAGTCACCTAACACCACTTGCTTTACCCTTTAGTCACACAATTTAAGTCAACCATCATTATCTGCTGCAGCTGCAGCAACTGTCTTTTGGCTACTTCCTTGCACTGGGGCTTATGTTGGGGAGGGTTTTTAAATTTTTTGTTTTGTTTTGTTTTGAGAGGTGGTCTAATGTAGCCAGGGCTTGCCTGGAAATCACTATGTAGCCAAAGCTGGCCTTCAAATCCTGATCTTCCTGCTTTCACCTCCCAAGTACAGGAATTATGGGTGTGAGCCACCCAGGCCAGCTCTAGCCTCTAATTTCTCCATGCTGAGCTTTTGCTGTCACTCTCTACCTTATACATCCACAGTAAAGTTCAACTCCAATAGTATTTACTTAAAAATTTATTTATTGATAAAACACAAGGTATTCAGGGTCTGGGGCCTCTATACACATCCAGCTTCCTCTACTATTACTTCCCATCAACACCCCAACACTCTAGCTCAAAGAGCAACCCACCACTCATGAATATTCTCTTTTCTATACTGACACTGCTCAGAATGCCTTTCAGGTAACTCTCTGACTACCAAATTTCTTGTTTATAAGATCCAGCTTCAACAGCTTTCATGCCTTCTCTGAATCTCTCTTGCTATGAGTATTTAAACACTTCTTCCTTTCTCTCCCAGTACATTTCTCTCCCAGAATATTTCCAATGTTCCTCAACTACAGCAGTGAATGATCACACTGCATGGACTTGCTTACCTACTTAATTTCTCGGTAATCTGTGTTGATCACAGAGAATGAGTAGGTCATTCTCAGCTCTGTGCCCTAGCCTCTTGCTGAGAATCTGAACATGAGCAGGCCAACTAACAATCTTCAAGATATCCTCAACCCTCATAACAGGACCCTAAACTCTAGGCAACAGGAAGTCTTAGTAGAATCAACTTCTCCTCTTGCAAATGCTTCCAGATACTGTTTGACTCTGACCCTAAAGGTGCTATTCCTAACTTGACTCCAGCTGTTCCTCCAGCTCCTCTGCCTGGAACAGCCTGTACAGTAGAGAGAACTTCTTTAGAACCAAAAGTATTGGTGGGCTGGTAGCTTACTTTTCAGAGGCTCAGGTAGAAAGATCAAAGCCAACCTGAACTACAGTGAAACTCTGCCTCAGAAGAAAGAAAGAAAAGAAAAGAAAGGAGGGAGGGAGGGAGGGAGGGAAGGAGGGAAGGAGTGAGGGAGGGAAGGAAGGAAGGAAGGAAGGAAGGAAGGAAGGAAGGAAGGAAGGAAGGAAGGGGAGGGAGGGAGGGAAGGAAGGAAGGAGGGAGGGGAAAAGGGAAGGAGGGGAAAAGGGAGGGAGGAAGAAAGAAAGAGAAAGGAAGGAAAGATAAGAAAAGGAAAAAGAAAAAAGGAGGAGCAAGAGAGATGGCTCAGGAGAACAGGGCACTTGGCACCAAGCCTGATCCACATGGTACAAAGACCAACCCCAGCAAGTTGTCCTTTAACCTCCACATGAGCATGCAGGAGTGTACCTGCACATATAAATACATAAATGTAATAAAAAAAATTTAAAGAGTAAAGTTCTTTGGAAAATTACTTCTAAAATGGGCTGAGACCATAGGAAAGAAAGGCAACTGCCAGGTCCACCTCAGGAAGGAATTTGTGAAGTAACTCATGACCTTTATACACCTTCAAAAGCAACTTGGTAGATTGCTACAACAGCCTGTGGCTAATCTTTTTGTCTTGGGAAACTTCCCTGAACCACACTGTTTACAAAAAGTTGACACGCTAATCTGAAATCTATGATCACTTCTCACTGCCTAAAACTATATAGCTTAGTGGTTAAAAGCAAAGATTCTGAAAGCATATCACCTTAGCCTAAATCCCAGTCCCACAACTTATTAACTACATGAGTGAATTTAAGTTATTTAAATTCACTGGACCTTGTTTATAACAAGAAAATAATCATAGATTGGATAATGATTAAATAATATTTAATAATTAAATAATAAAGACTACATAGGTTTGTTGGCAAATGCCTTTACCCACTGAGCCTTCTTGCAGGCCCTCTTAGCATCTCTAAGTCTATTTTACTTCAGACTATATTCTAAAAGGATGATTAAGCCATAGATGCAGCACTAGAGACAAGGGACACAAGTATAAGACTTAGTCATTTATACCCTCAAACTTGTTCTTCTTTGAGATTGTGTCTCATTATGTAGTCTTTGCTGGCCCAAGTTGATTTTGAGTTCAAGACCTTTTACAATAAACAACTATTAAGAAATAGAGTCTAACCAGATGTAGTAGTATATACCTTTAATCCTAGCACTCAGGAGGCAGCAAGCAGGTGAGTTGAGGGCCAGCCGGCCTACATAGAGTTCCAGGCCAGTCAGGGCTACACAATGAGAGACTATCAAAAAACAAAAAACAAAAACAACAACAAAAATATAGTCCTTAAAGTTAAATGGACTTAGACCTGAACAAAACACTTCATAGCTCTGTATTCAAAGTCATTTAATTACTGAAGGTTCAATTTCTCTATTATTAAAATAGAGTTTTAATTTTTGCATTTTCATGTATTCATTGTGTATGCCTATGAGGCTGTGCATGTCTCTGTGTGTCTGTGGTACATGTGCAGAAATCAGAAGACAACTTGCAGGTATCTCCCTCCACCTGGTGGGTTCTGAGAATGAAGCTCAGGATATCAGGCATGGTAGCAAGAGCTTTATCAATGAGCCATCTCACTAGCCAAAAATTAAAATTTTAATTATATATTCATTTAAGATTTATTTTATTAAGATTTATTATTTTATTTATTTTATGGAGAGATGACTCAGCAATTAAACACATTTGTTGCTATTGAATAGGATCAGGGTTCAATACATAGTACTCACATGGCAACTTACAACCATCTGTAACTACAGTCCCAGGAGATACAAAGCCCTCATCTGGCCTCTCTGGGTGATCCTTGTATGAGGCAAAACACTCACACATGTAAAATGTGCATGTGAGAATCCAATTTCCCGCAAGTCTAGAGGGCTTTAGATTCCCTGGAACTAGAGTTACAGGTAGTTATGAGCTGCCTTACTTGGATAATAGGCACTAAACTCAGGTAATCTGCAAGAACAGCAAGTGCTCTTAACTTCTAAGCCATCTCTTCAGTCCATATAATTTTTTAAATCAAACTAAGCTAAGCCTTTATACAGTACTTGATGCATAAAAATTATTCAACTTTATAAAACTATTCAACTTCACTCTCCTATGCACACAGACAGAAAGCATTAGTCTAAAAAGCCAGTCTAATTAGATATAATTAGAAAGTACTTCCTTAGGGTTTCAATCTCCTCACCTACAACTCAGAACGCTTGGTTCAGAGAAATTAAATAAAACATGCTTGAGTGACTAAATAAATTGCTATCACATTACCTCTCTAGTTATAAATCACCCCTGAACCACACTGCATAAAAATGTTTTGCAGCTCAAGAACACTACCCTCTCAGGGGCCTGAAAACTATAAAGGGAAGAGGCATTTGCACTGTCATTAGGAAAAGAGCCTGTCCCACTAAGAAGCTGAGGTGAGACACTGCCAACTGGCTTTCCTCTGGGAGTCTCTAGCTAATTAAGGTCCTGACCCTTGCCCTGTCTGCCTGTGACCTTTGAGAAGGTTAGAGAACACAAAGTTCTCCACAACAGCTCTTCCTTGGCCAATGTGACAAAAGGTATTGCTGAACACAGATCAGCCAGAGCTACTGCTAAGAGATTCCTGCCCTTGGTTTCCCTTAGAACATAGTAAAAACCAGGAGCTCTTCTCTCCTTTTCCTGAGATTATCAGCTCAAGATTCCTGGGAATTCACCCTAAACACAGTACTAAGAATCTGGGTCTGGAACATATCAAATATGACACAACTAAGGCCAGACCATCCAGGCCATTTAGACAGAAGCAGCCCTGTTAGGATGTGAAATGTGGAGTAAAAAGGTACTGGTCCATCCTCCACCACCACCCATCCCCATCCCCACCCCTACCCCCACCCTCAAGTAACAGTATTTAATCTTAGATGCCCCTGGGGCCATTTTTCCAGTTCTTCTTCAGGCTACAGAAGCCTTTGGGACTTAACCACTTCCTTTGCTCTTTAAACCAGAACTGCTAGCCCTTAGGGCTACCTTCTTCATCGTGACTGAATCTAGGAAAAAACAGTCCATCCACCTACCCTTTCTAAAGTTAAATATATGGGCCCTTTCTGTTGCAAGGATTTACTGCTGGGTTAGGAAACAATGTAGGCCAAAAACAACAAGCACGAGGAAGTTTAAAAAGTGTTTAAGAAGTCTGACAAGTTAATTACATTTACTGTCCCCATTCCATAGCCCCTGGTTCCTCTTGTACAACTTCAATCTAATAGTTTTCAAAACTTACTTTTTCAGAATTCTCTTTTTAAAATACAGTTGAGCTAAGTCAACAACTAGGCGCTTCCATGTCTAATTTAGTCTCTAATGAAGTAACAGGTATAGGGAATCAGTATGAAAGGCTCCTAAAATTATTAGGCAAAAACTTGTAAGAAGCCAGGAGCAAGCCAGGCCTAGAGACAAACACCTTGGGAGTGACCAGCACTTGGTGGGCAGAGGCAAGTGGATCTTTTGAGTTCCAGTCAGCTTGGTCTACAAAGTGAGTTCCAGGACAGTCAGGGCTCAGATGCAGAGGTAAGTGCAGTGCAGCTAATCCCAGTACACAGGAGGCTGAGGCATGAGACAGAAAAGTTCAAGACCTACACTATATTTCTCCAAAAAATAAAATAAAATAATACTCCCTTGGCAAGTGCAAGCACTACCAGGCAAGGATGACGACCTGAGTTTGAGCCTCAGAACTCATAACAGAAAGAGAAAATTGACTCCCAAAAGTTGTCCTCTGACTTACACATATGCATATTCAGACACATATTATATACACATACTAATAATAAATATTTTTTATACTCTAAGCGGTAGGAGAATAAAGATGAAGAAAGTTTTAAAAAATTAGTCCTGGGCTGGAGAGATGGCTCAATGGTTAAGAGCACTGACTGCTCTTCTAGAGGTCCTGAGTTCAATTCCCAGCAACCACATGGTGGCTCACAACCATCTGTACTGGGATCTGATGCCCTCTTCTGGTGTGTCTGAAGATAACAGCTACAGTGTACTCATTCATATATATAAAATAAATAAATCTTTTTAAAAAAAGTTAGTCCTAAATATATACCTGTAGATAGTGAATAACGGGTACATGAAGTTCATCATAAACTTTGTATGATATATTACACTTTCCTATTTTTAAATGTTTAAATGTTTCCATGAGTGTCCTGGAAGTTGTATTTTGAGACAGTCTCATTATGTAGCCCATGTTGGCTTCCAATTTAGCATGTTCCTGCCTCAGCCGTCTGAGTGCTGGAATTACATTTGTGTTCTACCACATCTGGGCAGTTTTTGTTGTTTGTTGTCTATTTCTTTTAAGACAGTCGTAAACAGCCCCAGCTGGCTTTAACTCCTGATTTTTTGGTCTCTGTATCCCAAGTGTTAGGATTACAGGCATTTACCACCAAGCCAGGCACACTAAGTATGGAGGGCTACCGTGAAGATATGGGAGAACATAGGGGAAGAGATGGCTCAACAGTTAAGAGTGATTACTGCTCTTCCAAAGGACCCAAATGTAGTTCTAGCATTCATAGTGGGTGCCTCAAAAGTGACTATAACTCCAGATCCAGGGGACGATGTAGTCTCTGACCTCCATGGGCACTGGCACACATGTGACATACACACACAAAGAAAAATAAATATTTTTTTTTTAAGTTACAGTACTTGTAGCCAGTCGTGGTGGCACATGCCTTTAGTTCCAGCACTTGGGAGACAAGTCGAGTGGATTTACACAAATTCAAGAGTAGCCTGGTCTACAGAGTGAATTTCAGGACAACCAGAGTTATTCAGTGAAACCCTATCTTGAACCACTTCCCTACTAAAAAGTACTTGTGATAAAAGGGAGGAAAATGCTGACTAGAAGTACTAACATTTACCTTTATCAACACTTAAGATTATTTTCCTTCTTACTTGCTCATGTTTTGAGAGATTTGTGTCTATATACAAAGTACACTTACTGAGAAAGAATTCAACTTTTCCAGCTGTGTTTATTATCACTACTTTCTCTTTTCAAAATGATGATCAGATTTTAACCAACTACATATAATTATCAAAATTTCATTCTGGGTATAGTGATGCATACCTTAAAGTCTAGCACTTGGGAGGCAGAAGCAGGCAGATCTCTGTGAGTTCCAGGCCAGCCTGGTCTAAATAATGAGTTCAGAATATTCAGGGCTACATAAAGAGACCTTATCTCAAAACAAAACAAAGCAAAACAAACAAAGCTTCATGGCAATATTGTTTTCAACTATTTTTTTTTCTTTTAATGTGTAGTGGTGTTCTGCTTGCATGTATATCCATGTGAAGGTGCCATATCCCTTAGAACTGAAATTACAGACAATTGTGAGCTGCTATGTGGGTT
Organism: Rhabdomys pumilio; assembly: GCA_030674055.1. Lineage (NCBI taxonomy): Eukaryota > Metazoa > Chordata > Mammalia > Rodentia > Muridae > Rhabdomys > Rhabdomys pumilio. The sequence continues at coordinate 93,264,608 of JANHMN010000003.1, read as the reverse complement.
CTGGGAGTTGAACCTAGGTCCTCTAGAAGAGCAGCCAGTGTTCATAACTACTGAGCCATCTCTCCAGTATCATTGAACTAATATTTCTTTTTTTTTAAGATTTATTTATTTATTTTATGTGAGTACACTGCAGCTGTCTTCAGACACAGCAGAAGAGAACATCAGGTCTTATTACAGATGGTTATGAGCCACCATGTGGTTGCTGGGAATTGAACTCAGGACCTCTAGAAGAACAGCCAGTGCTCTTAACCACTGAGCCATCTCTCCAGTCCCCTGAACTAATATTTCTAATGAGCAATAAATTAAATGTATGAGTATTCAAGTACTAGACCCTGCTGGCAATAACCTATTTAGGTCCTATTCTTTTGTTGTTGCTGTTGCTGTTGTTGTTTGTTTTTTGTTTTTTTTTTTAAGAAATGTGTATGTGTTTTGGATCCTCTGGGGCTGGAATTACAGATGGTTGTGAAAGGCTGAAAACTGAACCCAAATCCTCTGTAAGAGCAGCAAGTGCCCTTAACCAAGGAGCCATCTCTCTAGTTCCCTAGACGCTTTTCTTATGGCCAAGGTCATTACTCACTACATATGTTTATGTCCTATGATGCTATACCAAAGAATCTATCAGCATAAGCAAAGTATACTCTCAGAATTGGCATAATCTAAGCCAAAATACAAAGACTAATTATATATAAATGTATAATTTCTATTAGGCTTATTAAGATATTAAAGGTAACTTAAATCCATTTGTTCATTGAAGAACAAATATTTATTAAGCATCCTTGTCCACCCATAATAGCTAGGCACTAGTGACAAAATAAAGAAGACACAGCTATGGTCTCAGGTATCACACAAACACATCCTTTTACTGCTTTCATGGATTTCTAAGATTCCAGAGACCATAGGCCACCAAAACTAGAAGAGTTTTGGAAGATGTGACATTCTTATTCCTTTATGAACACAATTTGTTGAATGGTATCCCACTCTAGGATGCATACCACAAAGCACAAAGCTACCCTTGTATACAATCTGCATAGCTGTTGAAAGTATTAAAGTTTCTTTCCCAGTGTGGTGGCACACGCCTATAATCCCAGCAATCAGGAGGAAGAGGCAGGTGGATCTGAGTTCTCGGCCAGTCTAGCCTGCATGCAAAGTGAGTTCTAAGACAACCAGAGCTAAGAACCCTGTCTTGGAAAAATAAAAAAAGAAGAAGAAGTTTCTGTGTCAATATCTTTGTGGTCAATTCAACATTTCTGAATTTCTACTTTACCTCTGGATATTGACTTGACATATGTAGCATAATGAGTCCAGAATGTTCAAGGCTACAGACAGAGACCTTGTCTCAAAACAAAACAAAACAAAACAAAGCTTCATAACAATATTGTTTTCTACTTTGTGGGTTCTTCTTTTTCCCACCCTTTATCCCTCTCCCAGTTTCACCACCTATCACTAGGTAGGAGAGGAAGAAGGAGAGAGAGAGTGAGGGAAGGAGAGAAAGAGAGAGAGATCTGTAAAGAATCTAACTTCTTCTTGTTTCTACTTTAAGCACAATTACTAACAAACTATAACCAATGGTTTACAAGCCCTGAATGACCAACAACCAACAATCCATCTTCTGGGTCTAGAATTTATATATCCTTTGAAAAGTTCCCAGAATTCCAATGTCACACAATCATAAAAACTATCTGCAATTGCAGGTACTATCTAACCATGACTCTGTTAGAGAATGAGGCAAATCATAGTTAGCTGCAGAGAAGCAGCCCCATACCTGGGATTAAGACAAAAACATATTCTTATAACATTTCTGTGTTTTTAAAAGAAACCAAATTTCTAGCATTCTCACTATACCTAGCCAAATACTGACCAATAGCCACTTTTGTAAGTAAGTTTTATTAAAGCATAATCATACATACTTATTTATTGACTGTCTGCAGCTGCTTCCCTCCAACAACTTGCTATGTGGCTCCATAGAAGTCTGAAGTACTTAGTATTTGGCCCATCCCAGGAAATTTTTTTTCTGACCTCTCTGCTAGACTGTAGAGATTCAGAAATGTATCCACATCTTGGCTTTGTTTGCATGCTTGCTTAGGTATTTATATGTGAGTTTGCATTGGGTGTGGGCAGGGATTGTATATGTTATGTAAGTAATATGGCACTAAACTACATTCTTACTCCTGTATGTATTTGATCTAGACAATTGTATAGGGACATACATTAGTTAATTTACCAAGAATTTGATGAATTTTATTATACATATGCCAAAATCATGCATTATGCCAGGCATAGTAATGCATAATAATAACCAGTAATTCCAGCACTTGGGAAGTAGAGAGGAGGATACAGAGTTCAATGTCATCCTTAGTATCCTAGAGAATTAATGATTACCCTGGACTAAGTGAAGCCCTTATTCAAAAACTAAAGCAAAACCAAACAAAAAACAAGCCTTCAGTCAAATCCTCACTTCACTATCAGTCTGGGATGACTGATTCAGTCCCAAACACTTTCAAGAGAAGCTCAGAGAGAGGGCTGAGGAGATAGCATTAGATTTCCCTTTCAAGTATAGGACCAGATTTGGATAACAGGAATTCACACTTAGTGGTGGTGGTGGTGGTAGTAGTAGTAGTAGTAGTAGTAGTAGTAGTAGTAGTAGTAGTTATTATATTATATTATATTATACAGTTATTATATATTTTGTTATATATTATATAATATATAAGTTATTATTATTATTATTATTATTATTATTATTATTATTATTGAATGCACCTGTGATCCCAGTATTGGGAAGGCAGCCAAAGGTGTACCCCCAGGACTTCCTGGCTAGCCAGTCTAGTCTACTTGGCAAGTTCCAGGCCAGTATGAAACGCTGTTTGAAAAAAGCAAGTAGATAGTTCCTGAGAAATAACATCTGCGATTGTCCTCCAGCCTCTGCCAGGGATACCGGGTATGTAATCCAACAGAGTGATTGAGAAATTTCTAAACAATTAGGGAGCCATAAGATACTCTCAGTGAGCTCTATGACAAAATAAGCTTCTGTATGTCCTACCCTATACTAGGAGCAGAAAAAAGATAATCACAGAAATTTTATAGAACAGAAAGTTCTCCAGAGATCACTACATAAACTGACTCCTGCTATTGGATATTATTAAACCAATACCTATTACTGGTTTAATTATATAGATGATATAGCTGTTGTATAGAAATGACAATATAGCCCAGGTATCTACAAGATGGCAAGGTGGGGAAAAAGAGTATAGGATGGAGAGATAGCTCAGTGGTTAAGAACACTGGCTGCTATTCCAGAGGACCTAGGTTTGATTCTCAATACCCACATGGCAGCTCACAACTGTCTGTATGTAACTCAAGTTCCAGGGGACCTAAGACCTTCTTCTGCCCTCAATGGGCACCACATGTACACATGTGGTGCACAAATAGACATGTAGCCAAAATACCTAAAACATAAAAAATAAAAATAAATGAAACTTAACAACAAACAGCCTGAACCAGATACTAAGTGTGATTCCAGTAAGGAGCTACAGGTACAGAAGGGCAGAATACAGATATTGATACCATTAATCATCTCAGAACACTGTGTTAAAAGTAAATGCTACCTGGGCATGGTGGTGCACACCTGTAACCTGAGAACTGACAAAGGCTGAGGCTGAAGGATCCATACAAGTTTGAAGCCAATCTGAGCTACATAATTAATTGTGATCAGCCTAAACTACAATGAGTCTTGAAGCCTGTCTACATAGTGAGACCTTGTCTCAAAGAAAACACACACACACACACACACACACACACACACACACAAATTAAAGGTCTGTGAAAAGCTAGGCATGGTTGTAAATGTCTCTAATGCTAGCACTGAGGAGGCTGAGGCAGTCTCAACTACTTAACAGCTTTGAAGATGCCGGGCGGTGGTGGCACACGCCTTTAATCCCAGCACTTGGGAGGCAGAGGCAGGCGGATTTCTGAGTTCGAGGCCTGCCTGGGGGAAAAAAAAAAAAACCTTTGAAGGCAGCCTGGACTACATGATATGCTGCCCTCCCTGTCTTGAAAAAAAAAAAAAAAAAAAAAAAAAAAAAGAAAGTAAAATCAGTAAAGACTATATTTGGCACATGCATGCATGCATGCATGCTCCCTTCTCACAGCCCTTGTCTGGATTCCTGTTGAAAAGCAGGGGAGCTGAGTTTTATGCCAACAAGATGCTCAGCAACTCAAGGTGCTTGCCATGCAAGCCCGGAAATCTGCGCTTGGTCCTCTAAAGTCATGAAGAAGGAGAGAACTGACTCCCAAAAGCTGTCCTCTGATCTTCATATGCAACCTGACACATACATATCATACACACACAATTAAAAAAAATTTATCAAGTCCTTACTACTACTAATACTTACTTTCAAATTTTTATTAGTTTTATGCTTATTGGTGTTTAGCCTGCATTCATGCACCATGTGCACAAAGTACCCACAGAGGACAGAAAAGGGCATCAGATTCCCTAGGGCAGGAGTTAGAAATAACTGTGAGCCACCATGTAGGCGCTAGGAATCAAACCCAGGCTCTCTGGAAGAGTAGTAGCCTGTGGTCTTAATTGCTGAACCATCTCTTCAGCCCCTTGATACTTACTAAACCACAAAAAATTAAAATGTGTCGAACTTTATAGGCATAAAGCTGTAATCTTAAATGTTTCCTTTAAGACTCAGCACTTAGTATGGTACCCTCCACAGCCCATAGCTGCCTTGTACACAGTAAGTACTTGCTAAATAGACAACTCCATGACATGACACCATCCTGAACATGGACCACTAATGAGTTACTTCCCAGAGATGCAAGGATGCTTCATCTACTTTGCTAGCCCTGGAAGCAAACATGTATAGAAATGACCGAGTTCCTGGTCACCAGCAGGTCTATACATTTTCAGAACTCCCCATCTCTCACAGTAAAGCCTGTCCATTGAAATGACAAGGCAAGTCCAGATAATTCCTCAAAGCTGCTTTAAGATAATATGGGCCAAGCATGGTGTTAGTATTCTGTCTATTCTGCCCCACACCTTTAATTACAGGGCTTGGAAGGCAGAGATAGGTGGATCTTGGAGTTAGAGAACAGCCTTGTCTACAGAGCTAGCTCCAGGGCTACACAGAGAAACCCTGTGTCAAAAAGCAAAGAAACAAACAAAAAATGACCATATGGAAATGTTTCTAACTTACAGTACCTCTGTTTAAGACATGGGTGGTAACTGTACACTGAATAGCCACACTTATACTTCCTACACTGCATATTTAGAGAAGGGAAGTGTTCCTTCCTTTTAGTACTGTTTGTTTGGAAAAGCTGATCTCCTGGGAAATGACTGGGAACATATCCTGACAAAAGGGTTTAGCAAAAGCTTGAATCCCACAAAAGCATCTCCCTCGAAACACCTTACCAGCTTCAAGACCAACAACAGCACCAAAAGAAAAACAAGCTCTTCAGACTACACCCAGCTTCACGGGAAAGGCAAGACTTAAGCTCGCCAAGAGGACAAACCCCTCACTCAGCAACTTAAGCAGAGCTAAGTCTCACCTGTTTCTAGTCCCACAGTAACGAACATAGCTCTGGCACCAACCAGGCTTTATCTTTCCCAAACAGCAATGAGATACTTTCTGCATTCATTCTGACTGGAGAGGGAACAGAAAGGAAAATATTCCTAGACACAGGCCATTAAATCTGAAGGTGGAATGAAAGGCTAAAAGATAGTCTACTCCCCAAGAGCATCTGTACCTCTGTTGCATCCCACAATGACCTTAACAGGTTCCTCATTTAGATCCTTTCCCAATACATATTCTAGAGTCGATTTACCTAATGTCAAGGTAGAGTAGGTCTGCAGTCTCACATACCAAGTCCAACTCTTGTTTGTGATATGTCTGAAGCCATACATAATGGTCAACTCTTTTTTTTTTTTTTTTTTTTTTTGTTTTTGTTTTTTTTCCAGACGGGGTTTCTCTGTGTAGTTCTGGCTATCCTGGAACTCACTCTGTAGACCAGGCTGGCCTCGAACTCAGAAATCCACCTGCCTCTACCTCCCAAGTGCTGAGATTACAGGCGTGCGCCACCACTGCCCAGCGATGGTCAACTCTTTCTAGATCTACCTCCTGGATTTTACAAAGCAATTCTAGAACAAGTATTGTATTTCATAATGCTTGTTTACAGTTCTGCAAGGGCAAGGCCAGGCTCAGAAAAGATAGTCAAGGACAGGTTTGTTACAGAGTAAAAATTAGAAGATATCATAGCAGGACAGGAGCAAAAGTTCAAGAGTGTTTCCTGTCTTCTCCCCCTGGAGGCCTTCACCCAGTGCAAGCTGTTCTTTAGCCTTGGACTGATAGATTTCCTGAGATTCTTCTCGTATTACCAACCTCACAGATATCTCTCCTTCCTCAGCCTAGATAATCATAAACTGGTCCCTGGACCACCTGTCATCCTAAGTATTGTTCATCTTGTTGGTATGCTTGGGGATTCCATAATTATATAGCCATTTTTCCTTAAATGGCACAAAACACAATACTAGTACACCAACATCTGTTTGCAGGCTAGCAGAAAAAAGACAATTTCCCTAACACAACTTCTTACTGTGAGATGAAAAACTGCCTGTCAGCCAGGTGCAATCAAGTATATCTATAAAACCAGTAGTCCCAGCTACTTCTCATGAGGCTAAGGCAAAAGAACCATTGATCTTAGTAGTTTGAAACCAGCCTGGGAAACATAGACACTGTCTAAAAATGAAAAGGCCCGTCACTTGTATCCCTTACCCAATTGTTCACACAGGGGTCAATATTTCCCTTTCTCTGTTTCCAACTGGTTCCCAAGGGATACCCTATCCTAGTTACTGTAGGCTTTCTTTTAGATGTTTAGCTAATTATTATCATGGCAGGGAGCATGGCAGCACACATAGCACTCCAGTAGGAGCTGAGAGATATATCCTAATCAGCAGGCTAAGATAGAGACACTGGATTTGGCATGGGCTTTGGAAAGCCTGAAGAGTACCCCCAGTGACACATTTCCTCCAACACCTCCTAATCCTTCTAATCCTTATAAATAATGAATGCCACTCCCTAGTAACTAAGCATTCAAATATATGAATGGGGGCCATTCTTCTTCAAACCACCACATTCCACTCTAAATTCTGTATCTTCATGCCTGATTTCAAAGCACTCTTCAGATCTCCAACTGCTTTTTAGCTTTGTTGACTACAACATACTTACCTCTCTTGGGCTGCCTCCATGCCTGGTCTACTGTAGCTTTCCTTGCATCTTCACAACTCTGACATTTCCAACATCTTGGGGTCCCCAACACAATTCAGGCTTCACCTTCATAGCTCACAGTGGACTTAGCTCCATTACAATTCCTAGTGTCATTCTTGGTCCAAACCCTTGAGCTGACATTAAAGGCCATCCAATTAGAGGCCAATTCCAACTATCCTATCTACGTCTGTGTGTCTCCCCTCTCCTCTTCTCCCTCCTCCTCCATCCCACCTATTTCTTTTTCTTTATTTCTTTCCTTTTTCCTTTCTTTCTTTTCTTTTTTTTTTGGGGGGGGGAGGATGATGGTGGTGTTGCTTGGTAGTTTGGCTGGTTGGTTGATTCATTTTTTGTTTGTTTGTTTGTTTTTGAGGCAAGGTCTCATACAATCCAGACTGGTTCAGAACTTGCTTTCAAGTAGTAAACTTGAACTTCTGATTCTTCTACCTCTGCCTCTCAAGTACTGAGATTATAAGCATGTACTAACAAGCCCAGTTTTATTAATTCAGTGTTTCATGCATGCTAAACCAGCACTCTACCAACTGAGCTATATTCCTATCCCTTTCCATTACTCTCTAACTCTACCTTGTTTCCTAAATCTTATAATTATCTCACATTATATTGTATCACTATTTATTTTCTACCCTACTTAAATACAGGAAAATAGGGAGTATTATCTCTATTGCATACTAAACAACTAGCAGAGTTCTTGGCTTACAGTAGGCCTCAAATATTTACTGTATAAATGAATTCAGTACAGCCTCCACTAATCCCTTTACATAATTACTCCCAAGTAAGCCTTTCGTCTATACTCAGAATTCTAGTCTATGTTTGAGTTTCATTAAGCATTTACTAACATCAACTGTATGATATAGGTCATGTGCTAGATGCTAAGAACAGAGACAGATCCAATGTAACACGTGACATTAGAAACATAATCTAGAAGTTTAGGACGACAATAAAAAGGTACTCCCTTATAAAAATGTTTATAGAAGAACATACACTACCCATGGAACAAGGAACAGAAAGTAATGAAAACAGTTTCCAAGAGAGGGTTACATTTGATCTAAGCCTGAAGAATTAAAATCTCATCATCACAGAAAAAGGGAAAGATAGATTAAAAGACATGAAAGAACTAGGTATATTTAGATTAGTGAGTGCTTTTGTCTTGTTTTTATTGTTCTGAGACAGAATTTCATGTAGCCAAGGCTGGCCTTAAACCCTTGATCTTCTAGCTTATAGCTAACATGAGATTAAAGGAATATGCCACTATACTTGGCTAATGAGCAATGGCTGAGTGAAGAAAGTATTGCTCCAAATTATGTTTAAAAACACATAAATGTTGAGGCTAGAGAGATAGATCAGTGGTCAGCAGCACTTGCTGCTTTTCCAGAGGACCTGAGTTTGTCTCTCAGTACCCACACCAGGTGCATTTTAACTGCCCCTCCAGATCTTAAGGTATCTGATTCCTAGACTCCACCAGCAATTGCACTCATGTACGTGTATGCAAACACACACATACAATTAAAATAATAATAATATTTTTTAAAAAAAAATATATTAATGCTGGGCTAGAGAGGTGGCTCAGAAGTTAAGAGTGCTTGCTACTGTCATAAAGGAACTAGGTTCAGCTCCTACCAACCATAAAGCAGCTCATAACCACCTATAACTCCAGATCCAGGGAATCCAATCCTCTCTTGTGACTTCTACAGCACCAGACACACATGTGGTACACATATATACACATGAACAAACACACAAAAAATGTAAATGAATAATTAAATAAATATGTAAATAAATAAGATTTTTAAAAGTATGAATGTCTATTGACAAGAATATATAAAGAACTCTCGCCGGGCGGTGGTGGCGCACGCCTTTAATCCCTGCACTTGGGAGGCAGAAGCAGGCGGATTTCTGAGTTTGAGGTCAGCTTGGTCTACAGAGTCAGTTCCAGGACAGCCAGGGCTACACAGAGAAACCCTATCTTGAAAAAAACAAAAAAACAAAAAAACAAAAAAACAAAAAAAACAAAAAACAAAAAAACAAACAAACAAAAAAAAGAATATATAAAGAACTCTTATAATTCAACAATAAAAACAAACAACTTAAAAAAGAAAAAGACTTGAACTTGAATAGGCATTTCTCCAAAGAGGATATATAAATGAGCAGCAGCAACAAGACCAGAATAGCCAGTGTCCTCCTCTGGCCTCCACATGTGCATGGAAAACAAGGCGGTGGGGGTATGAGTATGACATACATGCTGATAGAGGCTATAATTCAGATAAACCTTTAAAACTATATGCTAAGTGAAAGGAGCCAAGGACAAATAGTCACATATTGTAAAATTCCACTCATATGAAGTATCTAGGGCCAGGCTGTAGCTCAATTGTATGTGCTAGCCTAGCATGCACATGGCCCTGAGTTTGATCTCTAGCAAGAGAGGTTCTGGGTTCCAGCAAGGGAGAGAAAGAGATAAAAATGAGAATACCCAGAAGAGATAACTCCATAGACAGACTGTATATTGATTGGTACATTGGTGGCTGAAGAAAAGGCAAAACAAAAAGCAACTGTTTCATGGGTGTGGCTTTCCTTTGAGATGATGTAAATTGTTAGAGGTAGTGGTTGCCCAACATTTTAAATATACTACATGCCACTGAACTGTATACTTTAAAGAGGTTAATTTTATAGTAAAAGACATTTTTGTTGGTTTTGGAGATCGGGCCTCTTTACATAGCTCTGGTTGACCTGGAACTCACTTTGTAGACCAGACTAGCCTTGACCTTGTAGCAGCCCTGCCTCTGCCTCCAAGTGCTAAATTATAGACATAAGCTACCATATCTACCTATCATGTAACTTTAAACTCAATTTAAAAAGAAGACCAATGGTAGCATGTTCTAATAAAATGAACAACTCAAGTTACAAATGTTTCCCCAGCTAGTTCTGCCTTTATGTCTCTTCAGGAAGCCAATCTTATCATCCTTCAGTCATCTAAACCTGCCATCTTAGCACTGAGTAACATTCCCTTGGTCATATTTTCTAGTCATTTCCTGTATGTCAGGAATTCTAAAAAGTCCCAAAGAAAAAGGAAGCTCCCTTTTAAATAGAATCCAATAATCCTGTTTCCCCTACAGCACAGAGCAGTTCATGCCTGTGGCGTCTGAGACACGTTCTGGCTGACTTCTCCTAAAACAACTTTCTAGAGTCAAAGATACCACCATTGCACAACGTTCTAGATCTAATTTTCCTTCAGGAAGAAAGGTGATAATTCAGGAAGAACACAGAAGTACTTAACAAATAGCTTGGGGACCATATCTAGTTTCAGAAATAACTAAAATTTCTCAATAACAACTAGGTTCTTGACTGTACAAAAACAATTCTAATGCCAAACTCCTTCACAAAACAAAAATTTTACTCACAATGTTTGACACTGAAACCATGCCCCAACTGTCTACAAGCTATTTTCCTTGCCCTCAAGAGGCTCTGAAAGCCAGGAGACTTGAGTATTTAAGTACTGAATTTAAGCTCAGCCCAACTTGTTAGCCAACAGCCTTCAAGGTTACATAATATTATCACTGATGCTTGGAAGTTAAGACTCCAGAAGTAACCCATAAAGATAAGAAACACAATTGGGTTCCTTGTGACCTTCAAGAATTCTAGACTTCAAATAATATTGACAATAAAAATCATCAACAAATTATCTTGTTTTTATTTTAGTTTTATGTGTTTGAGTATTTTGCCTGCCATGTGCATGCCTGTTTTCCACAGAGGCCAAAAAAGAGCACTGGATTCCCCTGAAACAGGAACTACAGACAGTTGTTAAATACCATGTAGGTGCTGGAAATCAAACCCAGGTTTTCTGGGAGAGCAACAAGGGCACTTAACCACTGAGCCATCTCTCCAGCTTCATCAATAAATGCTGTTAAAGGCCAATCACAATATTCTGCAGAGATTAATGATTAACCCAGGATCACAAAACTAGTAAGAGAAAAACCAAATTTGAAACTCTGGTTTAACTGCTTCTACTGTTGTAAATAACTGCCCAGAACCATACATCATGTTCCCTTTCCTGGATCTCTGTGAAAGAATCCTCTGAGAATAAATAATGTGTTTTGAGCCTAGCAGCCACCACCAATATGGTCAGAACTTCTCTCAGCCAACAGCAACACAAAACACTGATGCCACCAAGAGATACCTGGAATTGCTCTCTGGCATTCCTAAACAAAAGCCATGAGGGTGATGGTCTACCTTGCAAATGGTCCCTAAATGGCAGCGGGAAAAGATCAAGAAAAGGCATAGCTGTGGAGGACATTGCAGACAAACACTAAACCAGAAATCAGTAGATCTAAGTTTTGGCTCAGTTCTGTCCTAATTAAATATGTAACCTCAGGAAGCCACCTGGCTCTTTTGCCTTTGTTTTGTTTGTATAATATGGAATTAGTGAACCCTTGTTGTCATGCCTCAGTTTCTCCAAATGTGGTAAACAGAAAAACAGAGTAGAAGAGTACTTTGTAAAATGCAGAGCACAAACCAACCTGAAGGGACATTATGATGATATGACCACCACTGGCTGGCCAGGTAGAAAATTAATGCCCCTGTAACCAATAGAAATGAAATAGTAGAGGGCTGGAGATGGTTCAGCCCTAAGAGCACTGACTGTTCTTCCAGAGAACCTGGGTTTGTTTACCAGCACCCACAGGTTAGTTCACAACTGGCTGTAACTCCAATGCCAGAGAATCTGACACCCTCTTCTGCCCTCTGCAGGCACCTGACATGTACGTGGTACATAGACATACATGCAAACAAAACATAGAAAATAATTTTAAAATAAATTTTAAAAATGAAATGAAATAAAACAGTAGATAACTAGGTACAAACTATGAGAATTATAGTATGGAGAGAAAAGTCTCTGGGATTAGTCAGGAAACCTACAGAAAAAAAAATATGACTGAAGGGTGGAGACCAACAGAGGAAGCAAAGGTAACCAACAGTAAGGAGGATGAGGAAGCAAGAGATTAACAGTGCTTAGATGCCATGTGTTAAGGGGGGTGGGGGGGCCATAAAAGATGGTGTGATGCTTTGAATGAGAATGGCCCCATAGGCCATCTGAATGCTGGTCCCTAGTTGGTAGAACTTCTTGAAAAGGATTAGGAGGTGTGACTTGTTGAAGGAGATGGGTCACTGGGGGTGGACTTTGATGTTTCAAAAGCCCATGTCAGACCTATTTCTCTCCCTGTCTCCCTGTCTCCCTGTCTCTGTCTCTCTGTCTCTCTCTCCCCTTTCTTCCTTCCCTCTCTCCTTCTCCTTCTCTCTCTCCCTCTCCTTCTCTCTCTCCCCTTCCCTCTCTCACACTCTGCCGCCTGCTTGATCAAATGTAAGCTCCCAGCAACTGCTACACTATGCCTGCTTGCCTAGCTGCCATCATTCTCCCCACCATGGTGGTCATGGGCTCACCCTCTGAAACTGTCAGCAAGCTCCCAATTAAATGTTTTCTTCTTTAAGTTGCTTTGGACATGTGTCTCTTCATGGTAATGGAAAAGTAACTAAGACAATAAAGCCATGGTGGAAGAAAAATGGTAACTGAGAAGCTGGCACAAGATGTAAATAGCAGGGCGCTGGAGAGTTGGCTCAGTGGTTAGGAGCACAAGGTGCATGTGCTGCACATATATACACACAAGCGAAACACTCATACACATAAAAGAAATCTTTTAAAAGGATGCAAATGAAAATAAGGAGTCACTGCAGAAAACATGAGCTATTAGAGGACATCAGAGGCAAGTTTCATTACAAACATTTATTGGTCACTAATAATAGGCACTGTCATACAAGCATGGGAGCAAATGACAAAATAAGACATAAGTTTGGCTCTCATCTCTTCTTCTTGAATATACACACTGACCATAAAATGGCAGCTCAGAAGCTCAGAAGTTTAAAGACTTGGTCCTTAGCTGATGGTACTGTTTCAGGAGACTTTGAAACCTCCAGAAGCTAGAGCTTAGCTAAAGGAAGTACATAAGTAAAGGGCAGGCACAACTCCACTCTGTACCAATCTCTCTGCCTCCTGGTCTACCAAATTGTGAACAAGCTGCCAGCCACTATATCTTCCTACTACCACACCTTCCCTGCCATAATGAGCTATTTTTCTCCTCAAATTGTGAACCAAAATAAATCTTTCCTCCTTTGAAATGTTTCTTGGTCATAGCAATGAGAATAACTAATACAGACATTAAGAGAACAAGCTTTGTAATCAGATGTGGTTTTAAATCCCTACACCACCACTATAAGATGAGTGGCCTTCCACAAGAAGCCAAAGCTCTTAACTCTAGTGCTAAAATAATACTGATCCTTCATATGATTAAAACAGAAACTTGGGCATGATAGAGATAACCCCATGGTTAAGAAGACTTACTGCTCTTGCAGAGGACCTAGGTTCAGTTCTTAGCACCCACATCTGGTGACATACAACCAACAGGAAATCTACTTCCCTCTGGCTCATGCTCTCTGGTTCCCTCAGGCACTGAATGTGGTATTCAAAAAACTCACATAGGCACCCACATTCACACATTAATTAAAATGATAAATAAAAATTTTTTAAAGAAATTTGTACCTTCCAAGCACCACTATTATTACTATTATCATTTACTACTTTTGTGACCTTGGGAAAGTTGTTTAGCTCTCTGTTCATCATCTTTAAAACAAGACTGGTGATAGCTACCGCATCAATGTTGTCAATAAAATGAAAGGAAAACTGATGTAATAAAACACTCAGCAGAGTAAAAGCTCATGAAGGTTCTCTTTTTTTCCCACTATCTCTTATTTCCTTAACTCTCCTTCCCCTTCTCAATTTCTCATATTGAGATCTCCCCTGTGGCAGTATTAATTCCCAAAGGAGGGCACTGAAGACATATCCAGAACACTCTCAGAAAGTCCAGTTAACACTAACTTAAACCTAACTGATTTAACTAAAGCTTGATTATGCCATCCGGAAATATGTTCTTTACATGCATTTTGCCAAGAGTCTTCAATTCACAAATAAACAGCCCTTCCTGGAGCTGATGAAATGGCTTAGTGGCTAAGTGTAAACACTGCTCTTTCAAAGGACCTGAGTTCATTTCCCAACACCCACATCAGGCAGCTAGCTCACAGAGGATCTGACACCTCTGACCTCCAAATCACACATACATACACATACACATACATACACACACACACGCACACGCACACGCACACGCACACGCACACGCACACGCACACACACACATATATGCTTTGCTTGCCTGTACGTATGGGCACCACATGCATGCCTGGTGCTCATAGCAGCCAGAAGGTATCAGATTCCCTGATAGAACTGGAGTTACAGACAGTTGTGAGCCACATATATAGCAGCCAGTGTTCTTCAATCACTGAGCCATCTCTCCAGCCCCTACACATAATTTTTAAAATAATAATAAAATAAATATTTTTAAAAGCTCAGGTACTAGAAAGACACCCTCTGGTTTCCTTAGGCACCTGCATACTCTTGCAGAGAACACAAGTTTGATTCCTAGTGACCACATGTTAGCTTACAACCATCTATAATTCCAGTGCCAGAGAATCCAGTGCCCTCTCTCTGCTTCTATAGGCACCAAGCATGTACACAATATATTTATATATGTGCAAGCAAAAAAACTCATACACGTAAATAAATAAATAAATAAATAAATAAATCTATCTTTAAAATAGTAACCTTTCTGCTTAACGGCCAAATAATTCCTCTCTGTTCATTTGTCTTCCCAAGAAACAAACCAGAAGAAAAAGCTCCAACATCTAATATGCCTATCAGGAAGAGGAGAATGGTTTTCCCAGAGCTTTAAAACCACAGAACAAAAGAGGTTTTGGTTCCTTGCTGAGTAGCAGATAAATCTCACTGGCCTTTGTGTATACATGACAAGGGCAGGCAAACCTATTACAACTTCCAACAGTTTCAGAAATGCTAGGTTAAGCTTGCTAGAGTTACTCAGGCATGACAGCAAAATGAGGTTTTTACCAGGAAAGGTCAACTTATAAATACCTGAATAAACCAAGTGAACATGCTCTGCTCCAACTCCTCAGAGAATTTACAACTGATTCGGAACAAGTCAAGTTGAACACGTGTTTTCAAAGCCAGTTAATTATTGGAAGTCTGATGGATGGAGGAGCTGGTGGCTAGCTATAAGAGCCTACATCAAATCAGCTAAATCCAGATCTTTGATGGAAGTTGCTTCTCCTAAAACCTCTGTAGAACCCTACAGTGCAAGTGTAACCTTCTCTAGAAGGACAAGATTCAAATCCTCCTACCAAGAGAATATCAATTCTATACCAAGAAAAGCAGAGACTATCAGTTCTAAGACCCTGTTTAATCCTAGGAGGTTCCCTAGAAATAACATCAATAGTTCTAGCTCATGCACCATCAGACCAACTCTATAAGGGTAATGTCTCACAAGCAGTTCTGCTTCTTCCTTGGTGCACCCACTACACTTTGTGAACCAGAAAAGGAAAATTAAAAGAACTACTAAGCACTATGTGCTAGGCTTTATACAAAGTTGTTTTTTGTTTTTTTGTTTGCTTGGGTTTTTTTTTATATTTTTTATGTATGGGTGTTTTGCCTGCATGTATGGCTGTGCAGTTTAGCATCTGGTACCCTCAAAGATCAGAAAATAGGATCAGAGCAACTACAACTGGAGTTACAGATAATGATGAGCTGCCACATAAGTACTGAAAATGAAACCCAGGTTCTCTGGAAAAGAGCAAGTAGTATTCTTAACTGTTGAGACATTTCTCCAGTCCCTAAACAAAGGTTCTTAAATAGTTAGTTTTGGTTGCACCTCTTAACAATTTGTGTGATAGCTAATCATAGTCTCATTTTATAAAGAAAAAATCTGGGTATTCTTCCCAGAAAATGAGTTGGCAAAGTACAGAACCCAAGTACTAACTCAGTTCTTCTGACTCCAAAGCTCAATTTCTTTTTTTCAGCAAATATTTACTGACAGTTTATTATATCCTAGACACTACTCCTGGGTGAATACACAGCAACATCTGAGACAGGGTTTATGAAGTTTATGGAGTTTATGGAGCAACTTCTATATTTGACCAGTTTTCTTTCTCCTTCACTAAGCAGAATAGAATAGATACATACTACAGTAATGAATGCATTCCTTTCTCTCACCACAGCTGCTGCCCAAACAACATTCAACTGTGTATCCATTAATTCTGCATCCTTCCTCCCACCTACGTCAAGCCGTATCTTAAATCAAAGGCTTCCTTGAAATGCTAGCAAATTCATTCCAGCTACCCAGTAAGTATTTATTTATTATGAAAATAAAAGTATTTCAAGGTTTCAAAACACTCTCACATAAATAATTTGATTTAGCCCTCTAAAATTAAACAAGATAGGTAGTATTCCCATGTGACAGGCAAGCTGACACCTAGAATGCTTAGTCACTACCCTACAGCTACAGTAAGTAAAGGAACTCAGCTACCACACAGCCCCTGGCCACAGAATGTATTCCTCTCCCTCCTAAGACTGCTTCACATACTCTTCAGTGCAGAGAAAGCAAAGGGGTATTGTGTCACTAAGCTAGTTCAGACTTCCCATTGTACCTAAATAAACAAACAAATAGCAATAAAACCGTCCTTGCTAAAACTAGAGGAGCTGGGAAGTGGTGGTGCATGCCTTTAATCCCAGCGCTTGGGAGGCAGAGGCAGGTGGATTTCTGAGTTCGAGGCCAGCCTGGTCTACAGAGTGAGTTCCAGGACAGCCTGTGCTACACAGAGAAACCCTGTCTCAAAAAACAACAACAACAACAACAACAACAACAACAACAACAAAAAAAAAAAAAAAGACTAGATGACAGTGGCATACATCTATAATCCCAGCACTGGGAAAGAGGAGGCAGGAGACTTCAAGGCTAGCTTTAGCTACACGGAGAGCTCCAGGACAACCTAGAACTTCGTGAGAAACTGTCTCAATTTTTTAAAAATCTGCTATGTAGCTGAGCAGTTGTGGTGCACACCTTTAATCCCAGCATTCAGGAAGCAGATACAGGAGGATCTCTGTGAGTTTCCAGGTCAGCCTGGTATACAGTGAGTTCTAGGACAGCCAAGATTATATAGTAAAACCCTGCCTCAGGAAAAAAAAATCTGCTATATATCAACCAGTTATAGAATTTACTTTGATTATTAACATTATATCTTACCACTTTCCCTATAAAGTATGTTTTTATTATATTCAATTATGGTGAATTTACAATCTATTCCTAAAGGATTTACCATCTTTTGATGGTAAAAATAAAACACATATTTGAGGAGTGGTAACACATACCTTTAATCTTGGCACTTTGCAGAGGTGGACAGATCTCTCTGAGTTCCAGGCCAGCTTAGAATATGTAGTGAGTTCCAGTTTAGCCAGGAAATAGACAGACTCTGCCTCAAAACTGGAGGTGGGAAGGCAGCTGGAGAAATGGCTCAGCAATTAAGAACACTTGCTGCTCTTTCAAAGGACCACAATTCAGTTCCCAGCACCCACTTCAGGCAGCTCACAACCATCTATAACTCCATAAGATTTGATACCACTGGCCCCTGAGGACATCTGGACTCATGTGTACACATACACTCACTCACACACACACACCTTACACATAATTAAAAATAATAATAAACATTTTGTGAAAAGCATATAACATATTTGCATTAAAAATGCAAAAAAATACTTTTATAATTATTTTTCAGTCATTGAGAAAGAAAATTCAACTTATTTTAAAAATGGCGTTACACATGCTTGCCTCTTCCAGGAAAGCCCATTTATTCTGTGAAGTGATGCATTTCACAGGGCAAATGTTACAGAAAGTGTATGTCCCAAATGCTGGGTAAATAACTCAATATGTCTTTGCAAAAAATATATATAAGTAAATAAAACCAACAAACACCACAGTTAGCAGACATATTCCAGCAACTAAAGCCTGATTATATTTTTCTACTCATACACCACTTGAGCCTAGCTCTACTGGTTCCAAGGGCATAAAGCCAAACACCAAGAAAAATAACATGAAGGAAGTGATGCCTACCTCTGAAGAATCAGAGTGCCCTTGGTTAGAGATCCATTGCATCGGTATAAAACAGCACACTGAGCAAACCAAAGGCTGGGCTCTACTCGGAGAGCTAGCCAAGCCTCTGAGCAAACTCTGACTTTCATCAGTCTGTCATGACAGCTGAAATTCCAACCCTACAACTTTATTCAACTCTCCTTGAAGGAATAGGAGCAGTAAGACAAGGAAAGCAGAGGAATCAGTTCTTAACTTTAGAAACTGGAGAAGACTTCCTGAAACTGACAACTTACAGGCTTAGAAGGACAAAAGGGTATGAGGACGAGCACAGTGGCAAGCATGCACTCCTAGCTACTAGGAAGGCTGACAGAAGAAAATTGTTGAGCCTGAGCAACTGACTGCAAAGCAACAATAAAACATGATGTCATTTACACTACCTGAGGAAAGTAACCAGAAGCCCAAGAAATACCTGAATTCTGACTTAATTGATAACAAGCTGTAATGACCACAGATTTATTCTTTTCCTCTGAATCCATTTCCTCAGCTATAACACAAGCATTGTGAAGTACACCTCAAAAAATAGTTGTATAAAACACTACCCTGACCTGGCACATGGTAAGACTAAATCCTTTCCTTATCCCTTTTTCTAGTTAGAACAGACACACATCAGGGAATGATAACCTAGAGCAAGAGAAATTACTTGCAAGTTAACAGAATAAAGACATGGTGGGAAGAGATAAAACAAAAAAAGAAATCAACCTCACAGGCATCTTAGGAATTTGAAAATAGCAAATCCAGGACATATCCAAGTCTCAACACACATTTTACTCTATTACCAGATGTCTGTCAGCCTATACTGGACAAATGATACATCATAATATTTAGTACATGGAGAAATGGAAAACCATTTCTCCAAAAATGGAGTCTCTGTTCCTCAAGAAGGGCAGTCTTATGGCAACTGCTAGAACTCCAGGAGGCTGAAACAAAACCTAGTACATGGAAAGTATTGAGTCCAGCTGCCAATGTATTTTAATTAGTTCAACCTTAAAAGTCTATAACCATAGGAGATTTAAAAGGCCCCCAGGGAAAGCCTCTGCCCTTCACACAGTTCAGCCAATTAGATCTATTCAAGTGCCCTAATTTTCATCACTGAATTCTTTAGGGAATCAGACTTACCAAGATCCAAGTTCTATCTAAGAGTATAACTCACATGTTCAGCTCAGAAAAATAGCTGTGTATAAGCTACCAGACAGACAGTAGTATCTAGTATATCCTGTGATTCTGACACCCATCATGTAGAGGTAAACTTAGCTAACAGAACTATTCTCCCCAAACCCAGAGTCTTACTGTAACCCTTTCTCATAAAAACTGTATCCCAACCTAATTCATGCTAGAATGCAAGGAAGCCAAAGTAAGTTTTGATCCCTCAGTTCAAGAGTAACTTCATCACAATAATACTTGCATTTTTATATTATTTTAAATATTTATATTTATATTAATTTCTGGATCTTACTGTTTTAAAAATACGCGTGTGCGCGCGCGCGCCTCTGTGTGTGTGTGTGTGTGTTTATTTGTTTGTTTAGGACACAGTCTCTCTGGCTGGAGAGATGGCTCAGCAGTTACTTCACTGACTGTTCTTGCAGAGGTCCTGAGTTCAATTCCCAGCAACTACATGGTGGCTCCGAACCATCTGTAATGGGAAGCAATCCCTCTTCTGGTGTGTCTGAAGGAAGCAAGTGTACTCACATACATAAAATACATAAATCTTTAAAAAAAAAAAAAAAAAAAAGACATAGTTTCTCTGTGTAGCCCTGGCTGTCCTGGAACTCACTATATAAGACCAAGCTGGCCTCGAACTCACAGACTTCCACTGCCTCTGCCTCCTAGGTGTTGGGTGTA
This sequence comes from Rhabdomys pumilio, assembly GCA_030674055.1. Classification (NCBI taxonomy): domain Eukaryota; kingdom Metazoa; phylum Chordata; class Mammalia; order Rodentia; family Muridae; genus Rhabdomys; species Rhabdomys pumilio. The sequence goes on along the minus strand of JANHMN010000003.1, from coordinate 93,244,387 downwards.
TACCACCACGCCTGTCGTACATGCTTTTTACTTTTATTTACGAGTGTGGATGTGTGTTGAGTGTGTTTGATGCCTGTGTGGAGATCAGAAGACAACTCTGTGGAGTTGTTTGTTTCCTTCCACTTTCATGTGGATCCCAAGGATAGGAACGAATGTCCTCAAGCTCGCACAGCCTAATGCTTATATTTAAAGGAGGGAGGGAAGGTCCTCAGAAAAAGAAGTGATTTAAAAACTCAAAAGAGGGCTAAGGATATAGCAGTGGTAAAGTGCCTGTGTAGCATGCATAAGGCCCTGGGTTCAATCGCCAAAACCAAAAGAAAACAAACAGACAAAGCAAAACCCAGTATGCTAGTACGCACAATAATCCCAACACTGAAATGGAGACAGGAGGATCACAAATTCAAGGTCATCCTCAGCTACAGTGAGTTGAGGACAGCCTAGGATACAATAAGACTCTATATTTATCAAGTTAATTAAAATATTTTGTAGGCCTGTAGAGATTTCTCAGTGGTTAGATTATATATTACTTTCAGAGAGGTCTGAGTTTAGTTCTCAGTATCCACACTGGGTCCACTTACAATAGCCTCAGGAGCTGAAGTTCTCTCCTCTGCAACTGGACCAGGTGTAATGTCAGTGTAATACAGTCAGTCACTCTCCTTCTGTCAATTAAAATGTGTTTAAAGACAGGACTTAGTGCTGTGTGCCTTTAATGTCAGCACTTGGGAGGCAGGTGGATCTCAGTGAATTTAGAGGCAGCCTGGTCTATATATTAAGTTGCAGGCCAGCCAGGGTTACACAATGAGAAAAGAAACAAAAAGAGGGGAGAGGGGGAAGGGGAGAGATGGGAAGGGAGACCCAAGCTCTTTCAACCTTTTGCTGGGCATGGTAGTGCATTCTTAAAATCCAAGCATTTGGGAGACAGAGGCAGGAGGATCAGGAGAGAGTCCAAAGCCAGACTCTACTACATAATGAGTTTGAGGCCAGTTAGTGCAAATGAGGGTCTATCTCAAAAACAAACAAAAAATAGAAAGTGACAAAGCATAGGCCTGAATTCAGGACTGTCTATCTCCATGACCCTTTCTGATATTCCTAGAGCAAAGACCCAGCTCTTGTTAGCAAACTTAATAGCAAAAAAGGGATTCCAGGAACACTGTAGAGTATGGCCCTTTGCCCAGCATTTCAAATAAGGTCAACTGTCCCTCCACTTGGTACTCTTGACTGCCATGGTTTCTGTTAATGGCATGACATTACTGAGCTCAAAACACGAGCGTGGGCTTCAACTCTTGCGACTATACTTAGGTCCACCTATTCTGCCTCCACAGCACTCTTACCTCCTCTGCTCATACACAATTTCGTAGTCCCCTTTCTAAACTTTGTTTTTCCTGCCAACATTTTGTAAATATTCAATTTGATTCAATCTTCCTAAATAACCACTTGGGTCCTGTCATTTCCCTGCTCAAAACCTACAAGGACTTCTCTCACTGCCTAAGATAAAATCTAAATTAAATCAGTGGTTCTCAACCTTCCTAATGCTGTAATCCTTTAATACAGGTCCCCATGTTTTAGTGACCACACACACACACACACACACACACACACACACACACACACGATAAAATCATTTTCATTGTTACTTTATAACTGTAACTTTGCTACTGTTATGAATCATAATGCAAATCTCTAATATGCGGGATATCTGATATGCAACCTGACCCACAGGTAGAAAACCATTTGACTAAACTCTTTAGCTTAATATCTGGAGCCCTTCATGACCTTTCTTCAATGAATTCTTTGTACTTTACTTTATAGCACTTTCCTGCATGGCTACCACACGCACTCTGGACTAATATCTCCCAAACTCCCAGTTTTTCTCTCTCCATACCTTTATTCATGACATTTCCTCTAACTGGAACGCTTCCCTTAACCTTCCTTATATTTCTGCCTTTAGTACCAGAAGACCCACTAAGCTGCTACTTCTTCCACAAAGCTTCTCTAATCTTGCTAGGTGCAGGTGATCCCTTCTTCCTTCCAACACGACTAATAATACAAGTCACTGAAGCTAGGCAGTGCCTTGCACAGTAAGAGAGCTGTAGTGAAAACGTAAAAAGATCATGTGGAGTAGGGAGAAGTTGACCTGAAAGTACCAGGACCAAGTTTGATACCCAGAAGCCATTTTTTGTCTGCTTGGTCTTGGTTTTGTGTTAAACCAGAGAATGAAGCAATAGTTCTGCTCAGTGTAGCATTTAAGGGTGTTTACTGGTTTTCAGAGGACTCAAGCTCAGTTCCCAGCACCTACACTGGAGGTTCACTGCCTCCACCTATAACCCCAGCTCAGTGGTGTCTGAAACTCTCTTCTCCAGCGGCATCTCCACTTATGTGCACATGTGTACATACAAACACACACATACACATAACTTTAAAAATTAAAAGCCAGTTGAGAATGGTGGTGCACACTTTAATCCCAGGGCACTTGGGAGACAGAGGCAGGCAGATCTCTGAGTTCCAGGACAGACTGTTCTACAAAGTGAATTCCAGGACAGCCAGGGCTGTTACAGAAAGAAAACCTGTGTCAAAAAACAAACAAACAAACAAACAAAAAAAAAAACAGAAAAAGATAAAATAAAAACAAGGCATATTGATGGCATGTCTCTAATCTCAGAACACTGATGCAGCCACATCTCTAATTTTAGGCCAGCCTAGTCTAATTAGTAAGTTCCTGGCCAGCAAGTGGTAGATAGTGAGACACAACCACAAAAAAATAAAATTAGGGTTGAAGAGTTGGCTCAGTAGTTAAGAGTGTTTGTCATTGTTGCAGAGGACCGGGTTAAGTTTCCAGCACCCACATGGTGGCTCATATACTTTTATAACTTGGGGACCCAATGTTCTCTTCTGACCTCAGTGGGCATCTGACCTGCACATGATGCACATATATACATGCAAGCAAAACATTCAGACACTCATATGAATAAAATAATAAAATAAATAAATCTTTTTAAATGTAAATAAAAACAAATCTAAAAAAAAAAAAAAAAAAGGGCCAGGCATCACCCAACAGACAGCTCAGCAGGCAAAAGTCATCTGCCTCCAAATCTGGTGACCTTTTTCCATCCCCAGGATCCACATAGTAAAAAGCAAGAATCTATTCCTGCAAAGTGTCCTCTGATCACAACACATACGTATGCCCACACACATACATGCATGTGCACAAAACAAATAAATAAAATGTAATTTCTTTTTTTTAAAGTAAGGTGAGGCACGATAGCACTCCTTTGTAATACACTAGGGTGGTAAAGTAGACAGATCCTTGGAGCTTGCTGACTAACCAGCTTAGTCTATTTGGTGAGTTTCAGGACAGTGAGAAGTCCTGTCTCAAAAGGATAGTAGAGAGCACCTGAGGAACAACCACTAAAGTTGTACTCTGGTCAACACACACACTCACACACACACACACACACAAACACACACACACCTGAAATAATAAAAACAGTATGATGTAAAATTATCTACCTTACTCCTAAGATAGATAAAGTTAATAAAGTGCTTGTTCAGCACATACTGGGTTCCATTCTCATACCAAATAAACAGGGAGTGGTAGTAAACAAATATAATCCCAGCACTTGAGAGATAGAAGCAAAAAGATCAAGAGAACTACATATTGAGTTTGAAGCTATCCTGGGCTATTAAAAAACTTTATTTAAAAAATAAAATAATAGAACTGGCTCCTACTATTATACTGAATACACCTATTGGACACAGAGTGTCATATATAATGATATGTTAAATGTTAAATGAAGTAAAGACACTTTATCCAACCACTATCCTAAGTCTTATATCTAGAACAATCCAACCAGAATACTACTTTGGGAAGATACAAACTAAATATAAAACAGTAGCTAAACACTTCACCAAGTGATACTACCCACTCAAAATTCATAAGTAAAACAGTGACTCTTTCTCTCCAACCCCCAAACTCCTAATTTTAGCTTCTTTCAGGCTACTTCAAGAGAAAATAAACTAATAACATTAACAGTTACACTGTTTCTAGTCAAAATGCTTACTTTCCTTAAATCCAGATAGCAGTTTCTTTCCCTTCACAGGAGTTATTAAACAAAAATAAAATTACTGTTGGACTTGAGATCAGATAAAGCTCAATTCAAATCTCCATTTAGTCTTCTTGAAAAAATTACCTAGCCGGGCGGTGGTGGCGCACGCCTTTAGTCCCAGCACTTTGGGAGGCAGATGCAGGCGGATTTCTGAGTTCGAAGCCAGCCTGGTCTACAGAGTGAGTTCCAGGACAGCCAGGACTATACAGAGAAACCCTGTCTCGAAAAAGCCAAAAAAAAAAAAAAAAAAAATTACCTTAAGTTCTCAGAAACATAGTAAACAATATACACCTTTACAGGTTGTTATATAGTTGTAAAGAATCTACCCAGAAGCTCAACAAATCCTAGCTATCATCATCATTCTTATCAATGAGTTGAGCTGTGTTAATTATATATTTATCTCTTTAGATATATGAAGTATGAGTTCCAGTGACCTTTGCCCTTGTCAGCAAAAGTTTCTTAAAACAAGACCACTGCAAATTTGACCTCTGTATTCATAAAACACACAAACATGAGGCACAGGTTTCTTTCTAAGCTAAAGAGAGACAGATATACACATCGGGCATCTCTCTTCCCTGGCTGGTATATTTTAGAATCTGTCTCTGAGAACTTGGCAAACATAGGCACATTTGTTTTAACGTACACTGTGGTGGTGAGAGTTCTGAGAGCTTCTTGAGAGGCCTGAGATAACCCAGAGAGGCCAAACAAGTACAGAGCTACTGAATCACACTTTGAAAATTAGAGACACATGAGATTTGGAAGCCTGCCTGCCTGCCTGCCAGTGAGATTTCTTGTCATTACCTAGACCAGAGCACAACACAAGGCAGCCAGGAACTCTGTAAATATGGCTAACAGAAGAAAAAGGCAGGTTTGTTCTAGTTGGGTCATGCTGACAGCACAATGGGCTGTCTTCTTTTGACATCTTCCATCAAGTTCAGAAAGACCCCTTCCTAATGCCTTGAAGGAAAGGTGCATGGAGTCCTCAGCATCACAGATAACATTTTAAAGGCAATTAACATAGGACTATCCCATCCCCCTACTATACCACAAACTCAGCAGTGGGGACCATAAAAGGTTCCCTTTTCCATCCCACAAGTGCTAAGAAAAGCTGTTAAAAGTTTGTTTTGTTTCTCTGGCTGCCTCATGTCTGACATGAAATAAACCCATGTAGACTGTAGAACCAAGACAGAGCAGCAGGACCCAAGGAAACCTTGCCCACAGGGTCATGTTCTTCCTGGACCTGGTCTTCCTCCATTCCTATTGCAGCCACTTGATCAAGGTAATCATAACAGTTTCAAACAAAAACTGCCCACCAGACACTGGCAAGATATTCCCCACGAGTATAACTGAAACGGTCAGTGGCACAGCTTCATTAGGTGCTCAAGAAATAAAAATGAAGCATTTGGCCAGGCAGAAAAATGGTGCCCACAAAATCCACGGGACACCAAGAAAGTAAATTCAACCTCTAATCCCAAGGCATAATTACCTAAACCTTTGTAGAAACCAATGTAGATTTGCTTGGTGCTCTCACTACCCCATCCTAGAATTAATTCAGTATTATGTGCTCATTTGTTTATTCAACAAGTATCTATTAAATACATGCTCTCTGACCAGCACTGTAACAGACACAAGAGTAAGCTAGATACTTTCACGTACTGTGGTCAACAAATCAAACCTTTGCCCTCAAAAGACATGAAAATACATAAACAAGAAGATTTTAACGAGAGGATTTTAAAATTAATTTTTAAAATCCTTCATATACAATAACTCTCTTTTAAATCCTCTTGATTTTTTTTTCTTTTTTTGGTTTTTCAAGAAAGAGTTTCTCCATGTAGCTCTGGTTGTCCTGGAAATCTCTCTGAAGACCAGGCTGGCCTTGAACTCATAGAGCCTCTGCCTCTCCAGTACTGGAATTAAAGGTATATACCATCACTGCCCAGCCCTTAAGTCCATTTTTCAATTTCAATCAAAAGGTACTATAACTGAAATCATATTGTCAGAAAGGTGACAACTTTTATCAAGTATTTGTTTTGTTTTAAGGGTCTCATAAAACCCAGGCTGGCCTTTGAACTCCTGATCCTCCTTCTGCCGCCTTGCAGTCTTTCAATACTGTGGCTAGCTCCAATGCTCCTGATACCATACAATGTTGCCTTTCAGTGAAAAAGAATAAACAAAGTATGAAACGCATACACTGTACTGGAGATAGTAAATGTTACAAGACCCTGGTCAGAGATGAGATATATGTCATGGCCAGCACCAAGGACTGAGAGAGTGAATAAGAATATGAAATGAGGGAGAACATTCTAGAAGTTAAGAATTTTTATATAAAAAAACCTAAAGGGAGCAGTAAATAGCATGTTTGGCTGGATGTGGTGGCATATACCTGTAATTCCAGCATCTGAGAGGTAGAAGCAAGTTGATCTTCATGTCTATGAGTTTGAGGCCAGCCTGGTCTACATAGCAAGGTCCAGGACACCAAGAGCTATATAGTGAGACCCTATCTCAAAAAACATAATGAGAACAATAATAACAACAACAGCATGTTTGGTAGACCAAGACAAAGAAATATGCCAATAGTGCACTGAATGGAGCAGAGAGAAAGTGAATGAAGTGCTCCACAGCTGGAACCCGAGTCCAGAGAGCAACAGAGACTCTGTAGCCTTGCACCTTCTCTATTCTGAGCTCCCCAGCAGAAAACAAAGTTATATTCCTGTTGGCTCATTTCAGGCTTTTCCTTTAATATTCTCTCATACAAAACAAATGTACTCCACTCTGAAAGATGTGACAGAACCATAGTCTCCCCTAATGAACTCTCACCTGCCTTAGCAAATGTACTAACATTTGTTAGAGTCTCAGAGCCTACAAAGCTTCCCCTTGGGACCTTCAGGTGACCACAAGTAACCCTACAGGCTTAAGATGTTATACATCATCCCTGTCTGTAGAAGCATCAAATCCCTAGTACAACCCACTGAGTCAAACAATGGTGTGACATGTGGCATAAGGCTCTTACCCACCTCCTTTAGAAGCCTATTCTATATGCTTGGACAGAGACCTTGGTTCCTCTGAAATGAACTACCAAGAGGGTAGTATAGAGCACAGATATTAGTCACCACTTGCAATACATACTGCTGGACTTACTTTTTTGAACTTTACATCAATGCTTTCCAGCTGGGTAGGACCTAAGAAGAAGAAGTTGGACCTCTCTTCTGTTTGGGTTCTGGAGACTTCATATGCAAACATGTGTGATATAGTAAAGAGGCTCCACCACAAAGTAGGAACAACACTGAGTGAGAATTAAAGAACATCAGATATTATCCCTGGCTCAGAAATATACTGGGCAAACTTGTTTATTCTTCTTATATGTAAAATAAGACATTTATAAGAGATGCTACTTAAAAATCCTTCCAGTCATGACACACTAGGATGTTAAATCCTACCTAATGCCCATGGCCAAAAAGGCAAAGGAACTCCCCCCCCCTTCTTTTCTTCTTGAGATATGTTCACACAATGTAGTCCTAGTTTGTCTGAACTCTCTTTGTAGACTAGGTTGGACTCAAACTCACAGAGATCCACTTATCTCCACCTTCACACCCAACCCAGAGTAAGTAAGTTTTTCATGTCAATGTATAAGTTACTTTAATCCTCCTGTATATTCATGTCTAGAAGCCAAGTTGTAATAGTGAAGACTTCAACATCAGTATCAACAAGTTGTTGGGAATCAGGACCAGAGCCTCGGATAAAAATCTAGTTAGAACTGGGCTTGAGGAAAACAAGGAGAAAGGGAAGCACCATGGCAAAGCAAAGAAGTCATTATGAACTAACAAACATGATACCAAAGGCAATACAAAATTCCTAGGAGGAAAGGTCAAGGAGATGGCTCAGCAGATTAAAAGCACTTGCCATGTAAGCCTAATGACCCAAGTTTAGTCTCCAAAACTCTAGTGGAAATGACTTCTGAAAGTTTTCCTCTGGCTTCCACTTGGGTGACCCAAGGGAATTTCTGTGAATTTGAGACCAGTCTGGTCTACTACAGACCTGGCTAGTTCCAGGACAACCAGAGATATATAGTGAAACTCTACTTTTAAAGAAAAAGAAAAAAGATTCTACGAAGTTCAGGGCAAAGAGGCAAAGGTCTATAATCCCACATTTTGGAGGTAGACACAGAAAGATTGAGAGTTCAAAGCCATTCTGAGCTATACCAGACCCTGTGTCAAAAAAGAAAGAAAGACAGACATACAGACGGACAGATTCTAGGAGATAAACAAAAGAAATGAAGGAAAATCCAAAAGGCTATAGCACCAGGAAAGCACTGTTCCCAAGAGCATCTCTCTTGAGTGACACCAGAGGCATGCCTAAAGACAGCTCCAATGATCCCTGCCTTTCTGGTCTTCACATTCTGTGTGATCCATTAGTGAATATGGGCTGAGCTTAGTGACTTTCTCCTAACAATTATGGAAGAAGTGATAGCGTAACAATTCTAAAGCTAGACAATAAAAAGACGGAGCCTTTTATTCCTGGGTATCTTCTACCATGTCCCTTCTCTCATCACTTATTCTAGGAGAAAGAAGCTAGCTCTCGTGTCCTAAGACTGCTCAATAGAGAAGCCCATGTGACAAGAGACCAAAGCCTGACAAAAGCAACGTAAATTTTCTTGAAAGCACTCAAGTCCTATTTTCGCCTTTAGCCTTAGTCAACGGCTTTACTGTAACCTCAAGAAAGGCCACAACCCATGACCAGATTATTCTATACCCAGATTCCTGAGATGCAGAAACAAAGAGATAAAAATGCTTATTTTAAGACTTGAAATTTTGTCATGATTTGCTATGCATCAATAAATAACCAACACAATTGAGGACCAAGCCCATTTGCCAACTATTTCAAGACTGCAGGTGGCCTTAAGAAAGTGGTTATAGCCAGAAAAAAAGGAAGAGATCAAAACAGATAGAAAGTCAAATACTGTCAACCATATTTTATTAGCCATTTTCTCAAGGCAAAAATAAACCTGAAATAAAAGCTTCTTTCCAATGCACCCAGAGTCTACATCTCAAGAAAGACAGCAGATGCAACTACCCTTGAAGATACTCAGAGTCTCAATAAAGTTTTTAGGGCCCACATAAACCCAAAGGCTGAGAAGACCCAAATAGCTCACATCATGCTGTAGATTACCAAGCTCCAAAGTTCTCAATTTTTAGGACAAATAAAAGATCCAGGGCAAAGAGAAATGACAACCTCTTCACTAACAGCTTCTAAACAGCTAGTAAAGAAAGGGGCTAGACCCTTAAACCCCTAATTTTGTGATGTGGCCAACTGTGACATTTTTGAAAACCAAACTCGATCATCCCACTTTGTCTAGGCATCTATCTAGCTCTACCCCTCATTTCCCAACTCTCCCTCTTCTCAGCAGAGTCCTCTGTGGAATTATTTTTTTTCCTTACCACGCTTTACTCTTTGTCTCCCTTAGGTTTTTGAGACAGGGTTCCTCTGTGTAGCCCCTGACTGTCCTGGAACTCACTCTGTAGACCAGGCTGACCTCCAACTCACAGAGATCCGCCTGCCTCTGCCTCATGTGTGCTGAGATTAAAGGCCTGCGCCACCACCACCCGGCCACTCTTTACCCTTATTTCTTTTCCTTTACCAATGCTGGGAATCAAACCAAGGGCCTTGTATACTCTAGATATCCCAGATACTCTTAACTGTTTTCTTTTGGAATTTGTATTATAAGACCCTGGTCTCTTTAAAATCTTACACATATGGACTATCCAAATGGCTCAACCAGTAAAAGACACACATGCCTGGCAACCTAAGTTTGACCCCTGGAACCTATATGTCTTAGGTTGTTTCTATTGCTATGACAAAACACCATGACCAAAACCAACCTGGGGAGGAAAGGGTTTATGTGGCTCACTAGTTAGAGTCCATCAAGGAAAAGCCAAGGCAGGAACTGAGGCAAAGACCATGGAAGAACAAGGCTTACTAGCTTGTTCCTTATGGATTGTTTAGCCAGCTTTCTTCAATAACCCAGGACCTCTTGCCCAGGGATGGCATCTCCCACAGTGATCTGGGTCCTCCCACATCAATAAAAATGCACCACAGATTTATCTATAAGCAATATAATAGAGGTATTTTCTCAATTAAGGTTCCTCTTCCCAGATGACTCTAGCTTGTGTCAAGTTGACAAAAAAACTAACAAGGCCACCGCTTGAAGACAGGAGAGAATTTATTACTGAAAGTTGTCCTCTAACCTCAGATACATGCACCACCTCCCTCAACACACGCATACATCATGATCACACACATAGTAAATTAATTAGTTAATACTTCTTCCAAGTAAAATGAATTTATTGGTCCCAAACTGATCTGAAGTTGAATTTTTTTTCACTTTTTATTGTATTAGTGTAACTGTAACTCTGTGTGTGTGTGTGTGTGTGTGTGTGTGTGTGTGTGTGTTGTGTGTACATGCACAGTGGTAACTGTTATAGCATTCATGTAGAGGCCAGAGGACAACTTCAGGATTCGGTTCAATCCTTGTGTGGTAAGTTCCAGGGACTGAACTCAGGTCATCAGGCTGATGTAGCGAGAGCTTTTACCCACTGACCATCTCATCAGTCTTTTATTTTACTTTTAAAAAACAATTACAAAACTTATTTATCAACAATCTGTAGTGAATATGAAATTCTAAAAGACTGAGCTTTCTAAGTAAGTGAAGCTTATTTCTTTAAGCAACCCACTCCAAGGAAAATATTTTCCAATGTTTAAGTACCTAGCAAACTGCAGTAGAATCCAAACTACTTAACAAAATGTAATTCAAATGCACAGACCTTCTAACATGTATAGAATGTCATATACCAAGCCTTGTATTAAGAACTGTAATTGTTGCCTCATTTATCCCAAGCTAGTTTCAAAGTCCTTACATAGCTAAAGATGACCTGTCTCTACTTCCTGAGTTCTGGGATTATAGATATGAGCCACCATGACCAGTTTACTCAGTGCTAGATTAAAATCCAGAGCCTCATGCATGCTAGGCAAGCACTCTAACAACTAAGCCAATCCCCAATACAGCTTTGTAATGAATGGTTACTATACTCTTCAAACACCTTGGACAATATAACTATAGCAAGACTATAGCAGACAGAGGTTCTGAGTACCAAACTGGCATGAATTCACACTTTGGAGCTCACCAATGAGTAATGTTTTTGGAAGAAAAAAAAAAAAAAAAAAACAGCATGAGCCCAGATTCCCAGTTACTGTATTGAAACTATCCTTTTTAGCTATATGCTCTAGAAAGCAAGTTGTCAGCTACAAATTCTTCTTGAAAATAGCAAAAATTAGGGTAAATAAAAGATTAAGAAGGGATCTGAATTTAAATAAAACTTAATACAAAGTGCCTTGAGTAAACAGAACTACTCTAAAAGCTGAGAAAAGGCCCAAAACATGAGACATTTGAAAGAAGGAATACGATCTAACGTGAACAGTTCCTGATTACTGCTTTTCCAACAAACTTCAACAGTGGGTAAGCTTAACACAATAAAAACAATAAAGTACAACCACTCCTATATTCCTTCACAAAGATCCCAGGGAGGAAAGTATATATACAAAGTACTATGTCAATATCAGAAAGTCATACAAAGTGCCCTTGACTTAATAAAGAAAACTCTGTATTGTTACTAGTTTATATTTGTGTATATATGAATATTTTATATTTTGTTATCTTAGGGTTTCATATTCTTTATAAACAATAACAAAAAAACAAACCCATAGTAAGCTAAGTTTGATATCTTTTTTCTCCCCAAGAGCCTGACAGCCAGGGCTGCTGGGTTTCCTGAGAATCATTTCCCACAGATAGAAATGTACCAGCCGGGCGGTGGTGGCGCACACCTTTAAATCCCAGCACTTGGGAGGCAGAGGCAGGTGGATTTCTGAGTTCGAGGCCAGCCTGGTCTACAGAGTGAGTTCCAGGACAGCCAGGACTACACAGAGAAACCCTGTCTTGAAAAAAAAAAAAAAAAAAGAAAGAAAGAAAAGAAAAAAAGAAAAAGAAATGTACCACAACATGTTCATGAAGCCACTCTGCAATGTGTCTCAAAGGCCACCATCAGGAAACCAAAGGCTCCATAGAGGACTTAGAGCCCAAGTTCTCTGAAGACTTAGGAAACCATTGCCTTTAAGGAAGCCTCATTCCTTCTGGCCAAACATGCCATGGATGTTAGAGAATTCATTCTGAAAATAAAGCAAGATTCAAACTTTTTTTAAGATTTATTTTTAATCATGTGTATGTGGGTGTATGTGAATATGTAGAAATGAATACAGAATATGAGTATGAGTTGTCCAGAAGCAATGAATACTCTCTACCTGGAGTTATAGGCAGTTATGAGGCACCAAATACTAGGAAGCAAATTCTGGTCCTCTAACCGAACAGTATACACTCTTAACTGCTGAGCCATCCATCTAGCCCATGGCCTCAAACTTTTGATGATCATCTTGCCTCTGTCTCCTAAATGCCTGGGATCATAGGCATACATCATCAGACTCAGCCTACATTATCATTTTCAATATTCTTTTACTGCAAGTTAGTATTTCTTTTAAATATATGTGTATACGTAATATATATGTGCAATCAACCACAATATTAACAGTACCTATAATTTTTGTCACCAACCAAAATCATGGATATTCCCACATCGTATTACACTGTTGCAAATAACTAAAAATAGTATTTATAAATTCATCATTACTTTAAAATAATGGTAATTATGAAAACCAGCAATAGGTCACACATGACTGCATTCTTCCTATCTACAGGTGCTCACATGAAGCAGCTAGCCAACAACGAAGCACCTGTCTAATTACCAAGCCACCAGACAGTGAGATCCCATATGTGAATTGGTTGCCCAGACATACAGAATACCCTTTCCTGTAACCCTCCTTGGTCACCTTAGGTTAGTATAGCCTATATAGATCTCTCTTCCTTTGCCTACACAGTATAGACTGTTAGAATTTGAACTTGGTTAAATCTATTCATGATGTTGTATTTAATATTACCTAAATAAATCCAGGCATGGTGGCACAAACATACTTGTAACTCAAGTAATCCCAAGCACTTGGGAGATAGAGGCTGGAAAATCAGGAGCTCAAAATTATCTTCATTACACAGTAAGCTCAAGGCCCCAGCCTAGGCTCCATGAAACTCTACCTCAAAAAAAAAAATTAGACTCAGGCTCATTGGGTAGTTTCTTCTATAATAGAAGCAAGCAGTATAATACAATAATTTAAAATAACATAATAGTAACAGTTATTATTCTGACTTACACACTGAATAACTAAGTCAGGATCTCTGGCTCAAATATTCTAGTCTAGTTTCTCTACCAATAACCTACTATGAAATTTATATTTAATGCCTCTCTGGGTATCAGTTTCCTTATATATAAAAACAAGTAGGTTGAACTACTTAATGTTTCCATCTCTTAACTTTTAAATTAAGCAACCACTTTTTATCCCCAAGATCTGAGAAAAACTGTGGGGGAAACTGTAAAGCCTCCCCCAGCTCTCACAGGCAGGGTTAGTCACCTAGTCCTCAGGAGTTCTCACAGCTGTATGTATGTATGTAGTATGTATATATATATATGTATGTATGCATGTATGTATGTATGTATATGCTATACACCCCCACTATGACTTTTTCAAGATAACTTACAAGCTGAGGTAGTGCTAAGGAAAAGAGTCAGAGTCCTGAATTCAAGCACTGGTTCTTTTTATTCTCTGTGTGACACTGGGAAAGTTATTTAACTCTCTCATTTAATTTCCTGCGCTATAAAACAAGGATAACATCTATCAGAGAAGCTGCTTGTAATAATTAAATGAAATAAAAGTCCATAATGAGCCAGAAGTAGTATCTCATGCCTTTAATCCTAGCACTTGGGAGGTGGGGGCAAGTGGATCTCTGTGAGTTCAAGGCCACCAAGTCTAAACAGCAAGTTCTAGGCCAGTCAGAGTTGCACAGTGATTGCTATCATTATTGCTGATATTATTGTATCACACTCCATCCTGTTTGACAATAGGTTCTAGCTTTAACTATGCCTCTAGCCCCTACTCCTGTTTGCACTGTCCTTCATTCCACTTTTCACAAGACAATATTTATTTGTGTGCTTATTAACTGTCTCCCCAGCAAGAGTATAACTTCCATGAAGAAAGAAGATAACTCTTTCATTCATCCTTAAATCCCCACAGAAAACATACACGGTATAACCCAGAGCAGTCACTCAAACACTTGTTGAATAAACAACACATGAGCTGGTACTGTTCAATGTTTGCTGAATCAATTAACCTAGCTAAAGGTGACTGTCAGAGCTAAGGCCTGGAAGTAAATATGTCCTGGCTGCCCCAGGATAGCGTGTCCCTCTTGCCAGCCCCTGGTATTAGCTTCAACCAAGCCCCACCCACCTGCTCTTGGCTCCAGCCCTGTTCTAGGAGCCACCCTCAGCTAAAATTAGCATAGCTACCAAGATGGCCAGGCCATTTATAGCCTTGGAGGCAGCAGCAACTAATTGGGTGGGCTGGCTGGCTTCTGACCTGCCGCTCCAAAGAAGTTGATTGAGAAGACAGGCTGCGCTCTACATAGATGCCTATCCTCCAAAACCTTATTCAAGCTAAACCAGTTTCTGATTAGAAACTCTCAAAACCACCTATCACAGCAGCCACAACTCCAGACTCGACCTGAGGTCTCTCACTCAATATACATTCTGTAGAAATATTTGAGTTTCTGCAAGCAATGACTCTAGAGTCTATAGATTCCTGATACTCATTCTGAGTCAGCTTTAAAAAAATGTAAGCCCTAGAATAACACAGCCATAGACAGATCTCTACTGAGAAAATGACTTAATACAACTGGGTCTTCAGGTATTTTTTAAGACAAAAACTGACAAGAATGTTCTATTCACTATTAAAGAGTGCACTGCGGCCGGGCGGTGGTAGCGCACTCCTTTAAATCCCAGCACTTGGGAGGCAGAGGCAGTCTGATTTCTGAGTTCGAGGCCAGACTGGTCTAAAGAGTGAGTTCCAGGACAGCCAGGGCTACACAAAGAAACCCTGTCTCAAAAAAACAAAGAGTGCACTGCAGGCTCAGGGTTCAGAGGAAATTCTGTTTGTCTAGTTGATGGGTGAGGTAGTTGGTTTTGGTGTTAAATGAAGATCAAATCCAGGATATCATACATGCAAGACAGGTACTATCAACTACCAATATAACCTCAGCTCCATGGTCAGAGTTTGGCTTTTAGTTTTTTGTCTCTTTTTTTTTTCCAGACTTATTTTTATTTTATGTGTACGAGTGTTTCACCTGCATGTATTTATGTGCACCAAGTGCATGCTGGGTGCTGTCAAAGGTTATAAGAGGGCAGCAGAGCCCCTAGAACTGGAGTTAAGGATGGTGATTCTCTGCTGAGGCAACAAGTGTTCTCACCAGCTGGGCCATCTCCCCAGACCTAGTCAAGGTTTTAATAGTGTCTGCTCCATGCACAGAAAACACAGAAAGTCATTAACTATTTCTTGTTTTTTCTAAGTGGTACTGAAAATGGAACCCAGGACTTTTCATAAACTAATGAAGCACTCTACCACTAAGCTATACCCTTAATGCACCATAAGCATTTTTGAGACAGTCCTCTCTATACGTATTCCTAACAGCCTGAACCTCACTGTGTAAACCAGGCTGGTTTAGAACTCACATAAATCTACCTGCCTCATACCTGGCCACCTTAAGGATTTTAGAAAAATCCTTAGAATTAAATCTTACGACAGATTAAAAGGTAATGGGTTGCTTGCATATACATCCAAAATTGGAGAGAGGGAATTCTTTTATCAACACCTCTCCAGAAGAGGAACAAAAAAAAAAAAAAACCACTCCTTTTTCTTGGATCTCAGATACAAAGTCACCAAAGCCTACTAACTGCCAAGAGGAGAGCAACATTTTCTAGGCCCCACCTAGCACTCCTTTAACAGGACAGGACCTGAGAAGATGGAAGAAGTCCAGAACTTAAGATCAGAACACCTGTTTCAAATACCAAGCAAAGAACCCAGTCCTACTCTCAGTCCCTCAGTCTCCCTCTCTATTTTGTGTGTGTGTGTGTGTGTGTGTGTGTGTGTGTGTGTGTGTGCGTGTGTGTGTGTGTGTACATGTGCACACTGTGTATGTGTGAGCACATACACCATGATGTACATACGGAGGTCAGAGGACAACTTTACAGGGTCAATTCTCCCTTTGCATCTTACTTGGTCCCAGGGATTGAGTTTAGGTCACCAGATATACACAGGCAGAACCTTTACTTGCTGAGCCATCTTGATAGCCCAAGGCATTTACTCACATGTAAAAATAAGGATGTATTATCTTTCCCTACATTTTAATAGGGATATTTTGAGGCTTTGTGGAATAAGTCATGTAACTGTAAAATGTAAGCTTTTTTTGTATGTAAAACAGAGCATACAAATTTACCAGTTATGTTGAATCTTGCTGAGAAAAATAGTGGTTAGCCAGGTATGGTGTCTTATGGCCTGTAGTCCAGCCCTTGAATAGTAGAGGCAGGAAGATCAAGAGTTCAAGACCAGCTTCAGCTACATTTTAAGTTTAAGGCCAACCTAGGCTACTGAAGACCCTATATCTAAAGAAAGAAAAAGACAGGGAGAGAGAGACAGAGGGGTGGGGAAGAGGGAGAGGGAGAGAGGAATAAAGAACGGTATAGAAGAGGTAACTTTAACAGCAAGTAGAACTCATGTGTTCTGCCAACACAGAGGGCTTGGAAAGACTGCAAGAGTTCCTGGCTATATCAACAGTTTCTCCCCAAACCCTTTACAGAATCTAGGGTATAAGCCACTTCTTTGGGGAAAAAAAAAAAAAAAAAAGTCCCTGCCTGAGCCAAAGTTCCATAGTGACCCAAGGAGACACACTACCAAAACAATACAGGTAGGAAGGACACCCACATTCCCAAAAAAAACGACAGGCATTCCTAACACACAGAGTCTCTGAGACTTTCCTCCTGGGAATATAAATACTACAATAATGGAAGCCAATTTCTGAACTAAGAGGAAATAAAGATAAAAAGAGAGGCCTTTATGGCATCATCTGAATTGTCAGTCCGCTAAAATAGAATGTAAGAGGAATGTCTCCATAAACTCGTCATGAGGTATTCCTGAGGAATGCTGGAATGCTTCTCTACCTTAGCGCACGCACACACACACACACACACACACACACACACACACACACACACACGTCAACTTCCTAAAGGCCTGCTAATGTCTGAGACCGGAAGTCGCATCCTTTTAGTTTAGATCTGACATACAAATCAGCTCTCAGAAAGATTGATTTTATGCCATACACACATATTCTGAAGTGAAAACAAGACGATAAATTATCAATTATAAACCAGGATGTCAGTCACTGGGACTGCAGAAATGTTACTCAGTGTTACTTCACAGCTCAACCAACTTTTCCCCTAATAGCCCAATAGGAGGAAAAAACATTTAAGGTAAGTTTCAGAGGTCCAGGAGATTTCCTATGGAGATACAGGAAAGACCAATCCTAAAAGCAACAGCCCTAACTCCATGCTTGTACAAGGAACAGTCCTGGTCTCATCTACAAATTAGCTCGTGAAACACCTAAAATTTCAGACAACCAAGTCAAGAAAGCTGAAAGAGGGCAACCCAAGGAAAAGTCTACCACTAATGCAATCCATAAAACACTTCACCTGCTATGATTTATATTCTTTACCTACTTGTATCAGCAGATACCCACTGAGACATCCCCTCACCGAGCTTGCCTATC
Organism: Rhabdomys pumilio; assembly: GCA_030674055.1. Classification (NCBI taxonomy): domain Eukaryota; kingdom Metazoa; phylum Chordata; class Mammalia; order Rodentia; family Muridae; genus Rhabdomys; species Rhabdomys pumilio. The sequence continues at coordinate 93,226,477 of JANHMN010000003.1, read as the reverse complement.
TTCAAATACCCCAGTTATTCTTCTGCCCCAACCCTTCAGGCTACATTCTGAGGCAGATCATAGTGACAGGGTGTGAGAAACAGAAAAAGAGAACTGATGAGCTTCTAAGCTTCGTGTAAACTAATTGTGTTTTTTAAAGGTTCCTTTCTACTGAAAAAGTACTGGCCCACAGCTACTACTGCTGAACAAAGCCCCGCAAGTATACAGGGAAAATAAGGACAGATTAAACATAATAACATGGAATCCTTACTCTCATCAGTCAGAAGAAACGGATTAAGTCAACAAGTGGTCCCAGGATTTTTTATTACCGAGAAGTCAAGAAAGGGCCATTTAAGTCCCTAGTGGTAAAGAGGATTCCATCTAAGGACTTGCTTTGATATTTCACATGAGCACAACCAAAAGACAGATTTCCTACGGGAAAGAGGGGACTACGGTTCTCACGGTGGTTTGAACTAAAAGGCACACCTGAACACCAAGCTGTAGAAAAACCGACCCAGCCCTGCCCTGATCTTCCCTGCCCATCCCGAGAGGCCTCAACCCACCACTGCCACCCACCCCCTTACATTTCAAGTGATAAAACTGACTAAAAGCAATGTTAACATCTGAGAAGGCCACTCTTCCAGACAAGAACGGGGCCTCAACCTTATTGATCTAAAAAGTCAAGGTGTCCCCAAGAGGCTTCTCACTACTATCCGAAGGAGGGATAAGGAAAATTGCTCAGGGGAAATACTAACATTAGGCATGACTACTACACGAAAGAACTTCTTGGACTACTGAGACTACACAGTGCTATGGTGTATCTCACATGTACGGAGATTCCAACTTGCCCACTTAGGGCCACTCAGTTTTGAGTCAATCAAACCCCCAGCCCAGTCCAACCCGCCGCAAGGCCTTCTTTACCTGCTTCAGTAGACTCCTCAGAAGTCGTCCCAGAGCTAGCTCCTGTATTCTTTTCACTGTGACTATGGCTGAGACTCTGCCCCTGATGCAGAAGGAGCCCCCAAAGAAGCCACAGGGCAAGACGGGCGCACACATCCATGACGGTGGGTCTCAGTCAACATGCGCCTGCTGTAGACACCTTTGGATCCCAGAAGCAAATCCCAGAGTCAGAGAGTGCAGCCGACGGCTCCAGAGCAAGATGCCCTCCTGGCGCCGCAGCTGTCCAGCCACCTGCGGGCTTACCTCCTCCGACAACCGAAGGTCAAGTGCCCCAAGTTTGGACGCAGAAGGATCCGGAGTCTCGGGTCCAACTGTGGGTCCACCGGGGCTGCGGCGGCGGCCTGAGCTCTAGCTGCTTCCGGAGAGTTTGAGCAGGGTGGCTGCGGGGCCGCTGTCAGCTCCGCAGCCTGCTGCACCCCTGAGGGAGGAGGCGGGCAGAATCTCCCGCCCGCACTGAGGTGGGGGAGGGAGAGAAGGGAGGAGAGAAGGGGGGCACCTGACCTCGCCCCGCGGACCAGCGGTGAGCCTCAGCAGCTATGGCTTCGGCGTATGACCTACAGGCCCCAGCAGACTCGGATGTCTCTGGGATCCTAAGACTCCTAGGCCGAGGTCAGCGCCCCGGCCCGGTCCCGTACCTCTGCGGCTCCTGGTGCCCCGGTGCAGCAGGCGGACGCGCACGGGCCAGGCCCGGGACAGCAGCTCCCGGGAGGGCGGGAGGGCGGCGCGGGGCGGGCCCGAAGTGGGCGGGGGCGTGCTCTACCGCCGGCCCGCCCCGCGCCGCCCGGCCCCCAGCGAAGGCCGGACCCGCCCCAGAGCCGGCTTATCCCGGAATAACCTGTTGGAGGCCGCCCGCCAGAGCCCCCCGCAACTGGCGGGGTCTCTTGGGGACCCGGCCTGCGCTGGTGGTCGTCAGGACCGCGGCCCCACGACGAGGATGGAGCTTCGGCCTCTGCCGTGCGCACCCCAGCCTCCAGCTCTAACGCCCGCCCTCAGGCGGGCCCCTGACACGCAGTTGCTCAGGTAACTCAGGCCTGCGGCGGCGGCGACATCCACTGCCCTATCCGGATCTCCTGGCCGCAGCACTGCTCTCCGGGCTCCGCTGTAAAGCCAGGTTGAACAGAAATCCCGCACTAGGATGACAGACCCGGAGAGCCTAAGGTGACTATGCCTAAGGTGACTATGGTCCCGCTAGGTTTGGCCCAGGGGCGCGCTCCCAGCCCCCAACTCCCGACTCCCAGGCTCCGCCCTTTCGACGCGCCTCGCAGCCAATCGGCTTCCGCCTCTCTGCGGCTCAAGAACCCGCGCCTCCTGTCTCCCGTACGCAGCGGTCCCTGGTGGCCACATATAAGTACTGCAAAAAGGACTAGTTCCTAGGTACCCTGATCCTTTCTAGAGGGTTACTGAGAGGAAGGGAGCCCCTAGCCAAGCCCTTTAGAGGCTACAAGTGTTTAAAGAAATTGTTCCAAAAAGCATAATGAAATGTCCATCCCACTGTAGGTAAAATTTCACCTGTACATAACCTACAAGGTATATCTACTTTCCCAACACCCCTTCCAGCTCCTGATCTACATCAGATGCCCCTGTATAGCTCTTGCAACCCACCCCTCAAGCCCCACCCTCTTGAGGTTTATAGGGTAAAGCCTGTGGCCGGTTCCTCCCATCTCATTTGCCTCTCTGATTCCATTAGAGGAGATGGTAGCGACTTGAGAATAAGTGCCCCCAAAACAGAGAACCCCGCCCAGGCTTCCTTTAACAAAGCCTATACTTCCTGTTCTCTTCTTAAGCGTACTGTCAGCAGATCTTTACCGAAACCTCCGTGCCCTACCCTTGTCCTTGGCACCGGAGGCAGGAGACTGGATTAGGCCCAGTCCCTCTTCTGACAGTGATAAACCAGCTCCTGTTATGAGTGAGCCCTTTGAAGACCAGAACACGGATTTGCCCAACAGCTGTCTGGCTTAAGGGTTAGGCTGTTGATATAAAAATACATGTTGGACGTCATCTACTATCACTGTCTCCACTCTGTTAATCTCCCATCACACTGGCCTTGTTTTGCTTTCGTGTGTGTGTGTGTGTGTGTGTGTGTGTGTGTGTGTGTGTGTGTACTTTTACAATATAGTGGATCAAACCCAGAACTTCAGACACCCTAAACAAGCGCTCTCTGCACCACGGACCTTCAGGAAGTTCCAAACACATCAAACAGGCTTCAGAGCATTTGTGTCTGCTGTTTCTTCTACCAGAAACCTTCCTCACCCTACTTCCCCACCCACTCCTCACCAATAAACTTAACCTCTTGTTATTCTAGATATTTCTGAATAACTCCTTAGAAGGGCCAACCTAAGGCTGACAAGATGGTTCAGTGAGTAAAGGAACTCACCACAAAAGCCAGACAAACTGAATTCCAGTCCCAGAAGCCACATCGTGGGAGAAGAGAAATGACTCCCACAAGTTCTTTTCTAACCTCCACATGTGCCAAAAATAAAAGTAAAAAATTTTTTAAAGAAATTGCTACCCATCAGGCATGGTGATGAACACCTTTAGTCCCAGCAGTCAGAAGACAGAGGCAGGTAGATCTACATGAGTTGGAGGCCAGGCTGGTCTACAGAGTGAGTTCCAGGACAGCCAGGACTACACAGAGAACCCTTGTCTCAAAGAAAGACATACAGGAAGGAAGGAGGGAGGGAGGGAGAGAAGAAGAAAAGAAGGGGGGAGGGAGAGAGAGAGAAAGGAAAAGGAACTATTCTGTATCACCCTTCAAAATCAGAGTTAGGCCATAAATATATCTATCCCTCCCACTATAGTGTGATTGTGAGTTTTCAGAGGTCTCTGAGATATATACCTACACATAACAAATACTTAGTAAAACTCACTGGTAAGAGTTAGTTCATTTGGCCAGGCGGTGGTGGCGCACGCCTTTAGTCCCAGCACTTGGGAGGCAGAGGCAGGCGGATTTCTGAGTTCGAGACCAGCCTGGTCTACAGAGTGAGTTCCAGGACAGCCAAGGCTATACAAAGAAACCTTGTCTCGAAAAACAAACAAACAAAAAAAAAAAAAAAGAGTTCGTTTGGTCATGCAAATATTTATTAAGTGACAGCTATATGCTGGAAAATTGGCCAGAACAAAAGGTGAACCCCTAACCTAGATTCTATTAGACCTGTGTTCTGAGCCAGCTCTCAAACTCAAGTGACAAAATGAACAAGTAGGCAATGTGACTGAGTCTTAGTTAGGAGTGATAGGGGCGGGGACTACAGATTGGAAATCAGGCAGGAAGGTGGACATATTATCAACAGATTGTCGCTAAAAAAAGGATAGAGACCTTTTGGGATTCAGACCTAGGATAAACAGCTGAGATGCATATTTACATTCCAAAGTGGACCTGGCTTCCAGGTTCTCCCAGCATCTCTCAGTGCCTACCTGGTACAGGACTCCTTCTGCCCCAACTTTCCACCCCAGGAGCTGGGCTTCCTCTCCTCCAAAAGCTCTTTCCTATAAAATGTAGATATTTTGATCGCTCTAGCTCTCCTTCTCAATCTCACTCCCAGAATTTTCTCTCTCCCTGAATGTGTATGCTCTTTCTCTTCCCCCTTTCCTCTGTCCTCTCCGCAAGGCAACTTCCCTGGCCTCGTTCCATGGGACCAGTGAACCCACCTGAGAGTGGCTTCCCAATAAACCTGCTTTTATATCCGTAAATTCGGCTTGAATAGGCTCATTTCACTGGCAGAGAACAACTTATCAAGGAGCTGGAAAAGTGGCTGAGCAGCTAAGAGTGCATGAGCTCTTTCAGAGGACACACAGCAGGTCTCTCATAACCACCTGAATGTCCAGCTCCAGGAAGATCTAGTGCCCTCTTCTCCATACACACACACACACACACACACATACACACACACACCCTGCAGACACACACATAACTAAAAATAATCTCAGAGCTCTGAGAGAGCTGAGTTACAGCTTAGAGGAACAGGCTTGCCTTCCATGCCAAGTGAAAAGTAATTAGTGTTTTAAAAATTGGCATTGTACAACACAAACTTACAGAGTAGAAAAGGGCTGGAAATATAGCTTATGAGTATTTTCCAGCAAACACAAGGGTTTGATCCCTAGCACCCAACACACACACAAACACACATACACATACACACACACACACACACACACACACACACACACACACACACACACACGGTAAATAGGTTTGTCAGGCATTGTGGGTCACACCTGTGATCTTCGCATTTAAAAAGATGAACCAGAGGTTGGAAAGATGGCTCAGCAGTTAGGAACACTAACTGTGCTTCCAAAGGACCAGGATTCAGTTCCCAGCACAACATGGCAGCTCACAACTGTAACTCCAAGACCTGACACCCTCACACAAACATAAATATAGACAAAACACTAATGCACATAAAAAATTAAAGTTGGGGGGCTGGAGAGATGGTCCAGTGGCTAAGAGTACTGACTGCTCTTCCAGAGGTCATGAGTTCAATTCCCAGCAACCACATGATAGATCACAACCTGTGTAATGGGATCTGACATACTCTTCTAGTGTGTCTAAAGACAGTGACAGTGTCCTCATATACATAAAATAAATAATTCTAAAAGTTAAATGAGTAGATTAAATAAATAAAAGTGGTTGTTTGAATATCTGTGGCCCAGTAAGTGGCATGATTAGGAGGTGTGGCCTTGTTGGAAGAAATGTGTCACTCTGGCGGTGGGCTTTGAGGTGTTATGCTCAAACTCCGCCTAATGTAGAAGAGAGCCTCTTCTTGGCTGTCTGTGGAAAGAGTCTCCTTTTTGCCTTTAGATCAAGATGTAGAACTCTCAGTTCCTTCTCCAATACTCCAATACCATGTCATCCTGAAACGTTGCCATGTTTCCTGCAATGATGATAATGGGTGATCTGTAATTTACTCTGAAACTGTAAGCCGGCCCCAATTAAATGTTTTCCTTTATAAGAGTTGCTGTATTCATGGTGTCTCTTCAGAGCAATGGAAACCCTAAGACACTGAACCCTAAATTCAATGCCAGCCTAGTTACTCAGTGACTTCTAGGCCATCTGGTACAGAGTAAGAGCCTGTCTCAAATTAATGTATGTATGAGTATAATTCTAGCCATGAGCCAGCCACTTTGGAGGCTGAAGCAAAAAGATTATGAGTTTGAGGTCAGCCTGGGCCACATAGTAGGAACCAGTCTCAAAAAGAAAGGGAGGTCATGCATAATTATACATAATCCCATCACTGGAGAAGTAGAAACAGAAGAATAAGGAGTTCAAGGCCAGTCTCTGCAACATAGTGAATTTGAGGCTAGCCTGGAGTATATGTACCCAAATTTTTTCAAAGACAAAGAAAAAGCATTAAGGGGAGATCATGAATGCAGACCCCTGCTACCACAAATTGAGTTTTCCATATCTGGGAAAACAAGTAAGAGGAGGAGGAAGAGGAGGAGGAGGAGGAGGAGGAGGAGGAGGAGGAGGAGGAGGAGGAGGAGGAAGAAGAGGAGGAGGAGAAGGAGGAAGAAGAGAAGGAGGAGGAAGAGGAAGAGGAGGAGGAAAACAAGTAAGATGCCGGGGTGGTGGCGCACACCTTTAATCCCAGCACTTGGAAGGCAGAGGCAGGCGGATTTCTGAGTTCGAGGCCAGCCTGGTCTACAGAGTGAGTTCCAGGACAGCCAGGGCTACACAGAGAAACCCTGTCTTGAAAAACCAAAAAAAACAAAAAAAAAAAAAACAAGCAAGCAAACAAACAAACAAAAAACCCACAGTAGATGACTCCTGAAGCATGATACTCAAATCTGCCTTCTGATCTGCAAACACACACACACACACACACACACACACACACACAAGGTGGGAGATAAAATATGTAATGCAGTGATATACAACACATGCATCACTTGTATGAAGACTTAACTTCAATACTCAGTATCACAAAAATCAGCAACCTTGTATAGGCTACAGAAAATACACCTAGAGCCTAATGTTAACCACTCTGGCCTTGTTTAAGGCCTAAGCCACTCCAGTTTGGTTAAGAAGTCAAGCATGAAAGAGCAAAGAAATGCACCTTTGATAAAGTTTCTCTCAGAAGTAACCAGATCACCAGCCCATGATCTCTACGGGAGTGTAAGTGCACCAGCTTGACACAGAAAGCTTTGGTCTTCTTGCTGGGCCTAGTGGAGCAAGCCTGTGATTCCCAGCTCTCGGGGAGCTCAGGAAATGAGATCAGTTGCTCAAGGCCTGTCCTGACTACAAAGGAAGTTGTGGTTCAAAGCCAGGCATGACAATTTAGCCCATGTCTCAAAATAAAAAGTAAAGGACTGGAGAGATGTATGAAGGCACTTGACGCTTGCAAAAAACTGGAGATTATTTCTGCACCCACAGCTCCCAACTACCTATGACTCCAGCTCTAGGGGATCAAACGCCCTCTTCCGGCTTCTTCACCTACGTACATGTGATGTACATTCATACACACGTACACGTAAGTTTTTTAAAACTTAAAAAAAAAAAAAAAAAGGAATGAGGCTGAAGAGATTGCTCAGTGGTTAGGAGCACTCACTTCTGTTCTGAAGGTCCTGAGTTCAATTCCCAGGACACACATGGCAGCTTATAGCTGTCTGAAGCCATCTTTTGTGTGGATGTACATGCAGACATAGTAGCTATATACATAAAATACATTTAAAGAAAAGTAAAATGAGAACTAGGAATATAACTCAGTTGTAGAGTGTCCAGCTAGTATGTATGAGGTTATGAATTCAATTCCATAAATAGTAAGATAGATAGATAGATAGATAGATAGATAGATAGAACTCAAAACCTCACAAATACTACGTGTGTGTATATGTGTGCATGTGTGTGTACATGTCAATATATACATATATATACATATGTATATGTATGTGTATGTGTATGTGTATGTATATGTATATGGTCTTGGTCTTAGAGGCAAGAAACCAAGGTCAGTCACTTACCAATTTACACTGTAACTGTAGTTCCAGGAAATCTAATGCCCTCTTCTGACTGCCATGGTCACCAACCACACATAGGGTTCACAGACATACATGCAGGCAAAACACACAAAACAAAATGAATAAATCTAATAAAAATGTTTTAGGGCTAGAGAGATGGATCAGTGGTTGGGAGCACTGGCTGCTCTTCCAGAGGACCCAGGTTCAATTCCCAGCACCTACACAGCAGCCCAGAACTGTCCATAACTCCAATTCCAGGAGATATAACTTGCTCACACCAATGCACATAAAATAAAAAAAAAAAAAATGTTTTTTGGTTTTTCGAGACGGTTTCTCTGTGTAGCCCTGGCTGTCCTGGAACTCACTCTGTAGACCAGGCTGGCCTCGAACTCAGAAATTGGACTGCCTTTGCCTCCCAAGTGCCAGGACTAAAGGCATGCGCCACTACTGCCCGGCATAAAATTTTTTTAAAAAACTAAAACTAGGGGCTGGGGGGCATGGCTCAGTTGGTAGTGCTTGCCTAGCATTAATGAAGCTGTGGGCTAAATCTTTACTTTATAAAACCAAATGAGGTATGCAGCTGTAATCTCAGCTCTCAGGTGGGGCGGGGGTGGGCGTAGGAGGGTTAGGAATGTCAAAATCAGGTTTAACTAGGTAGTGAGGCCAACCTTAACTACCAAAAAACATGTCAAGAAAAATAAAAACAAAACAACCTTTAAATACATTTAGCAAATGATTTTTTAAGAATTAATAGCTGAATTACCAAATGTGTTTGTGATGGTTTGTATATGCTCAGCCCAGGGAGTGGCACAATTACAAAGTGTGGCCCTGTTGGAGTAGGTGTGTCACTGTGGGTGTGGGCTATAATACCCTCATCCTAGCTGCCTAGAAGTGAGTATTCTGCTAGCAGCCTTCAGATGAACATGTAGAACTCTCAGCTTAGACTGCACCATGCATCCCTGGACACTGCCATGCTCCTGCCTTGATGATACTGGACTGAATCTCTGAACCTGTAAGCCAGCCCCAATTAAATGTTGTCCTTTATAAGACTTTTTTTTTTCTTTTTCTTTTTTTTTTTTTTTTTTTTTTTTTTTTTTTTTTTGGTTTTTCGAGACAGGGTTTCTCTGTGTATCCCTGGCTGTCCTGGAACTCACTCGGTAGACCAGGCTGGCCTCGAACTCAGAAATCCGCCTGCCTCTGCCTCCCAAGTGCTGGGATTAAAGGCATATGCCACCACCGCACGGCTATAAGACTTGCCTTGGTCATGGTGTCTGTTCACAGCAGTGAAACCCTAACTAAGACAGTGTTTATATCCAAAATAGAAACAAGGTCTGAAAGAAATATTTGTACACCAATGTTTGCAGTCATGTTATTTAAAACAACTACAAAGTGGAAATAACACAAGTCTACATGGATGGATGAAGGGATAAACAAAGTACCGTACTGCTGGGCAGCCTTAAGAAAGAAAAGGAATAAAGGGCTGGCAGTCAGATAAAGGTAGCTTTCTTGGTGCTCGCTGCCAAGCCTGATGAACTGAGTTCAAATCCCCAGTTTCCACATGGTGGAAGGCGTGAACCAACTTACACAAGTTGTTCTCTGACCTCCACATGTTCACTATCACACACATACACACACAAATAAAACTTTAAAAAACAGAAATTCTAACACACCCCATATTGCTAGAACTTGTAACAAAGTTAGTAAAAACCAACCATCAAAGAGAAAAAGGCTATGATTCCACGTATACAGACGGTTTTCCGAGAGTCATCAAATCCCCAGAAAGGGAAGAGTGGTTGCTAAAGCTAGCAGAAGAGGGGATATGAGTTGTTAAGCACGTTTTAGTTTTGCAAGAGGAAGAGTGTGGCAATTAGTTGTGGCACTGTGTGAACGTATAATGCTTAGCATGGCTGAACTGTACACTTAAAAATGATGAAGAGGTTGAGAGTGAAGGGAGAGAGCACTTGCCTAGGAAGCACAAGGCCCTGGGTTCAATCATACCAAGGTGCCATGGTATTCATTCATTGTCATGGCTACAGAGAAGACTAAGGCAGGAGGACTGCTTGAGCCCAGGATTTTGAGACCAGCCTAGGAAGCATAACAAGGCCCACATCTCAAAATCAAATTAAAGATTTAGAGTTTTTGTTGCAATATTTTTGTTTTGTTTTGTTTTGCTTTGCTTTTTCGAGACAGGGGTTTCTCTGTAGCCCTGGCTGTTCTGGAGCTTGCTCTCTAAACCAGGCTGGCCTTGAACTCAGGGGTCTGTCTGCCTCTGCTACCCAAGTGCTGGAATTAAAGCCATGGGCCATGATGCCTGGTATATTATGATTTTTGTAATTACTGTAATTTTTTTTAATCCTGAATTTAGGTTACTCCAAAATGCTTTGAGGTCTCCAAAGATTGCAGTATGTATTCGGCTGTTCTCACAATACATTCTTCAGTCAACAGAAACATACTTTGGTATAGGGTAGAGAGAATGGATTTAAGTTTTTGTATTATAGGTTTTTTTTTTTTTTTAATTGGTAGGGTTTTTTTTTTTGGGGGTTTTTTTTTTTTTTTTTTTTTTTTTTTTTTTTTTTTGGTTTTTTTTTTTTTTTTTTTTTTTTTTTTTTGGTTTTTCGAGACAGGGTTTCTCTGTGTAGCCCTAGCTGTCCTGGAACTCCCTCTGTAGACCAGGCTGGTCTCGAACTCAGAAATCAGACTGCCTCTGCCTCCCAAGTGCTGGGATTTAAAGGCGTGCGCCACCATTGCCCGGCTATTTCTCTCTTTTTTACAGTGGATAAAATTCCACTGTATATATGTTCAAAAATGTTTAAGACATCAGGTGGTGATACTCGATGTCATCACTTTATCATCACTTAATATCATCACTTTAGAGATTCAAACAAAGGAGGATCAGGAGCACAAACCCATTCTTAGCTTACAGAGCCATTTAAAAGGCCAGCCTGGGTATGTGAAATACTGTCTCAATAAAAATAAAAGACATTGGGTAGACAAAGTTTAGTGGTGGAGGCATTTTCCAGGGGGTGTGCAGTCCCAGCAATGTGGATTGCACCCACAACACACACATACACAGTGTGTGTGATCTCTCACACACACACACACACACACACACACACACACCTTTTAGATCTGCTTAGGAAGGTTTAGCAATCCTTGTCTGGAATACTTTAGTAGTGGCGCTCCCTGGTGTCCAAAATAAAGAGTACATGTTCAGATTGTGTAGCTTGGCTTCTCCAAATAGAATCATCTTCCCTTCCAGAATTACTTCCTGAATTTTTTTAAAAAGATTCATTTATTTTATATATATGAGTACACGGTCACTGTCTTCAGACACACCAGAAGAAGGCATTGGATCCCATTACAAATGGTTGTGAGCCACCATGTGGTTGCTGGGTATTGAACTTGGAAGAGCAGTCAGTGCTCTTAATTACTAAGCCATCTCTCCAGCCCGAATCTTTTTCTTTTTTTAAAAGATTTGATTTGCGCCGGGCGGTGGTGGCGCACACCTTTAATCCCGGCATTTGGGAGGCAGAGGCAGGTGGATTTCTGAGTTCGAGGCCAGCCTGGTTTACAGAGCTAGTTCCAGGACAGCCAGGACCATACAGAGAAGCCCTGTGTCAAACAAACAAACAAACATCAGAGAATTACACCAAGATCAACTATATATGTTAGGTGTTATAGTGCACACCAATATTCCAGGCACTCGGGAGGTAGAGGCGGAAGAATAAGGAGTTCAAGACCAACCTTAGCTTCAGAATGAATAGGAGGCTAACCTTGGAAAACATGCAACTCAGTCTCAAAAACAAAACAACAAAACCAACTAAATGTATAAGCAGCAAACCATGGTGATGATAATGTTGAGAACAGATTGAAAAGGTAGAAGCTAGACAGGTGAGGTAGTCAGAGACATACACAGAAAACCCAGCTCACCTTGTTAATTTAATTTAATTATTGTTTGTGTGTACCAGTGTTTTGCCTCCATGTGCGTCTGTGCACCATCTGTGTGCCTACTGTCTGTGGAGGCTAGAAGAAGGCATCTGTTACAGGTGGTTTTGAGCCACCTTGCGTGTTCTGGGAAACAAACCTGAGACCTCCGCAAATGCAGTAAGGACTCTTCACCTCTGAGCTATCCTTCCTCACCTTCTTATTAGATAGGTGATCTTGAGCAGAACCTGAGGAATAAGTATGACTGAGCAATAATGGAAGAATAGAAGGGTCTAGATTTTGTAGGTATTTAGTGATTAATTGGCTAATCGGTTAAGACTGGTCATGATTAACTAATGGCTATGACATTAGAAAGCACTTCTTAATTTTTTCTTTCTTTTTCTTTCCTTTTTTTCCTTTGTTGTTGGTAGTGGTGGTGGTTTTTGGTTTTTTGAGATGGTTTATCTGTGTAGCCCTGGCTATCCACCTGCCTCTGCCTCCCGAATGCCAGGATTAAAGGCATGTGCTACTACTGCCCAGCAACATTTTAAACTGTGCAGTTGTACCAAGCATGGTGGTGCATGCCTTTAATCCCAGCACTTTATAGAAGGGAGGCAGAAGCAGATGGATCTCTGTGAGTCTAAGGCCAACCTGGTCTACAAAGAAAAAAAAAAAAAAAAAAAAAAAAACCAAGAAAAAAATGTGCTATTGTTTTTTTTAGCATAGACCAGTCTTGATTTGCCATGTAGCCAAGAATGACCTGGAACTGCTCTTCCTGGCTCCACCTCCTGAGCACTGGGATCACAGTACATGCCATCATACCCAGCTGAAGGCACTATTATAGGCTAGGTATTATGTTACATGCTGCATCCTATTATCCCTTCAGCAAATATTCACTGAGCCAGGCACTGATAAACATAATTTATTGCCCACACTGAGCATGCCTCACATAATTAACATCCATGGTGATCTGATGATGTCACATAATTCTGATTCATCTTATAAAGGTTTAAATTAAGACTGATAAGACCTATTTTTCCCACATGGAGCCATGTTTTTAATCTATAAAATGAAGGGAAATATTTCCTACCTCAAGGAGTTCTTATATAGATTTTTTAAATGTAAAGCATATCTACGTTATGCTAAAATTGCAACCTTTTTTAGGGTCACATAAAAAGTAAATGACAGCCAGACATGGTGGTGCACAGTTTTGATCCCAGCACTCAGAAGGCAGAAGCAGGCGGATCCCTGTGTGAGTTTGAGGCCAGCCTGGTCTACAGAGTGAGATCCAGGACAGCTGGAGCTATACATAAAAACCCTGTCTCAAAACAAACAAACAAACAAAACAAAAAGTAAATATCAAAAGATAAAAATTAGAGGAAAGGGGCCGTGTTGGTACATACCTTTGATTCTACCACTCTGGATGCAAAAGCAGATGGATCTCTAAGTTGGAGGCCAGCCTGGTCTCCATAGTAAGACCCTGTCTCAAAATAAAAACAACAAAGTGGGGGGGGGGGACAGGAATATTGAATTATTTAAGCATCTACAGAATTGAATTGTTCCTGAGGAAGAGAGATTTCTCAAAAGGGGATTATGGCAGGTGACCTAGGTACCACCCACCTCAAAAATGCAAAGGCGTTCTGCAAGGGAACAGGACAACTGTTGTTCTGCTGGGAGGATGGGCTCTCCTGGGGAACTGGGCATGAGCACTGGACCCACTCTCTCCATCTACTAGGTTCCCTTCCCCGTTAGCTCTTTCTGCTGTCTCCCATCTTTCCCACAAAATAGGACAAGGAAATTGTCTTTAGCAATACAGATAAAGAAAGTAATGAAGAGACCGTCGTCTACTTCTCAGGGAGGCTGAGATAGGCCAAGAGGAGCCCAGGGAAAGCTTGAGTTCCCTAAAGCCACCATTCAAGTTAGCCAATGGGGGCTAAGACTGATTCTCAGAACACCTTGTGGGCACTGGTGAACCACAAAAGCTGGGGGTTACTAGGAACTAGAGTTGGGAAGACCCGTCTGGAAGCCAGCCAAGTTCAGATAAGATCACCCAGGACATTTTATCCCTGTCTCTGGACCCTTCATATGAGCAATAATCACCTTTAGCATTTTGACTTAGGAAATAGAAAAAGGGGGGCCTTGATTCATCTTTTTTTTTTTTGGTTTTTCGAGACAGGGTTTCTCTGGGTAGTCCTGGCTGTCCTGGAACTCACTCTGTAGACCAGGCTGGCCTCGAACTCAGAAATCTGCCTGCCTCTGCCTCCCAAGTGCTGGGATTAAAGGCGTATGTCACCACCGCCCGGCAAAGGGGGACTTGAAAATGTCATTGGGGTATAGGAATTAATGCACATTTGCTGTGCCAATGACCAGTTTGCCATTCCACAGGTGTTACTTCACCTGCACAGTCCCTCAAGGCATTTGTCATTCACATTTTAAAATGAAACTATGACTCAGAAAGTAGCTCTGTGGTGTACTCTTGCAACACTCTGTGCTTTTGTGTGATACCTGTTGAAGATATCTCTGTCTCTGTCTGTCTGTCCGTCTGTTGTCTCTTTGTTTTACTGTATAGCCTTAGCTGTCCTGGAACCTTGTAAATAGACCAAGCTAGCCTCCAACTCACATATCTGCCTACTCAAGATGTCTTTTTTTTTTTTTAGATTTATTTTTTAATTTATGTATATGCATATTTTTGTCTACACGTGTGTATGTGCATCATGAGTGTGCCTGTACCTTCAGAGTTCAGAAGACAGCATCAGGTCCTCTGGAACTGGAGCTCCAGGTGGCTATGAGAACCTGGGTCCTCTACAAGTGGTTAAGAGTACTCCTAACCACTGGGCCCTCCAGCCCGGTAGTCTCTTTTTCTATTAATATCAGAATAAGGCCTTGTCTACCCTCTCCACTTCGTTGTTGGAATGTAAAACTATGCTAAGCAGCAAGCAGACTATCAATGAATATGCACTGAGGGGCCGAGGAGAGATGACTCAGATGGTAAAGTGCTTGTGAAAGCATAGAGACTTGAGTTCAAATCTCCCTAGCACCCAGGTCTGCACAGCACAATGGTGTAGACCTGCAATCCCAATCTTGGGGAGTAGGAGACAGGAGGATCCCCTGGACTTCTTGGCCATCCAACATCCAGTCTAGCCCAACTGAAGGTGGAAAGTGACTGGGAAAGGCACCTGACTTTACCTTCTGGCACAAATACACACACACACACACACACACACACACACACACACACACTGAATTGAAGGGATGAATGCAAGAGGGCATACGACTGGCCAAAGGCTCTTATATACATCACCACCATGATTTGAATTCTAACAACTCTATTCTATCATATACATTCTACCCTCACCTCCCCCCCCCAAAAAAACAAACAACTTTCAGAGGCAGAGGCCAGTGTTCAAGATCAGCCACAGCTCATCAGGTGTGGGAGCCTAACCACATGAAACAAACAATGAAAACAAACAAACAACTTCCCTGTGTCCCCTTATTTCTAAATATCCAGGTTCTGTGGGTCCCTCAGTTGTCTGTAAGCATATGACATGTACTACTTGCATGAACTCACCTGATTAGGAAAGTTCATGAACGAGTAGGAAAAAGACTGTGGCATGAACTCTCTTCAGTTTAAATCCTCCTCCTGCTTTCCAAATGTCTCCGCCTTCCTGCCTATTCCCCTCTGCTGGCCTTATTGATCCTTCTCACATCTGTGACACCAAAGTGGCTCCTAATCACCTGGATGCTGATGACTCTACACATATTAGTAATTTATTGAAGCAATTTCATTCCACAGATGTTTACTGAACACAAGTGTATGTTCAGACCTGCCTGCGCCAGGCCCAGTGGGTGGACACAGAGATGAATCAGACACAACCTCAAAGGACTTAACAGTTGGTAGAGGAGACAGACATTAGACACAGATACAATTTACTAGAACTCAAAACAGGATGACCTAAGTGATATTAAGGAGCTATGAGCAATATGCTATATGCATAAACCTCAATCACTTAATTATTATTCTCAAGAGTGCATCACAGAAGGTCAGAGCCGAAGGGTATCATCTGCTTCAACCCCTTGTTTTCCAGTGAGGGAAGCTGAGATTCAAAAGGCTAAGGACGTGGCCTAAAATCTTTCTAGTCTGACTGGCTGAGTCCAGACTTTAAGGTCTTCTGAAACCTAGTCCTGGGATGTTTAACTCCTCCTCTGGAAGCTTCAGATCCAGTAGTACTATATTCCATCAAACAGATATCTGAGACAGTTCTCCCTCCTGGACAACAGTGAGGCAAACCCAAGACACCCAGAGCTCAGGAAGCAGGGTGTGACCCCAGGCTGCCAACCCAGTCTCTCAATCTATTTACCCAACTTTCTTTCCATCCTGTTCCTACCACGATGCCCCTCAATTGATTCAAAAATAAACATGCTATTGCTTGTGGTGTTGAGGTACAGGCCTAAATACATGATAAGCAAGCATGCTATCACTGAGCTATAGCCTAGTTTTCAAATATTTTTTTCAGGATTGTCTGTTTGTTTTTTGAGATCAGGTTTCTTTGTGTAGCTTTGACTGTCCTGGAATGTCGACCATGCTGGCCTTGAACTCCAGAACTTTTTTTTTTATTATTATTAAGGTAAGGTCTCATATAGTCCAGGCTTGCCTCGAACTTCTGAACCTCCTGCCTCCACCTCTGGAATGCTGAGATTACAAATGTGCTACCACACCTAGCTTGGAATGTATTTTTAATGGCTTCATTGAAGCCACTTGAATGTGACCCTGTTATTTTGGGGATTCACAAACTTCACTTGAGGACGCTGTTATTTGGGGGGCTCACAAACCTCTCTTTCCATTAAACATCAAACACTAGTTCTGACCTCCCAAATTTCCCCTAGCCCCTTCTATTCTCCTCTCCCCATAAGGAGCAATTTGCCTAAGCACCAAAGCAGAAGAAAAGGGTCCACAGACTGCGTGAGCGATGAGAACAGGCTTCTGAAGGATCTGAGAACACTCATTCATTCATTCAGTCATTCAGTCAGTCAGTCACTGAGCAGCCTGAGTTTGATCGTCTTAACTTGACTTTCTGTACAGTAACACAGCTCGGACACCCATTCTGTTATCTTCACATTATCTGGGTGGAGAATTTTGTTGTTGTTCTTTATTTTAACAAAAAAAAAAAAAATTGATACTTGGAAACAAACTATTGTCAGACCTGATGCACTTTATTTGGAGGTCCTCTGTAAGAAGGAGTGTCTATCTTGGTTGTTTTCGCTGCACCTTGCGGAGCTCTCCACGTGGTAGAGCACCAGAAAGTTGTTGAAAGAATGTGGATTCTCTAGTAAAACTCTGCGCCCAAGGCAGAAGCACCAGAGGGCGCCCACGAGGCTGTCCACTCGCCGGTCTCCAGGGCCCAAGCCGAACCTCAGGCCTGGGTGCGGTCCTACCGCTCCAAACAGCCGCTCACCAAGGCGAGATCAGGGAACAAGAAGCGCCCCACGTCTTCCCACGCCCCGCCCCCTCCCCAGGGCCCCATGGAGCCGCGAGGTGCGGAACCACGACACGACATCCTGTTTTGGGGGCCCGCGCAGCTCCGCCTGCATCTCTGCTGATCATGTCTTTTCCCGGGGTGCTGACGGCAGCTGCCCTCCCCCCACCCCTGTCTCCCCACCCTCCCCAGGGGTCTGGGACCTTCCCACTGCTGAATCACCACCACCCGGCACTCTCCCAAGGCTCAGGGCAGGGGTGGGGACTGCCCCAGCCTGACCCATTCCCGCTAACCCCAAGCCAGCCACGGCTACCTCTAGATTCCCGGGCTGAGCGGAAGGCACTTCTCAGCCTTCCCGCGGAGGTCGCGGGGCGGGAAGTGAGATACTAGGAAAAGAACAAATGCCCAGCGCCTAGCTTAGGGCCCCTGCTGGGGTGGGATGCTATGTACAAGTGAGGAGACCTAACCTTGAAAGGCCAGACTCAAGGGGTCTCGGGGCTCACAGGGCGAAGAGTGGAGGGAAGCAAGGGGCGCGAGACTGTGCGGAGGGCAAAGCTTGCAGAAGAGCCCGGGCTGGAGGGTGGGGGAGGCCGTGGACTTCCTGGTCCGCCCCGCCCCGGCCGGCCCGCCCCCGCGCCCCGCCCCGGCCCCGCCGGCCCGTCCCCCACCCCCCCACTTCCTCCGGCCTCCCGCTCTCACTTCCTTCTTGAGCCCAGAGCCGCCGCCGCCGCCCCCAGCTCCCCCGCCGCGGGGAGGGCACCAGGTGAGGCCCGGGTCGGGCCCGGTGGGCAGGGGTCCTGGGAAGAGGAGTTCAGCTGGCTCGGACTGGGTACCCGGGAGTCGGGAAGTTTGCAGGAGGGAGGCCGAGGGCGGGAGGTTTTCGTTCACTGCAAGTTGGGCGGGCGCGGCAGGCCGGGCGGGGACAGCGGCCACAGCGAGCCGATCGCTGGTGGCTGGGTTGAGGGTGGGATCCGAGGGACAGCGCGGGCTCCTGCTGTCCGCGAGGGACCCCTGAGATCCGAACCGTGAGAGGCTCGGAAGTGGGAAAGCGCTGAGCAGTGAGGTTGGGACTCTGCGGTGGGGTGCCCTCAGAAGTTGTGGGGACTGATCAGTAGTGTGTGAAAGGAAAGGGCCTCTGGGCTGCAGAAGGCGCGCTCTCTGCTCTGCAGTTGTGACATTTGTGAGGCTGGGGTGGGGGGTGGGGGGCGGTGTCTGGGGCCTCTGAAGTCTAAGACTGCAGAGAAAGGTCTCACCCGGGAAGGTCGCAGCCAGTCAGTCCATAGCTACACTGTTGCTGCTGAGGACGCGGTGGGGGAATCCCCATTCCCTCTCTCTGTATTTTTCTGAGCCAATCTCTTTATCCTTGTCCCATGCAACAACAGGTATTTAGTGAACACATCTGTTGTGTCTATCTCAGTCTGGCCTTGTTGGGTTTTGTTTTGTTTTGTTTGAGGATAAACTGAGGCAGGAAAGGGCCTTTATACCGATAGTCGCTGACAACTTACGGGTCTTTGAGAGGAGGTTGGAGTACTGGCTTTCAGGGATGATTAAGAGCTCTTAAGACTTCTGCCTCACCTGACTTCCACATACTGTCTTCCTCCACTCTCCTTAGTGCCTACCACGTTCGCCTCCTTCAGTCTCTTTTCCCCAACCACACAGATGTACCCAGGCCCTGATCTCACATTTACCCTGCCCTGTTGTTTTCTGCTCAGTTCTCTGCTCCCTGCCTAAAGGTCTCTTCCTTGCCTCTGACTACCACACACATATCTCCCCATTTTGTTTCTATTTTCCCTGCCGCCCTCAGTCTGGCCTCTTCCCTTGGTCTGTATTCAAGCTGTGGTGTCAGAAACTGCTTTAGGCTTGCTGAGTTTGAGAGCCTTTTTTAAGCCTCTTTAGTTTAGAGATGTGCCTGTAGCCTCCAGAGGATGGAGATGATTAAAGGGCTGGAAACATGTGCACACCCGCGTGAACATGCAAGTTCTGGTGTGTCAACATCTTTATCTCTTAGAGACAAAATAACTGCCCTCAGCCTTGAGAAGGCCCAGAGCAGAAGCTGGCAGAATGAAGGGAACCTGCGGTGGGTGACACTGTGGTTAAGGCGAGGTTCGGAACCAGTCTGTAGCAGCCAGGGCTGGGTGACTCAAGAATAAGACTAGTGAGAAAGTCCATGGGAAATCGAACTACCCTGATTCTTAGGCAGCCAGCCTAGGAGCTGGGAGACTAGCTTCAAGGTCCCTGTCTCTTAGCACCTACTGGTTTCCACCAGTGGGGAGAATGGGTTGGGTCACTTGGTCTGCTAGGAAAAGGAGAGGGCAAAGGCAAGATTCTGGAGGGGAAACTGCAGCGAATCTAACTTCAGTCTCTGAAGTTAAAATTTTCGATCAGGAAAGGGATGTGAGGGAAGGCGTTTGTTTTTTTCCGTCCCTGCTGCTTGGTGGAGACTGCAGAGGTTGAGCATCTGTGTTTTCTGGTGTGTGTCAGAGCCTTGACTGGGAGTTGTGCTTACCTTCCTGTCTTTAAGCATCCTCGATGTTCTGAGCTTTCTATTCCCGCCTTCTGAGGGGTTTCTCCAAAGTCTAACATAGTCTGTCCTGGCCCCATAAGTGCTTGTCGCCATTCTAGAAACCCTGCCTCAGCCTTTGGATTACATGCTCAGATTTTGTTTGTTTCTGCCTCCTCTGCTCGTCTGTATTAACTTCTCTCCGTGAGAAGAAAGAGAAGTGGAGGAGAGCAAATGTCACATTTGGGGGATCGTTGAGCACAGCTAAATTTAAGAGCTAGGCTCCTTCCCTTTCCTATCCTCTTACCACCTCACAGTTGTCCCTCTCCCATCAATTGTTTCTTCCTCTGGGCCTGCCCTTCTCCACCTGTCTTTCCTACTCTCATTTCTGGGAGGTACAGAGGTCTGGCCTCACGGAGGAAATCCAAGGGATCTGTATTAAATCCCAGCTCGGGAAAGGATGTGCATAGGACACATTTTCTCGGCATCACAGCTCAATAAATCCTCAGGAGCTCTGATTGTGAGCTTGACAAACCAGTACTTAATTTAGTATTCGATCTAACTAAGCCACCACAGGGCTCCAAGTGCAGAGATAATGGTGACAGTAACAGGGTTTTTCTCTTAGACAAGGTCTGGCTCCACTGGAAATTTGAGCTAATTGCAAGAAGAGTGTGACCAGGGTGGGAGAGATCTAAATGGGAAAATGCCGTGGGTGGGTGGGGGTGCCTAAGAAGTTGCAGTGGATGGGTAAGGTAATATGAGAAGAAATGGTAGGGTGACGGTGCTACTTGTCCGGGCGTAGCAATCTGGGTTATGGAGAGTTGCTTCAGGAGAGACGTTAAGGCAGATGATAGTAGCTCATGAGGGGTTATGAGCAGGAAGATATGAGAGCCTGTGGTTATATGGGCAGCTGTGAAGATATTGGGTGATAGTAGCTGGAAAACAGGGAGGAGTATAGAAGGGTGCCTGGGCACAATCTGAAAAACCTCTTCCCTTCATGTACAGTATCGATCCATTAGAGATGAGGTTTGTAGGGGTCTATTCCCTTCGAAGGGAAACCAAAGACAAAGCCTGGGCCACCTCCCCAGATCAGACTGGTTTTCCTGTCCAGGGTCCAGCTTCCTCTTTTGTCCTCATCTCACATGGGGGGAGGGTATGTCCCTAGGAGCTAAAGACCAAAGGAGGAGCTTCTCAGCTAGGACAAGAACAGGGTAGTTGGCTGTCCAGTAGCATCCTGTTAATGCTAAGCTATGAACAGTACAAGATGCACCAGGACTGGGAGGCTGGATAACTTAAAACCAAAAGGATGCAGACAGATTTCAGCCTGACTCCTTTGGCCCATTTCTTTATTTATTTTACATATGTGTGTGTGTGTGTGTGTGTGTGTGTGTGTGTGTGTGTGTGTGTGTGTGTGGAAATATAATACATAATTATATATAGGTGTTTTGCCTACACATGTGTATGTTTACCACATCCATGCCTGGTGCCCAGGGAGGGTGCCAGATCCCCTGGAACTGGAACTCTATAGACCTGTGAGCCACCCTGTCGGTGCTGGGAATCGAATCCAGGTCCTTCGAAAGAACAAGTGCTCTTAATCCCACTGAACCATCTCTCTAGCCCTCTGGCCTATTACTTAAAGAAGCAAAGCATGCTAGGGCTATCTTGAAGTCAAAGGTCAGAATAAAGGTTTTCACCTTCTCTGCTTTGTGAGACAAACTTCAGGCCAGAGTTTAGGAGATCTGGTCTTTAACCTAAATTTGCAAGTAAGTCTTTGTATCACTCTGGTCAACTTAGTATCTCTTGGCTCTATTTCAACCTTAAATTGCAAGCCAGGCCTGGTGGTACACACCTTTTTATTTCAGTGCTTGGGAGGCAGAAGCCCACCTGGTCTAAATATCAAGTTTCAGGCCAGCCAGGGTGACATAGTAAGACACAGTCTTCTCGTCTCACCAGCCTTGATCTGTCCAGGTTAAAACTGTCGCTCTTCACTCAAAGTACAAAGATTGCTGTAGGTGGAAGATAAAAAGGCAGTAAAGCTGGGATCTTGTCTCGGGGCTCCAGGATGGGCTGTATACCTTGCCCTCTGCCCCAGCTGTGTGCCCACTGACAGTGGAAAATAGATGTAGCATTTCCTCCCTGATGTTTTTTTCCCTCGTGGAAACCCCCTCAGACCTTTGGTGGCACACTTAGAGGACTGGGAAGCCCTGGGTTTCTCTGTTTTTAAGTTGGGGGACAGGATTGCAAGGTTGGCACTCCCAGCCTCGTGTGAAGTGAGCAAAAGCAAAGGAAGTGCCACTTCACAGGCCCAGAGATTGCTGAGAGGCTGCTAGGCAGGGAGAAATAAGCCTGTGTGTGAGCCTTCCTCTGTGTGGCTGGGTGGGGGAGGGGCGGCTTGGCTCCCCACGCTGGAGCTGTCCTGTCTCTGGGGCTCACCCTTTGTGGAACACCCTGGGTGTCGGGATGAGCATGGAACCGACTTAGTGAAGCTGTCTCAATCTTCTGTGTCCTCAGCTCCAGTTGCCTTGTTTCTTCCTCCTCTGCAGTCAGTCCCTAGAAAGTAGCGTCAGGTCTCTCTTGCTCTAACTACTATAATCTAAAATCCTCTGTGCTGGAGCCTAGAGGTGAAAACGACAAAAAGGGAAGAGTCCTTCAGTGTGGGCTTTTTTTTTTTTCCCTTTTCCAAACAGGGTTTCTCTGTGTAATCCTAGCTGCCCTGGAACTCACTCTGTAGACCAGGCTGCCCTCGAACTCAAGAGTTTTGAGTGCAGTGTCTCTGTCTTCTGAGTACTAGGATTAAAGGCATGTGCCACTACACCCAGCTCAGAACTTTTTTTCTTTTCTTTTTTTTTTTTTTTCTTTTTTTTTTCTTTTTTAGCCCAGAACTAGGTTCTCTTGGGTTCTTCCCTGCTACTGCAGAGAAAGGGTAGAAAGAGCCTCAGCCCTTGGCCTGTTCCCAGTCCCACACTGACCTCATGTCTCCCCCAGCTTCCTCCTCCCAACCCAGCTGCAGCCAGCTGCAGCCCCAGTGTGAACCTCCTTGTTTTACCTACAAACAAACAAACAAACAAACAAGCTAACTAACTTGCAGTGCCCTGTCCCTGGCCTGGCTGTCTTTGGCCAAAGGTCTTCAGCTATTCCAGCCCAATCCGTCGTATCTTCTACTTTCTCTTCCCATTTTCTTCAGCCCCTCTGAGTTACCACTGCTTGACTTCTCGCTCTTTTAGCTGAGGACAGAGCCATCTACTTTGTGTGCATTACCCTAACTTTCTGTTTCTCTGAGTGAGGAAGAAGTTGGCTACCTTTGCCCAGTGTCTCTTGGGCATAGAGGCTTTCCTTGTTCCCAGTCTCAATGTCAGGATTGATTGGGGATGGAGGGTGGGGGGTGTATGTCACTCTGCAACTTTTGTTCAGCCCTGTGCTGGGCTTCTACACATGAACAGGCTTCCCTCCCCACAGATGATCCAGTAGGAGTCCAGCACAATGAACAGAGCAGTCACTACTGGGAAAGGTAGAAGGAGAGAGCTGTGATAGGCTGGAGAAGGTGGGAACAGAACTGAGCCCCCAGACTGCGGGAAGAATCTGAAGGGTACAGAGCATTCGTGGGGGCTGAGCTCTTGTGTGCACAGAGGGACAGATTAAGTTCATTGTTGTTTTATTTTTTACTGACAGCCACATGTGCTGTACTCAGCTAGGGAGTCAGAAACCAGGCAGGACTTTTCCCTCTAAGCTTTCTCAGTCTAAGAACAAGAGATAAGATTCTGACCAGCTTCCACATGAAATAGACAGGGACTAGACTTTGGATCAGTGAAGTCACTTGTGACTTGGATTGGGACACACACTCACACACACCCCTTGGGTTTTTTAAGGCAGAGTTTTTCTGGGTAGCCCTGGCTGTCCTGGAACTCACTCTGTAGACTTGGCTGGCTTCAAACTCAGAGATCCGCCTGCCTCCACCTCCCAAGTGCTGGGTTTAAAGGCGTGCGCCACCACCACCCAACTTGTACAGAAATATTCTTGGAATAGACTGCAGCAGTGCTTGGCCCTATTTAGTATTACTTGTGTTTTGGGGTAGAGACTTATGCAGGTCACTTTGCAGAGGTAAGGGCTGGGACGTGTTCATTCTCAGTAGGGAAGCTTGCAAAATACTAAGAGCCTTCCTTGTGCAGGCTGTAGGATTACACTTACCCATCTTTTAGAGCCCATGCTTCCCCTCCCCCACCCCCAGTTGGGACACTTCCCCTGCTCTAACTGCCACAGAGATCAGGCAATCAGGCAAACATCAGTACTTCCTTTTCCTCCCCCTTCTGGACCTGCCTGGGACACACCCCAACGCCAGGGCCCACTGGATGCCAGCTGAACTTCAGGGACCAGACTCACCCTGACAGGTTCCATCCTCCCACCCCATGAGCTGTATTCTCATACTAACCCCTCTAGAGCCATTTCAAGCTAATTAGCAAGGTTTTTTTAGTTATCATTATTCTCCACTAAAACTCAGCATTGTAATATTGTTGGTTAGGGCAGGCTTGAGAGGGGTCCATCCTACTCTTCAGAAGCACTGTCCCAACAGATCAAAAGGCAGTGGCAGTGCACTTCTGTGTGTCTAGCCCTACACTCACAGCTTTTCTGTAGTTAAGTGGACGAAAACCCAGCCTGCTCTTTAAAGGGGCATCTACCACTTATGTACAGAGAAGTAGATCCACACCCAAAGAAGAGTTTAAAGAGGGAACGATGCTATGGAGCCTTATGGAGTGGTAAGACTTAGCTGAGGCCCAGAAGAATCAGGAAGATTTGAAAGGGGAAAGGGAATAGCAACAGAAAGAAAAACAAGCATAAACTCTGAGAAACAAGAATAACTAGGACTCAACAGGTGTGGTGCTGCCCACCTTTAATCCCAGCACTTGGGAGTCAGAAGCAAGTGGATCTCTGAGTTCAAGGCCAGCCTGGTCTACATATCGAGTTCAGGCTCGCTAGGCTACACAGTGAAGCTGTCTCGAAAAAGGAGGAGGAAGAGGAAGAGGAGGACTGAGACTTGCTTTACAAGCACCATTGTAGACCCTTTTGGAGCAAGGAGCTAGGAACTCATACTCAGTACCTATATCATGCAATACTGTATATTAATGCACTTAACCTTTATAGCAACCCCGTGAGAGTACTGTTGTAGCCACAGTTGAGAGATAAGAAAAATGAAGATTGCAGAGGCAATTCATCCTAAGTCCAGGGTCAGACAACTGATAAGTGGTGGGAAAAAGTTTAAATCCAGGCCTGTATGATTCTAAAACTCTTCCCATTATGATCATCTTTGAATGACAGAGTGAGAGTTCAGACATGAGCTGAATGAGTTAAATTAGGTATCAAAACCTAGAACAAGTTGTTGTCATTGGCTAATATATGGATCTTCAAATAGAATTTATTGCAAAACCAAAGGTTATTGGTTTTTCGTGGTTTTTTTAGATTATTATGTTTATTATTAAGGAGTAGAATTCTAGAAATTGAAAATGTCCTTTTGCACATGCTAGGCAAGTGTAATACCAGTGAGCCACGTTCTCAGCAGTGTTTTGTTTTTTCCTGCAGCACTGACAGTCTTTCTATTTGGCATAACTTAGGCCCTATAGTGCAGAGTTTAAGTCTTTAAAGGAAATGTATCTGACCCACTTCAGTCAAAGAATTTCAAAGAAGAGAACTGCCCTGCAGCTGGAGGTAGAGCTTCATGGTGGAGCACCTGTCTAGCAAGTGTGAAGCTCCATCTTCAGTCCTCAGCAACGTTAACAATGACAAAAAAGATAAAGGGGGAAGGGTTTGAACTGGGAGTAAACAAGGAGAAATTAGATACTCACACATGAGCACACATCATGTTTATTGACTCTAGGGATGGAAAGCTTTGCTTTTGTCGATGCTGATGTCCATGGTACACGATAGTTTACAAAGTATATAATTCACTCACATTCTGTATTCCCATGAGGCCAGGAAGGCAGGTGTTATGACTATTGCTGTAGAGATGAAGAAACTGAGGCTGAGGTAAAGGAAATGACTAATTTGTTCATGGCTCCACAGTTATCTGGGAGCCATCTGATACAATGAAAACAACTCGGGACTTTGGATCACAGAGCTAAGTTTGTGTCCTGGCTCCCATACTCTAGATAACTGTGTGAGGTTAGATTCCTTTTAACAGTCCTGAGTTTGGTCTCTTTGTTTGCAAAATAGAAGTCCTGTAAGTAGGTTGTTAGGAGGAGGATGAAGTAACGTGGTACCACGCCATCTGTAAAGACCGGCACCATATGGAGGTGTTTTATTGAGGATCAAGATGAGCAGGTAAGCCCAATAGGTCAGATTCAGGTATCTAGTGCTCTTGATCATATGCCACACCTTGTTTTGGACACTAACTCATTCATAATCCTTTTCCGGTGTCGGGGCCCCTCTTCCCTTGCCAGCCCGGAAGCTACTCTCCCTCTCCACTCCTTTGAGGGCTGACTTACTGATTGTTGAGTGATAACCACCTCCCTAGAGAGCCTGTTGTACTTTCGGTCTCTTGGGCCTGCGACTGCGGGCCAAAATTCCCTCCTTGCCTTCCTGTCTGTACAGCCCATTGCTGGACTTGAGAGGTCTTAGTCTTGCTGCCACTTCATCCCCTTCTGAATGGACCTGAAGATTTCAGGCCCAGGAATTTTGCTGTGAAAAGCCAGGACCCAAATAATACAGTGGACACAACTAATGACCCTTGTTAGGATACAAGAAAATAGATTTCATTCTGAGGTTTTCCTGTGTGTATATATTTTATACTTGGCTCACAGTCACCCCCATTCCCCTCTCTTCACTCTCCTCTCTACACATTGCCCTTCCTCTTCCAAGTAGTTCCTCTTCTGCTTTTATGTCTCTTGATCTCTGTCTCCTTCTCTCTCTCACACACACAATTTTAAAATATTTAAATTTAGATTTCACATATGAAATATGAATATCTTTTCCTTTATAAGCCTATGTCTTGTTTTGTTTTGAGTCAGATTTTTATTATGTACCTCTGGTAGTCCTAGAACTCACTAGGTAGACCAGGTTGGTCTCAAGCTTGCATAATCCTCCAGCCTCTGCTGCCAGAATGCTGGGGTTACGTGTAACCTTTCCACATCCAGCTTGTTTTACTTCATCCACCTGGTGCTGCTGTGGTAGACTTTTTAAGATTTATTTTTAATTATGTGTATTTGTATCTTTCTGTCTGTCTGTCTGTCTGTCTGTTTCTGCATACAATTGTCAGTGCCCTCCAATGCCAGAGGCATGGGCTTCTCTAGAGCTGGAGTGACAGGCAATTGTAAAGCTGCCCAGAGTGGGTAGGTGTTGGGAATTGAACTCAGGTCTTCTGCAGAGTAGTACCTGCTCTTAACTGTTGGGCCATCACTCCAACCCTATCGTAGACTTTCTACCTTCATTTCCTGAAAAGAGAAACTGAGGCCCAGAAGGATAAGTACCTGGTGTTTGGCTGCAGTCTGAGACTCTCTCTAATATCCTGGAGGGCCTTTATGTTCATCTGCTACCCACTCTGAGGGACGACTGTCTGACTATCCTGAGGTTGAACACTCACTCATTCAAGTAGGATGGAAACCTGTTAGTGGGAACGTGAGAATAACCTTATCCAGTAGTACCGTTTCCCTCCCAGCTGGTCCTAGAAGAAGCTGTGGTCTGGGAGAGAACCAGTGCCAGGGTTTGGGTCCATTGAAGCCCCACAGCACTAAAGTTCCTTCTCTGCTTCCTAGCAAGGGGTTGCCCTGGTGCCGTCATGTATATTAACCTTGATTTTTGAGACTTTGGAACAAATATTGAGAGACTAGACTAATGAGAGGAGTCCAAGTTAATTGATCTAGCAGATCCCTGAACTGAGGAAGAAAAAAACGTGACTAGGTACTATCCTCAGTGCTTTAAAAGTAATAACTAATCAATAAAGTATATACAGTAGGTATTATGTCCATTTTGCAGGTATAAATACTGAGGTTTAAAGAAGCACTTTGTCCAGCATCACTGCTAGAAACAGGGATTTGACCTTAAGCTGGTACCAGAGCTCATATAATGCTGCAGCTTTACAACATCTTGCTTAGTACCTCTCCTTGTTTGATTTTTTTTTTTTTTTTTTTTTTTTTTTTAATTTGGGGTCAGGGTTTGATAGGATTTCTCTGCGTAACAGCCTTGGCTGTCTTGGAACTTTACTGTCCTCAAACCCACAGAGATCCTCCTCCTTCTTCTGCCTCCCAGGTGCTTAAAGGTGTGTACCACAACTGCCCGGCATCTCTCCTTATTTCTGATGTTTGTCTTGATGGGATTCGGGATGACATCAGGATAACTAAAAAAGAAGTGGTTTTTCTCTGTCTTCACCTTTTCTTCTCAATAGGTGCAGGTCTCCTAAGTCCCTCTCCTCTCTCCACAGGTCACTACTTCCAGTGGGGTCCAGAAGAGGGAGGAGGCACTGCCTCCACAATAGTAGCTTTACAACACAATGCAGAGCATCAAGTGTGTGGTGGTGGGCGATGGGGCAGTAGGCAAGACGTGCCTTCTCATCTGCTATACAACTAACGCCTTCCCCAAGGAGTACATCCCCACTGTGTTCGACAATTACAGTGCTCAGAGTGCGGTTGATGGGCGCACCGTGAACCTAAACCTGTGGGACACTGCGGGCCAGGAGGAGTATGACCGCCTCCGCACCCTTTCCTACCCTCAGACCAACGTCTTCGTCATCTGTTTCTCCATTGCCAGTCCACCCTCCTATGAGAACGTGAGGCACAAATGGCACCCAGAGGTGTGTCACCACTGCCCTGACGTGCCTATCCTCCTGGTGGGCACCAAGAAGGACCTGAGAGCTCAGCCTGATACCCTACGGCGCCTCAAGGAGCAGGGTCAAGCGCCCATCACACCACAGCAGGGCCAGGCACTGGCCAAGCAGATCCATGCTGTGCGCTACCTCGAGTGCTCAGCACTGCAGCAAGACGGCGTCAAGGAGGTGTTTGCGGAGGCTGTC
The DNA here is from genome assembly GCA_030674055.1 of Rhabdomys pumilio. Classification (NCBI taxonomy): domain Eukaryota; kingdom Metazoa; phylum Chordata; class Mammalia; order Rodentia; family Muridae; genus Rhabdomys; species Rhabdomys pumilio. The sequence continues at coordinate 93,197,697 of JANHMN010000003.1, read as the reverse complement.
CGGGCGGTGCTCAACCCAACACCGATAAAGCGTGGGCGGTCCTGCATCCTCTTGTGACCCTGGCACTCAGCTTGGAGGCTATCCCTTGTCCCCACCAATTGTGCCTTGGCGCCTTGTCTACCCCCAGCTGTGCCTTAAGGACTAATTCTGGCACCCCTTGCCTGGGAATTCCCTGAATGCCTTTTACTCCTTGAGGAGGTTCACAGGAAAAGGGGCTTTGGGCCCCGCCCCACTCTGGTTGGGAATACCGAGTATTCCATGAGTTCACCTAAGAGGCCCGCCCAGTGCTCTCCTCCATTTCCCGCTACTGACCAGTTCATCCAGCTTTCCACAAAGTTGTTGCTGCCTGTTGTGATGCCTCCTCTTAAGATAGGGGCTCTAACCTCTCTCTGCCTTAGCTCTTGGAGTAGGCTCTCCAAGATGTTCTCTCCCTCCCCCAAGGGAGGAGCCACAGAATCCTAAGAAGAAATATGTGCCCTAACCTGCCCCATGTGCCCAGGACTTATGCGCCTGCTGACTGACTCAGGCCCCCTGCTCCTGGGGGCCTTTCCTACCCCCATCAGCATCAATAAAACCTCCTGTCTCTAGTGGCCCCGGCTCCTCCCTGTGTGCTGGGCATTAGGGGTGGACATGAGCTAGGGCTCCCCAGAGACTGGGAACCTTTTGTTTCTTCTAAGAGGGGACAGAAGACAGTAGGCTCCATTGTGGTCCTTTACCACCACCCCTCAATTTCCCTAACAAAGCTCTGGGACCCAGCCACAGAAGCCACAGTGGACTAGGATGCAAAGCTTGAGGGAGACTTCCTGGTCTAGGGCTCCAAAGGGGAGGCTTTGAAACCAGCCTAAAGGCAGGTGCACTCAGTCTGAGTTGTCCCTTAAATAGTTCCAAAGGGAGAGGTCCTTACTGACAGTATTAGTCATAGTCAGGTCTCTGCTTCAACTGAAGACTCCTAACTTGTCTGGCGTCCAGGCTGTCGTTTCAGAGACTGTTGAGCCACTTCCGTTCACCAAAATGGAGGCTGAGGACTGGCTTAGGAAACGCTAGGTAGCAGGGGTAAGGGAAACACCAGATGAAATAACAGTAGACTGTGGAGCTGCTGTAGCCGGAATCCTTCCATTCTGGAGCCCGTTCTTCACAGCAGTTCCCGTGCAGAAATGAGCCCCGGGGTAACATACCTACCTCAGATTGTTGGCAAAAGAAAACAATTTATTGTCCTTTGAAATAAAATATACAAATAAAAGCTGGGGACCTGGGATAGTGGAGAGGACAAAGGAAACCAAGGGACCCATTCTGGAGGAGGGCAATTACCTCTGACCCCTCCCTCCTTGTAAAAGGAGGGAAAAGTCTTATAAGCCTGATTTTAGGGTTAATTTTTTTTCTGAAACAGGGTCTTACTGTTTAGCCCTGGCTAGCCTGAAACTCACGTAGTAGTTCAGGCTAGCCTTGAACTCAACAGATATTTGCTTGTCTTTGCTGTGTTGGGATTAAAGGCATGTGCCACCATCGCTGTGTAGCCCAGATTGGCATGGACCCTAAAGCAGTCCACCCATCTCAGCCTCCAATGTGCTGGGATTACAGACATATTCCAAAGAGCTAGAGGTTTTAGATGGGAAAGAAAAATATATCCTACACTTGATGCTTCTTCTAGGACAAGTTATCTGTCAAGCACAAAGCACAACACTACTTCCACTGGATGACCTCAGTGACAAAGCCCTTAGAAATATACTTCCCCCAGTCACACAGCAACAGGATGAGGTGGAAGGGGAAGAGGGTACATCTAGAACACCTGTGCAAATTTGTGGAACTACCACCTGGGTGTACACACTCTGGGTGTGCATGGTAGATCGCTAGACACATCAGTCAGATGAATGACCAGGCAGAAACAGCTGTAGTCTTCAGGTAGCAGCCACTGCTCTGGACCCTAACCTTAGTGAAAAGTGTCTATATAAAGGTCAAAAACTAGGTAGTCATGAACCTTAGGACTGTTTTTAGCACCAAGGGGTGGAGCTTTCCTGCCAGCTCAGTTTTTTTAGGACCTTTCAGTGAATGGTGATGCTTCTTGAAGATCCCCATGAGTGGTGGGGAGAAGTCAGCAGTGCTGGGGTCGGCCTTGTCATACCCCTTCCCGCTCTTCTCTCCCAGTCCCCAGATTGAGAAGGGCCCAGAGAGGACATGGAGATAGGGAAGGCCAGAGTGGTTTCTTGTTTTCCAGCATCAGAGAAAGGATTAGAATCTCTTTTCCTCAGGCTGAGAGGTTATTAGCAGCTCTTTGTTCCCGAAGTCCCACCAGGCTGTCATGTGGAACGCCATGTTGGTTAGGACAACAGTGTACTCCAGGATGGCAAAGATGGTATACACTGTTATGAGGACACAAGGAACATGATGAACCTCCTGTTTTACCCTCTAGTGGCTTTTTAAATAATCATATTACCAGCCAGTGACAGCCAGTGCCCAAGACTGCTGCCCACTACCAAAACCACACCGTTACTCTGAAGTCACTTATTTACAGATCCTAGCCTGGCCTCACCTCCAGCCTCACAATACATGTTGTGCCGGAAGTAGACAGCCAGCGCTGAGAAGAAGGCGATGAAGTTGATGATGAAGAGCCGCTGTTTCCAGCTGTAGGACTTGCGATCCTAGAGGATAGGCTATCTGATCACTCTGCAGCTTGTTGGGTGTATATTGGTGGGCTTCCATCTTAGACTCAGTTCCTAAAGACTGGGGCTCCCCACCCCAACCCCACCCTCACTAGTTGCCAAGATGGTCATAGAAGGGGGAGTACAGGCAGGGGCAGCAAAAATTAGGAGTAATTGGGGACTGGGGGACAACGAAGCCAAGGAATAGTGCTTTCCTTTGCCCTTCCCACTTGAATTTCACCCGCCAATCCCACCCTTTCAGGTTCTGTGGGGCAAAGAAAGGCCACATGTGGCTGAGGTTATTAGGAACCAGTCCGCTGACACAGTGTTTCTAACCCGCTCGTCGTGGCTGCTACCCTTGATTTTGGCCCCATTTCAAGCCTCATGCATTCTCCAGGACTACCCAAATGGATGAGTCAACCATTCCCCACTCTCCAAGCCTCAGCCAAAAGCCCCCCATATCCTATTAAAAAGTCCTTTGTCACCTGTTATTTCTCACACCCTGAGGACAGATGTCCTTTTCTTCTGGGCCTCCTAGTGCCCAATAGGGGTAGACCGTACCTCCTGACTTACTGTGTGCTTCTTGGTCAGCCGCCAGAGAATGCAGGTGAGGAGCATGTAACTGAGGGATGCCGCGATAAACACAATGAAAGCATTTTCGTGGATGGCTGGAGAGAGAGAGGAGGATGGACACCACTCTCACCCTTAGGTAGGATAGAGGGCTGCGCCCGCTTCCCGTTCCCTTCACCCCTCCCTTGTCCAGGCACCCACTGAAGTCCTCGGAGGAGGAGACATAGGTGAGCACGAGCAGCGCGAGGTTCTCCACCACATTGAGGCTGAAGTTGAGGCGGCAGAGAAGGCGATAGCCGGGACATGGGGATGCACAGCTGAGGTAGTGGTTCCAATAGGCGAAGGCTGTCAAGAAGCGGGGTGCCGAGTGCAGGCCAATGCAGAAACGCCACACGTAGCGCTGGGGAACCTCCCCACCAATGGCAGAGCTCACTGATGGCAGGTAATTGGGCACCTAGGGAGTTAATCCGGGAGTCTAGGCATTCCCTTTGCTGGTCCAGCCCACCAGGAGAGCCTTCTCCCCATCCATCAAAGCCACTCCCTTCCAATCTCTCCTTCTGGTGCCCTCCCAAGCCTTCCACTTCTAAAACCAGGACTAACATGTTCATTCCCTAGTCTGTCTGGGATTTAGACAAGGGTAAGGTGACTATCTCCATTTTTTCTTGAAACTGGACGTTTGAGCAGGTTCTCCTGCTGATAGCTGGGGCAGTGCCTGAATACAGAAGGCTCTGTGGGCATCTCAGGATTCCAGGTTTGAGTCCCAAAGACCAGGAAGAGTCACAGACCTTCCGGACTTTCTTTGGAAAGTCCTGCTGAGCTGTTCCTCTCACTGCTTCCGGCTCCACTCACTCCCCTAGGCAGGTGCATCAATGTGTAGAGGATGCTATGAGATCCAGAGGGGAGCCAGGAATTACAGGTAATCCCTAGCCTAATCATGTGATCATGTATAAGGAAGTGGGATCTACCCGGGCAGTAGTGGTGCACACCTTTAATCCCAGCACATGGGAAGCAGAGACAGCAGACCTCCGAGTTCAAGGCCAGCTTGGTCTACAGAGCAGGTTCCAGGACTGCCAGGGTTACACAGAGAAACCCTGTCTCCAAAACAAAAACAAAAAAGAAAGAAAGAAAGAGAAAGGGATCTCCTGATATATTCTAAGAAAACAGCCCTGCTGGGTGTGGTGGTGCACACTTTTAATCTCAGCCGGGATGAAGGCAGGCAAATCTCTTTGAGTTCTAGGCCAGCCAGCACTACCAAGAAGTCTGTCTCAAAAGAAAGAAAGGAAAATGACCCTGTCCCTGTGTACTTCTTCAACCCATCTTTTTCAAGTGCCTGGAACTACTCATTCTGTGAGAAGCTGTGGTCGCACTCCTTAGGCTTGATGAAAGACAGGAAGGTAACATTCACAGAGCTGTAAGGACTCATGTTATTTGTTTGACAGGCAAGAGGATGGGGGCAAGTGAACAGTGGCTTAGATGGAGCTAGGAAACCCAGGGAGTAGGATAAGGATCTATTGCATGACAGTGCTTTGCAAATTTTAACACACATGGACTCACTGTAAAATTGTGTGACATGCAGGTCTGGAAGGTGAGAGTTGCTTGTGTAAAAGATTCCAATATAAGAAGCTGCCAACCCATTGCCCACACTTTGTACAGACACTTTTAGACTCTTAACAACAGCCAGGACACTGTAAGAGCCCAGCAACTTAGAAACTCTGCTCTAAGTCTGAAATGTCCAGTCTTTAGGTCTTCAGAAATAGTTTTGGAAACTCCATTTCTTTCTTCTAATGATGCTGAATGAGCCTCTGGACTGTTGGGATAGTGGGCAATGCTGGAGGGAGCTCCCTGGGAATGGGGCAGGCCATCCAGGGACTTCATAGCCACCAGAACACTGCCAGAGGAAGCCACATGCGGCGTTCTCAAAGAAGCTACTCTAAAAGTTGTATCTGCATCCCACCTCTGCCTTTATAAGCTAGGGATCTGGAGTAAGGCCTGTCATCTCTCCAAGCCCCAGTGTCCTCGGTGGCAATATGATTATAATGTCACCTATCTTATATGGGGATTTACTTAATTTTGTTTAATTAACTAAGAGTCTCACTATGAAGCCCCAGCTGGTCTGGTACTTGCTATATAGACCAAGTTGGTCTTGAACTCATACAAATTCACTTGAGAGTGCTAGAATTAAAAGCATGTGTCAGTATAGCTGGCTTTGCGGGGTGCAGACCATCTGCAGTGTCGGGCACACAGTGGGTATAAGAGTGATGGCTTCCTTGAAAAGCATGAGAAAAGGCTGTGAGCCACAGTACTGCTGAGTCTGAGAAAACCACTTACAGGGAAAGGCAGCACCAGACAGTGAATGGGACCTCTTCTCCTGCCTTTATAGCCTCTCTGATGCCCTGAGTGCTTAGAGGGACCTTCCAGGAATATTCATTCTGAAGACAGCTTCCCAAGCTCAGCTACTTAGCAGGAAATAGGACCAGTATCTGAAGGCTGCTGACTGAGAGCAAGAGAGGGCTAGTGACTGTCAGGCTGCCTTCACGTGCTTCTTTCAGATTAAAGATGAGGCAGGATTTCAAGAGTAGGGACTGCCTCATCCATCAGATACAAATATACACATATCATCAGGTAAATATTTCCACTTCCTTCTCCAGCAATTAAATCTCCCTAACTCACTAACTGTGCCAACAACAATCTCTGAAACTATCAAACACCAGATATACACAATTCACTCCAAACATCCCTGTAAAACCAGAGCTAAAAGCACTGGTGGGCAAAGATCCCCATTCTAATAGGGAAGTAGATCAGAAACTCATAGAGGGAAAGTTTCAAGAAATCCCCTAACCAGGGACTTGAAAGATAGCTCAGTAAAATGTTTGCTGTGCAAGCATTAGACCCTGAGTTTGAGCCATAGGTTCCAAGTTTAAAAGAAAAACCCAGGCACAGTGGCATGTACTTATAACCCCAGTGCTGAGGAGGCAAAAACAGGGAGATCCTCGGGGCCCACTGGCCAGCCAGCCTAGCCAAATGAGACTGTCTCAAAAAACAAAGTGGATGGCTCCTGAGATGCGGTATCCTAAGGTTATCCTCTGGTGCATGCACATGCGCGCATGGATGAACTCTTCATCATTTTATTCCATTAAAGAATAAATTTGGCCTCAGACAACCCCCTCCAACATACCACACACACACACACACACACACACACACACACACACACACATGCACATATACAGACATGTTAATTATAGTAGGCTTATCTACCTTCTTGTCCTCCACCCCTTACCAACCTGACAAGAACTCCAGCTCCTGATGATCCTACTTGCTCCTCCTCTGGGCTCCACTCTCTTATCTGTGTCCTCACAATCCCTGTCTTGGCACTGGTCTCAGCAGCATGAGCCACTGCACTAGTATTTACACTGTAGCTGTCTTCAGACACACCAGAAGAGGGCATCAGATCCCATTACAGATGGTTATGCGCCACCATATGGTTGCTGGGAAGTGAACTCAGGACCTCTGGCAGAGCAGTCAGTGCTCTTAACCACTAAGCTACCTCTCCAACCCCCACCCACTTTCTGTTTTGTTGTTTTGTTTTTTCAAGGCAGAGTTTCTCTGTGTAGCCCTGGTAATCCTAAAACTCATTCTATAGATCAGGCTGGCCTTGAACTCACAAAGATCCACCTGCCTCTTCCTCCCAAGTACTGGGATTAAAGGTATGAGCCACCACCACTAGGCTTGGTCTCCTTATTCTTGATCCCTATCTTTTTTTCCAGTCAGAAGCTAGAATGAACGTCTAAAGTACAACTGATCACAACTCTTACTGCCTAAAAATCTTTCCACAGTTGTTAGCCTGGCATTCACAATGATCCTCTCTCACCTCTACACAGTTAAGCAACAGAGTTCCCTCCTTCAGGAAAGGTGTCTCCAGTATCTAAGCTAGGTTAAATGCCTCCTCTGAGCCCTACAGTCCCTGAATTCTCTTTTATCACAATAAGAATCCCAATTCAGGGTCAGGAGATAGCTCAGCAGTTTGGAACACTTGCTGCTCTTCCAAAAGACACCAGTTAGGTTTCCAGCACCCACCTCAGGCAGCTCACAACTACCTGTTACTCTAGTTCCAAGAGATCTGATGCCTTCTTCTGGCTTCGCATGGTAGCTGCCCTCATGTGCACATACACATACATACAAATACACATATAAATAAATACACATATAAATAATGAATAAATAAAATGCACTATATTGTAACTGTACCCAAGGACCATCTCGTGTGTGAATTACATGCTAAGAGCAACTGAATATTTATCTGACTTATAGCCTGTACTCTTGAGCCCTCAGAAAAGACCTAGTAGAGCTCTAGGAAGCAAGAAGTCTATCCTGGTTTCTAGCTGGCCTGAGTGGACACAGGTTGTGGGGCCTAGGACTGCCAGTAGAGAAACAAAGCTTGAAGATTGCAGAATAGAGATCCGATTAGGGATCCTCTAATCTGAGATAAAACTACTTGTTACTTGGCTGCTGGCCTCTTATACATCCATCCTTAGTCTCTCTATTCCTTTAATCTAGTTTTTCTTTAGCATCTTCTTCCTCCTTCTCCTGACCAATCCTCCCCAACCGCAGTTCCTCCCCTTCTCCCAACTCCCTCACCCTCACCACACTCTGCTCCAATTCCTCTGTACTTTCTGTAATTCTCTTCCAACCTAGAGTCCCTGCCTCTCATTTCTCTATTCAAGCTGACCTGCCTCACCTCCAACCCTTTGTCATTTTCCTTTCACTGAACCTCCACCTCTTGCCTACTTGCTGATTCTTCCCTTGCCACTACCTCATAACTTGCCCCTGCCCCTGCCCCTGCCCCTGCCCCTGCCCCTGCCCCTGCCC
>JANHMN010000003.1:93134517-93179826 GCA_030674055.1 Rhabdomys pumilio | reverse complement strand
CGAGGCCAGCCTGGTCTACAGAGTGAGTTCCAGGACAGCCAGGGCTAACACAGAGAAACCCTGTCTCGAAAAACAAAAAAAAAAAAAAAAAAACAAGGTAGGCAAGAATCTCATGTAGCCCACACTGGCCTGAAACCTGCTATGTAGCCAAGGATGACTATCTCTTCTACCTCCATTTCTGAGTGTAGGACTCAAGTGTGTATCACCAATCCATGGTTTGTAGATGGCTGGGAATCAAGGCTTGGTGCATGCTGGGCAAGTACGCTACCAACTAAGCTAAATCCCTCACCAATATAGAACTAATATCCTCACTTTACCAAGTGAACTCTCCAGAGAAGGCACATTACTTACTCATGTGCCTGAAGTCATTCCAATAATCACTATACAGAGTCAACCCCACAGGATAGCTATAGTTGCCACACCGGAGAACAGAAAACAGATGTTCAAACATGCTGATTAACTTGCAAGAGCTCTTTTCCCTGGATTTAGTCTTGTTGGTTTGCTTGTCCTAGGTCCTCTCTGTGACAGATACTGGGCTGAGTAATGATGGAGGTGACCCAGAGAGTTACATTTTTATTTTATTTTATTTTATTTTATTTTATTTTACTTTATTTTATTTTTTGGTTTTTTGAGACAGGGTTTCTGTGTAGCCCTGGCTGTCCTGGAACCCACTCTGTAGACCAGGCTGGCCTCAAACTCAGAAATCCACCTGCCTCTGCCTCCCAAGTGCTGGGATTACAGGCGTGCCACCACCGCCAACTCTCTGAAGCTCCAAGTCTAGAGAAAGAGTGGATTACTATAAAAAGCTATTCTTCCTTTTCTTTCTTTCAATCTGTAATTTTTTGCCTCCAAGACAGGGTTTCTTTGTACACTAGCCTTGGCTGCCCTGTAACTTGCTCTAAAGGATAGAATTGGCCTGGAATTCACAGAGCTCTGCCTTCCCTGCCTCCCATGTACTAAGATTAAAGACATGCTCCACCACTTGCCCAACTTGTGATTTTTTTAATATTGTATTATTGGTGGCAGGGCCCATGTGTGGAGATCTCGAGATATTCTTAGAGAGTCAGCTCTCTTCCTTCACTGTATGGGTCCCTGGGATCAAACTCATACTGTTAAGCTTGCCAGCATATGCCTTTAACCTACACTGAGCTGTCTCACCAATCCATCTTTCTTTCTTTCCTTCTTTCTTTCTTTCTTTCTTTTTTTGAAAACAGGGTTTCAAGCAGTCTTTGAACTCACTATGTAGTTCAGAATGGCCTTGATCTCAAGGCAAATGTGTGTGGATTACAGGTGTGCACCACCAAGCGCACTACAGCTACATTTTAAAAAGATACTGTGTGTATATGATTTTGTGTGTGTGTGTGTGTGTGTGTGTGTGTGTGTGTGTGTGTGTCCTGCACATGCCATAGACTATATGTGGAGGCTAGAGCAAACCTCTCAGAAGTTGGTTCTCTATTACTCCCGTGGTTCTGCTTCTTCCAGGGATGAGACTCTGGTTATCAGGTAAGTGTTTTTACCAGATGACCCTTTGCAGCCCCAGAAGCTACTTTTCTTGACTGAAATCTTTACCATGTTCTTAAGGTTTTCAGAGCAAATAAACTGGTAAAATTTTACTACAATGACCATGTCTACCCAGTCTCAGCAACTTTACGTTTGTTTCCTGTCTTGGGGTCTTCCAGCTCCATCCCATTCTTGCTCTTGCTCCCTATGTGGACTCCTTACTAGTCTTATGGCCCTAAATGCTATGGTTGGCTAGTCTCTAAACTACTACCAGTGTCTGACTTGAGGGTCTCTGATGTTGCATTTGATACTCTTGGGATCTGTACAGTATGGAGGACCATTCATCTCATAGTTCTGAGTCTGTTCCTTTGTCTGTAAAATGGCTTAAAGGATATCACAGGGTACTTTGAGAACTGAAGTAAGACACAGTGAAAGTCTTACTGTGCACATATTGAGCAGAAGGTACTCAATATGTGAAGGCCGCTACAACCAGACATACAAGCTACAGTTGGAACTCATCCCAAGCCTTCTCTGAACTCCGTAGTAGATGATGCCCTCTGAATCAATTTCTGTCCATTTGGTTCATGTAAGGAGAAGCAGGAAGAGTGTGTTCTTACAACATGCCAGAGACCTATAAGTATTCTTCCACTTGATCCTCTTAATAAACTAGATGGGTAAATTTGGTGAAAACTATCATACAGATAAGTGACTTAACAGGTGTGGTGCCAGTGGCCTGTAATTTCAGCAGTAGGGAGGTAGAGGCAGGAGGACCAGGAATTCAAGGTCATCCTTGGTTCTGTGGTAAATTTAAAACCAGCCTTGATTGTTGTGCCTCAAAAGGGGGGGAAAAAGGAGAGGGGAGGGGAATATATATGTCAAAATGGCAAGGCACTTGCTGTCAAACATGACCACCTCAGTTCAGTCTGTGGTAGAGAGATATGGAGATAACCAACCATAAACTGTTTTCTTACCTCCACACATGAGTTGGGCACATGTATGTATGCACACACACACAAATACACATCAATAAATGAATGTTAAATTTAAAAAAATCATTAGAAAATGAATGAGCAATTAAGCCGCCAGTCTCCCCTCAAAAAGCAGGCACTCAGTGCTTCCTAAATTGGCATTTGTCCATTGTCCAATAACTGTTGGGGGTTGATATTTTCTGGTATCTCTTGTTCTCCTGTGGATTTGCTTATATCTGGAAATACCCTAGACGAACTATGCCTTAAATAGCATCACTTAAGTCCAGCTTTATCCACAGTTATCATCCAATCTCCATGTGCACACCCTTTCACACAGACTCAGTGTTCACAAAGATAGTTCAGCACCCAATAGCATGGGGGCAGTGCACAAGTGGGGGATAAAAAAGAAAATATAGCCTGATATGTTAAGAACAGCTCCACGGGGCTGAAGAGACGGTTCAGCAGTTAAGAGCACTGTCTGCTCTTTTAGAAAACCTGGGTTTGATTCCTAGCAGCTACGTGCTGACTGATAAGCATCTGTAATTCTGGTTCTAGGAAATTTGTCACCCTTGTTTGGTTTCCTGGGGGACAAAGCATGCACATGGTACACATACATACATACAGGTAAAATATCAATCCATAAAATAAATAAAGAAAAAAAAAGATTTCCTATAAGAATTGCTATAAGAACTCTTCACTGACTTGTCTCTCCACCACCCTCAAAGTTTATCTATAATGACTCTTCTTTAAAATTTCTATTCACCGGGCAGTGGTGGCTCACGCCTTTAATCCCAGTACTTGGGAGGCAGAGGCAGGCGGATTTCTGAGTTCGAGGCCAGCCTGGTCTACAGAGTGAGTTCCAAGACAGCCAGGGCTACACAGAGAAACCCTGTCTGGAAAACCAAAAATAAACAAACAAACAAATAAATAAATAAAATAAATAAATAAAGACCAGTGAGTGCTCTTAACTACTGAGCCATCTCTCCAGTCCTATTGGCTCATTTGGCTCATTTTTTGCTTTTCTTTGTAGAAGGATTTTAATCCAGCAATATGGCTACTTTGGCTGGAATACAAACACCTAAGTACACACCTTTAATCCCAAACAATGAAGGTAAAGTTAGTTTGTATAAGGAAATATCCATGTTTGAATGTTATGTCTAATTGAGTGGCAAAGTGATGAGTCAGAGAATGATTTGACAGAATAGGATATGTCCAACTCTCATGAAAGAGAGAGGAAAGGGAAGCTACTTGAGGGAGCAGTGCAAGGGGGGGAGAAGGAGGAAGAAGAAAAAGAGAGAAAGAAGAGGAAGAGGAGGAAGAGGAGGAGGAAGAGGAGGAAGAAGAGGAGGAAGAAGAGGAGGAAGAAGAGGAGGAAGAAGAGGGAGGATAGAGACAGTTTTACAAGACAGTTATAGAAAGATAGAAAGAGCCGGGCAGTGATGGCACACGTCTTTAATCCCAGTACTTGGGAGGCAGAGGCAGGCGGATTTCTGAGTTCGAGGCCAGCCTGGTCTACAGAGTGAGTTTCAGGACAGCCAGGGCTACACAGAGAAACCCTGTCTCGAAAAACAAAAACCAAAAAAAAAACAAAAACAAAAACAGAAAGATAGAAAGACAGGTTGCAAAGAGAACAAGATAGACACAGGTAAAGACAGAAAGAACCAGAGAACAGGGAGCCAGAAGATTGGAACATATTGTCAAAGTTAATATAAAGCTAAGCACATCAATTCAGCCAGAAGATGAGAAAGAAGCCAGATTCACTCAGTCATCTTGGAAAGGAATTTGAGTCAGAACAACTGAGTTGAATCAGCCAGCCAGAGCTCAGAAAGAACTATAAAGGGTGGGATTATTCAGCAGTAAGTATCAGAACCTGAAAACATTCTAATTCTAGATTAGATTGTACAGAGGTCCAGGACTAGGCCTAGGTTAGCAGACTAAGGCAACAAGCCTCCCAGACAACAATTACATCAGGAGAATTTTTTTTAATGATTTATTTATTTATTTTATATATATGAGTACACTGTAGCTGTCTTCAAACATGCCAGAAGAGAACATCAGACCCCATTACAGATGGTTGTAAGCCACCATGTGGTTGCTGGGAATTGAACTCAGGACCTCTGGAAGAGCAGTCAATGCTCTTAACCGATGAGCCATCTCTCCAGCCCACAGGAGAATTTTTTTTTCTTTTCTTTTTTAAGACAGGGTTTCCCTCTGTATCCCAGGCTGGGCTTGACTTGTTCCCTATTCCAGCTTGCCCTCAAACTCTTGAGTCAGCTTCTTAACACTGGGAAAATAGGCATCTACCATCACACCCAATATCACATTCTTTAGGATTAATCTTTTTTAAAGATTATTTTTATGTACATGTATGTGTGACTAAGTATATGCATGTATACCATGTCTGTGCAGAAGCTGGTGTTGGATCCCTGTGAATGGGAGTTATGGGCCATCATATGGGTGATGAGAAGAGAGCCCAGGTCTTCTGCAAGAACAGTAATCAAGTAACTGCTCTCAACCACTAAGCCATCTTTTAAGTCCACATTGGTGTCCCAACCCCATTGCTCTCATTCATTTATTTTTGGCAGGGTCTCACTTTTAGCAGTGGCTGACCTGGAACTCACTATGTAGACCAGGCTGGCCCCAACTCATAGAGATTTGCTAATTTTGGCTCTCCAGAGCTGTGAGTAAAGGTGTACAGCAACCATGACTCCTGTTAGAACGTAATCATGTCTCTTCTTTGCTGCTAATCAATTATTTAGTAGCTCTCCATAGCTTTTATAAGCAGGGATAAATTTTTTTATTTGTTTTTTCGAGACAGGGTTTCTCTGTGTAGCCCTGGCTGTCCTGGAACTCACTCTGCAGACCAGGCTGGCCTCAAACTCAGAAATCCACCTGCCTCTGCTTCCCAAGTGCTGGGATCAAAGGCGTGCAGCACCACTGCCAGGCAGGGATAAATTTCTTAGCGTGGTGCTCAACTGCTTTTGCAATCTGGTCATCCTCTACTTCAGCAACTAGATTTTAGACCCTAGCTTCCCACATCTGTAACATTAGAAACATTCTATCGAGTTTTTTTTTTGTTTTGTTTTTTTGTTTCTTTGGTTTTTTTTTTTTTTTTTTTTTTTTTTTTTTAGTATAGAATAGAGTTTATTCAGGGCATGGAAGGGGAGTTAAGAGGGTAGTAGAGGCAGAGAGAAAGGGGAGAGAAGTCTCTATCACATTTTATTAAGATTCCGGCCACAAAGTAGCTTGTCTAGACCCCCACACCCTTCTTGAAGTTCTTTTATTTTTTTAGATAGTTTCAATCTGTGACCCAAACTGGCCTAGAAATTACCATATAGCCTAGGCTGGTCTCAGACACAGCAACTTACCTGCTTCAGTCTCTCAAGTGTTCAGAAGCTCATTTAAGGAGGCAACCCCCACTTAATCAATTACTTGATCTTTCAGCCTAATGCAGGGGCAAGAATAGAGTAAAAGCATAGAAAATATTTGATGGACTTTACTGAACTGAGTTTTAAAGACTGTACCGAAACAATCTAGCAGCACTTTAAGAATTGCAAGACAGGCCTTTTGAGAGCAATTGCTACTGACTAGATGAAGGGAGTAGAGCTGGGGAAGGTGAAGAGATAAAGAAGGCAGAGACAGAGGCAATGCTAGACACCCAGGCACAACAATGGCCCTGCCTCACAGAAAGGCAAAGGAACTATGTTCTTCTTTAACTGCTGAGTTTTGTCTTTCCCAGATATCTTTGTCAGGATCAAGACATCCTTCTTGGGTGGTTTTAAAGCCTACACTCTGGGGCTGAGGAGATGGCTTAGTGATTAAAGCACTGGCTGTTCTTCCAGATGACCACAAATCAATTCCTAGCACCCACATAGCATCTTAGCATCATTTGTAATTCCAGTCCCAGGATATCTGATACTCTCTTCTGGCCTCTCTGGGCACTTCTCCCACATAGTGCATAGATATACATTCTGGTAAAATACTCATAAAATAAAACACAAAATCTCAAAAAAATAACAATAGATTTGCTGGGCATGGTGGTACATGCCTTTGATCTCAGCCCTTCTCCCCTTAAAAAAAGTCAGCCAGGCAAGGTAGAGCACACTTTTAATCCCAGGACATGGGGGCAGAGACAGGTGGATCTGTGAGCTGAAGACACCTTAGTCTACAGAGTGAGTTCCAAGACAGGGAGGGTTGTCATGAAAAAAAAAAAAAAAAAAAAAACATGCCCTGGGGCTACCCATCTAATTGCAGTAACCAGACAAACAATAATAGAATCTTCATTCTTCTAAAGAACTTTCTTTGGCTTTCCTGTTGCTTCTAGAATGAAATCCAGGATTGCAATCCTGGATATGGTAAGTGATTTTTGATTTCTTTTTCTTTTTTTCTTTTTTTGTTTGTTTGTTTGTTTGTTTTGTTTTGTTTTTTGAGACAGGGTTTATCTGTGTAGTCCTGGCTGTCCTGGCACTCACTCTGTAGACCAGGATGGCCTCGAACTCAGAAATTCGCCTGCCTCTGCCTCCCAAGTGCTGGGATTAAAGGCGTGAGCCACCACCGCCCTGTGGTGAGTGAATTCTTGATGCTACCTGTGCTTCCCCAATCATCCGGTCTGGAATATTCTTACCTTGTGCTTCCATCTTAATGAATTTCATTCTTCCTATAAAGGTATTTAATAGCATGACTCTTTGCTAATTAAGAATTCATTGGTAATATCTATGGCAGGCAAGCACTAAAACAATAATGGTATGAAAGAGAGCAGGAAGTGAGGTCAGCTTAGTGGATTCTAGGCTAGCAATGGCTACTGAGTGCAAGTCTACATAGTGAGATATACATACGTATATGTGTGTGTGCGTGTGCGTGCGTGTGTGTGTGTGTGTGTGTGTGTGTGTGTGTGTGTGTTTTGCCTACTTTATGTATGTGCGTCATGTGCATGCCCTGAATTCAGAAATCCACCCATCTCTGCCTCCCAAGTGCTGGGATCAAAGGCATGTACCACCACTGCCCGGCTGAAACTCAAATTTCTATTAACTGATTCATACACAGAAAATGGTATACATGTATAATAGGATATTATTAAGCCATAAAAAGAAATGTCATATTGATACAAGCTATCTATGCCAATGAAATTTAAAAACATTATCCCAAGTGAAAGCACCAGACTCAAAAGCCATAGATTATATTTGCATTAAATAACTACAGTAAGTCAATGTAAGAAAGAGATTAATGAGTGCCTGCTTGCTAGGGCTCAAGAACAAAGGTTCATAGCAATTATTAAAGGTGTAGGGCATCTTTTTAAGGGGGTTATAAAAACTGTCCTGGAATCACATAGTTGAGATGATAGTACAACAGTTTTATCGTATTTAAAAACTACTGAGTTACACACTTTAACAGAATGAATTAGAGTTTGTGTAAACTACATTAACTTAAAATAAGACCCAGGGCCAGGCACTATGGTGCATATCTTTAATTTTATCAATCAGGAGGTAGAAATGGATAGATTGCTATGAGTCAGAGACAGATGGATTGCTATGTGTTGGAGTCTAGCTTTGTCTACATTGAGTTCTAGGTGACTCAGGTGAGACCATTCTTAAAAACAACAACAACAACAACAACAACAACAACAACAGATCCAGCCAAAAACTGGGGCTAAAAAAAAAAAGGTACTATTATAAAACAAAAAGAAAAGAAAGGGGCTGGAGCAACGGCTCAGCAGTTAAGAGCACTTGCTGTTTTTGCAAAGGACCCAGGTTTGATTCCCTATACCTATCTGGTGGCTCATAATTATCTATAACTCCAGTTCCAGGGGATAAGACACTTTTTTCTACCCTACAAGCACTGCATGCATGTGGTACGCAGCCATACAAGCACACAAAACACCTACACACAAAATTTTAAAAATAAAAATAAGAAAAAATAAATAAGAGAAACAGAAGTAGAATAGGTTGGACAAATAGAAAAAGTATAACATAACATTAGATAAAGTCCTGAGCATGTCAGTAAATTCTTGATTTGTGCTAAATACTCACACATCAAAAGTATTCACATGGAATTTCTAAAGATCCAATTGGGTGCTACTTACAAACCTCAGCCTTCCTTATCAAGTGGTAGAAGAGGGATCGAATCAACACTTATTGATATTTACTATGGGTCAAGCATGACCTATATTTGGCAAGTTCTACTACCTACTCTGACCTTCACAAACAGCTCCCCACTCATGCAGAAGGGAACTGTGACACAGCACAAGTAACTTGTCAAAGTCTGAACACTTGCAGGTCTAAGACAGACCTTCACTCTGTTTGACTCAAGCCCTGCTGTGCTTTCCATTGCATCATATAGAAACCTGGAGCCATCAGTCCAAAACCATTGCACTTTGATGGTCCTGCTGTTTCCACAGGTCAGTCTTTGCTCTGAGCACTAATCTTTCATAGCTGCATAGAAATCTCTCAAGTCGTGCGTGTGTGTGTGTGTGTGTGTGTGTGTGTGTGTGTGTGTGTGTGTGTGAGAAAAGATAGAGGCTCCTAGGACAGAGCCAGCCAATACCGGGCCTGCTGTGGGAATCTCTGGGCTCCTAATGCCTGCAGCAAGGCCTGGTTTGGAAATATGTGAGCATCCCCCAATTGCTTGTCTTTAGAGTGGATGAAGGAATGGCCAGGGCAGTGGTGGTGCACAGCCTTAATCCCAGAACTCAGGAGTCAGAGGCAGGCAGATCTCTGTGAGTTCAAGGCCAGCCTGGTCTACAGAGCAAGTTCCAGGACAACCAGGGCTGTTACAGAGAGAAACCCTACCTCACAAAACCAAAAATAAAATAAATAATTATAATAAATTAAAAAATAGAGTGGATGAAGGAAGATGATGTCAACTCCCAGGTATTATAACAACTAAACTGTGAGTGGGTGGGGTTGGGGATGGAGGAAGCCCTGGCTCCAAATTGATGGCTTTACTAATCGAGGGTCCCTGGGATGATAAGCTATGGATTACATGTTCATCAGAATAATACTTAATAAGGAACTTCAAAATCATCATAGTCCTCCTCACTGAAGCATTTCTCTTTCAATGTATCCTCCCCAGTCTTCCTATAAGCACATACATAAGAATCCCAGCTTCTGTACATCTACTAGTACTTTAAATTAAACATACTCATCTGCTGATTCACTTAAGACACATTTCAAAACCCATGCCTTAAAACATTTAAAATGGTCAGTCCTATTTTTAGAAAATAAAGTATATCTATCACTTATTGAGGGTATACTGTGTACCAGGTACCATATCAAATGTTATATTCCTCTCATTTCATTCTCCCAATAGTCTGTAAGTCAAACAAAATTTTCCTTATTTTTACAGACAAGGAAACTGAAGTTTGGGAACTTTCCCCATATGATCATAGCTGGGCCTGGATCTAAACTGGGGGTTTTCTGATTCTGAAGTCCAACAATTCTATTCTATACTATTTTCCTGCTAAAACAATAATTCACTCATTTATGCATCAAATATGTAAATTTAAAGGTACATCTACTATGTGCCAAGTCTTAAGGACACTAACAAAAATATTCAGGGCAGGTTTAAATGTAGTTGCATTTGAAGACTGAAGGACCAAAGAATCAGAGGTTTGGGATGGTGGCAAGAAAGCCACTGTAAAAACGCAAAAAGAAAATCCTAAGAATTGTTGTTCCTCATTTTGTTTTTAAAACAGTTTCACATATTCCAGGGTGACATTCAGCTTCATATTCTGCTTCAGCTACCTGAGAGCTGGAGTTAGAGATCTTGGCTATTACACTCTACCTGCTGACTTTCTGATTCAGAGTAAAGGCAAGGAGGAATGATGGAAAAGCAGGGTGTTTGGAGAGAGGGGTTTGGGGATGGTGGGTGCAGATGGATGTTCAAACTAGCTTTTCCTGCTAGGCAATTTATACATTAACTATTCTTTCAAGTATATACTAAACACCGACAATATATCATATTTCTTCCATTTGCTGTCTTATTTTATCTTCACACCAGTTTATTTAAAATGTTTATTGCGTTTGTTTATTTTGTATGTATGCTTATGGGTGGGTGGGTGTGGCATGGAGGGTATGTAGATGTCAGAAAGCAATTTTCAGGAGCTAGTTCTTTCCTTCCACTATGTAGAGCCAGGGATGGACTCTCATCATCAGGCTTGGCAGAAAGCGTTTATCTGAGCTGTCTTGTTATCTTCTGATCCTCCTACCTCCACCTTCCAAATGCTGGGACTACCGGTGTGCACCTTTATGCCCAGTTCTGTGGTGCTGGGGATTGAATCTTTGTACCTGGCCAGGCACGCACTGTATCTTCAGCCCTGACATCACTTCATTTTAAAGATTTTTTTTAAAGATTTAATTATTTATGTATATGAGTGCTCTATTTGCATGTATGCCTTCATGACAAAAGAGAGCATCAGACAGAAGAGGGCATCAAAGCCCATTATAGACGGTTGTGAGCCACCACGTAGTTGCTGGGACTTGAGCTCTCAGGACCATTGGAAGAACAGCCAAAGCTCTTAATCGCTGAGCCCATCCATCTCTCCAGCTCCTTTAAGATGTTTTTATTTGAGGGAATCTTTTTTTTTGTTTTGTTTTTTTTGTTTTTTTGTTTTTGTTTTGTTTTTTTGTTGTTTTTTCGAGACAGGGTTTCTCTGTGTATCCCTGGCTGGCTGTCCTGGAACTCACTCTGTAGACCAGGTTGGCCTCGAACTCAGAAATCCGCCTGCCTCTGCCTCCCAAGTGCTGGGATTAAAGGCGTGCGCCACCACTGCCCGGCGAGGGAATCATTTAAAACTCTTAACAAATCTTGTTTCAGTTCTATATTGATGTCCCAGGAGGTGGTAGAGAGGTAGTATATACCCTCTTTTTGAGCACAACTCCTGCTACCTGTGAGAGCTCAATAATTAGAGGTCTGGTTTCTGGAACATGCCCACTCCTCTGTTCTTAGTTAGGTCCTAAGGAGGAAAGACACCAACAGGAGGAAAACGAAGCTTTGACTCAGACCAAGGTAGGGAGGAGGCACAGAACAGAAAATAAATAAGATACAAAGTAACAAGGTAAGATACAAAGTAACTGACAAGAAGACTGCCTGAACTTCACGCCGACTTGTTAAGGTTACCAAATGTGTCCTGGAGAAGGCCAGAAATTTGAGCAAGAAATCCAGAACAAGTATA
Source organism: Rhabdomys pumilio (assembly GCA_030674055.1). Classification (NCBI taxonomy): domain Eukaryota; kingdom Metazoa; phylum Chordata; class Mammalia; order Rodentia; family Muridae; genus Rhabdomys; species Rhabdomys pumilio. The sequence goes on along the minus strand of JANHMN010000003.1, from coordinate 93,168,189 downwards.
GGTTCTGAAAGTACAGCTGAGGCTGAAGGGCCAAGAATCCTCATTGGGATCAAGCTCTATAAAGCAAGTCCATTGCTCAGGTCTACCCTAGAGATTCAGAGGGGGAAAAGTGTACGAGAGCTAGCTTGCGCTGGAAAGAACAGTGGGGGGGTGGAGTGTCTGCAGACAAGCTCTGTGGACTGATGGGTCTCCAGGAAGGGTCCTCAAGCTCCGCAAGTGCAAGCTATTGCCCACAGCCGGAGCTAGAGAAGGGTAGAACAATTACCATGTCATCCTTGGGCCTTCCTTCTGATTGGTCGGAGCTTCCGTAGCGAGTCTCCGCGCTCCAAGGAAGGGGGTGGGGTCTGGACACAACGTCACTGCTGTTTGGTGCTCACTACTGTAGCCACTCACCGGCCCTCTTCGAGGGGCCCTGTGTGACGTCATGACCCTCTCTTAGCCAACCGTTGCCGCAGAGGGAGTGGGACTCCACGTCCCTCCCCATAGTCCCTCCTTTTTTTTTTTTTTTTTTTCCCTCTCCCCTCAATTCCTTACGCCCCTCCTCTTCCCCTCTGCTCCTAATCAGAGACTGCCTTCACGTTCGGTTTCAAAAGGCACGTCACCCAATGAATAACGGTGTGGTCCTCGAGTGGCGGACCGGCCTGCCAATGCCCGGCCGCCAAGGGCGGAGCGCCCGGGGCCGACCTCTGACGGTAGACGGCGTGTGACGCAGTCGGGCCTCTGCGCGCTGCGCCCAAAGCGGCGGTCGGTGGAGGCGGCGGCGACGGTTTCCTGGAGGCCGCGCGCTGCTCCGGTGAGCGGCGGGTGACGGACGGACCTGGGCTCTCACTGCAGACGCACCGCTGTAAGTCGGGAGCGCTGCGGGGGCCGGGCGGGTAGATCTTCTTCTCTGTACCGGCATTTGCGCCGGACGCCCCGGGCCCTCTCCGCCGCCCAGTCTCGTGCCCGGCGCGCTCCTTCGGGCCTGCGTGAGGGGGCGGGGCCCGTGGCCCTGAGGCCTGGCTCCGGAGGCCCTAGGAGGGGATCCAACTGTGTGGGGCGTAGGCCGGGTTGGAGGGGGGTCTCGAGTAGCAGCCCACTCTGAGTGGACCTCGTTTTCTCCGGTGATACTCATTCATTCGCTGGGTAGAGGTGAACAGCCCGCGGTAGGCTGGCCCTTGTAGGGTGGTGCCTTGGGGGACTTCAGTGAGGTCTCCTCATCACTTCCTTGACCACTCTACAGGACGCGTTTTGTCTAGGGTTAACCAGTGGTTGAGTGAATCAGAACTGCGTTAGCTTTTATAAGACACTGACAATTGTCCGGTCAAATGGAATGAAAGGTACTTTCTGTTCCGAGTAAACCTAGGTAAGAAATATTGAATTTCTGAGTTACTGTAGCCATTAGCATTTAAATTGTCTATCACCCCTACTCCGCGTCAAGTACAGAGGCTCTGTAAGTGGGAGGGAGGTAAAATAAGAGACAGGCTTCAGGAATTCCAGGTGTTTTGACTCAAGTCTGGTAGAATTTTTATACTATTCTACCCTTCCTGTATGTTCCAGTCTCCCAACATTGGCAATTCTTTATTGGTAGGGGAAAGGACACAGACATTTGCATAGTTTTCTTTTCTTTTTTTTTTTTTTGGTTTTTCGAGTCAGGGTTTCTCTGTGTAGCCCTGGCTGTCCTGGAACTCACTCTGTAGACCAGGCTGGCCTCGAACTCAGAAATCCGCCTGCCTCTGCCTCCCAAGTGCTGGGATTAAAGGCGTGCGCCACCACCGCCCGGCTGCATAGTTTTCAAAATAGTTCTAGTTTAGCTGCGACCATGTTTGCTTATATATAGTAAGAAAACTTGATTAGTATACCCTGATGTGGATTTTTTTTTTTTTTTTTTTGACAAGCTCTCACTTCAAAACCCTGGTTGGCCTGAAATTCTCTATGTAGACCAGGCTTGCCACAGACTCAAAGAGACCACCTACCTCTACCGCTGAGGTAATGTGATTAAAGATGTTTGCCATTACATCCAGACTTAACATAGACTTTTGAGAACTAAACTTTAAAAATGGTGAAAGAGACTTTAACCTCGGTAGTGGACACCTTTTCATCCCAGCACTTGAGAAGCAAAGGCAGAAGGTTCTCTGTAACTACAAAGCTAGCCTACTCTACATACTGAGTTCCAGGATAGCCAGGGTTGCATAGAGAGAGATTCTGCCTCAAAAAGCCAAGTGGGGTGAGGAATAAAATCAAATAGAAGTAGTGCAAGCTTGTAACGCCACCAGTTATGGAAATTGAGGCCAGAGAGCTAGAGCTTACACAAACACACAGGTAAAACACACACGATAAAAGAAACAATTGAATTCATTTCAATAAAATGAAAAAAAAAAACGAGGCTGAACATGTTAGGGTACTGGGAAATCCATTGAATTGAAATCTGATACTGAAGATTTAATGAAGTTAGCTGTCAGTTTGATCTGAATATATCCATCAGCTTGTAGCTTTGGTCCATAAACCTTATGGACCAAAATCAAATACTGCAAAGCACAAAAAAGAACTGAAATCTTAAAGTTGTAACCTGGTGTTCTCTGTACTATCTTCTCAGTTTGAGCATCACCACCTGGAAAGCTTTTTTTCTGGCACACTCTCCCTTGTAAGCTTCCATAGCACTTGTGTGATCCTCTGTTTGTAGCACACATTTTACATTTTACCTGTTTGTCTTTTTATTAGATTATGTTGTTTTGGTTTTTTTTCTTGCTGGCTGTGATGGGAATGCCTTTAATCCCAGTACTCCAGAGATACAGGCAGGTGGCCTGAAACTTGCTAAACAGACCAGGCTGACCTTACACTCCCAGAAAGCCACCTACCTGTAGGCCATCAGTATTTTAATACTGATTAATTTCTAGTAAGAGACTTTGTAAAATTCTGAAGTTCTATGCTTTTAATCCCAGCATTCAAGAGGTAGGTAGAGACAGGGTGATTGATCCAGCCTGGTCTGCAAATCCATCTTCAGGAGAGCCAGGGCTGTTACACATAGAAACCTCATCTCACCCTTCCTCACAATATACATATATGTATACATATGCATATATGTGCATATATATTATATAAATTTTAGTAGAGGCCATATATTAAGCATTTTATGAGAAATTGTTGTGCTGTGTTGGAAATTGACCGAAGCATTTAGTATATGCTCATAATAAGATAGCTCAGCTATAGCTGCTGAGATTATTGAGATCATTTTTTATTTGGGGGATCTCTTATGTGTTGAAGGATATGTAACAGCTTTCCTCCTCTACCTATTTGATACCAACTAACCATTCCATTCCAAGTTGTAACCACCAAGGTCAAGAAATTATCAAAATTATCCCTGAAAGAGATCACTGCTTACATTTTAGTAAAACTATATCCTTATTTTGCTTGTAAAGTCAGTTCATAAATTGTCTAAGAACTTTTTCTTTTGAGACAATATTCCTTGGTGTGTAGCCTAAGACTGACTTTAAATTCCTAATACCTTTTCCTTTCATGTGCAAAGTGATATGTGTCACCATGCCTTAAGTACTGTTCTTGGGAAACTATAAAGCTAAGTCCTAGAGCTACTTTCCTTTAGATTCTCTTCTCAATTCTTTTCTTCTGTAAAACAAATCAGGGAATAGCTTTAGGTTTTTTTTTTTTTTTTTTTTTTTTGAGAAAGGAGTAAAAGAGCTATTAAATGTAATGCTGTATAACCTTTGACCTTTGTAACACTATGACCTTTGTATTTTACTGGTAATAATTGATGCTATAGAAATAAACAGTGATGGAGGGGTTATATACAATATTGATATTCAAAATTACATGCAGTATTGAAGAGTTAATACTTCAGTTTAATGGGGAATAATTTTTTAGTTTGGAAATTATTGAGACAGTGTCTCACTCTGTATCGGGTTGACCAGGACTCACTGAAACTTTATCATTCTCCCAAGTACAGGCATGTGTATGTGCCACCAGGCCTAACTGCATTTCTTTGATTATTTTGCTTTTCAAGGCTGAGTTTCTCAGTAGCTCTGACTGTCCAGGCTGGCCTTGAGCTCAGAGGTGTGCCTGTTTTGCCTCCCAAGTGCTGATATATTCCCAGATGTAGTTTTAAAAATAGAGCTGTATGATGTAGATTAGTTGTTGATTGATTGCCTAGCATTCATGAAGCCCAAGGTTCAACCTCCAGCATCCTATGAGTCAGGCGTAGTAAGTGGCATATGCCTGTAATCCCAAAACTTAAGCCAGTGGTTCTTAACCTGTAAGTCTCAACTCAACCTCTGTTTCCAAAAAACATTTACATTATTATTTATAACAGCGAAAGTACAGTTAATGAAATAGCAAAAAAAATAATTTTATGGTTGGGGTCACTGCAATATAAGGAACTGTATTAAAGGATTGTGGCAGCATCAGTTTGAGAACAACTGACTTAGTAGTAGAAGCAGGAGGATCTATGTAGTTCTAGCTTCTTCAAGTGTAATTAGTCTTTAAAATTAATAGTAAGTTTAAGGTAAAGGCAAAGATTAATAGGATAGATTGAAGGATAGTGAAACTGGAGGTGGGCAGATGGTGATATTATAAGATAGTACCTCTCTCTCTCTTATAAGATTCTCTCTCTCTCTCTCTCTCTCTCTCTCTCTTTGGTTTCTCTGTGTAGCCCTGGCTGTCCTGGAACTCACTCTGTAGACCAGGCTGGCCTCTAACTCAGAAATCCATCTGCCTTTGCCTCCCAAGCGCTGGGATTAAAGGCATGCGCCACCACTGCCCAGCAAGATAGTACCTCTCATTTTTAAATGTAAAGTATTCAAGGGCCAATGAGATAGGCTCAATAGGTAAAGTGCTTGCCATACAAGCCCAGAAATCTGAATTCAGTTCAGTCCATGAAATCCACATAAACATGGAAAGAAGAGAACAACTCCAGAGGAGTTATCCTTTGACCTCCACATGTACTTGATGGGACATAGAATAATACAACAGTCATAGAATAATACAACAGTCATACAATAATAATAATAAACACTGTAAATAATAATAATAATAATAATAATAATAAAAACTGTAAAATCAAATTTTATAGTTGCTACTATATTGATCCATTTTAGTATTCTCACTTAAGAAGTTAAATCAGGGATGTGATGGCACAGGCCTTCAATGACAGTCCTGAGGAGTTTGATGGTGTACAGATAGAATCCAGGGCCAGCCAGGGCTACAGTGAGACCCTTCTTAAAACAACAATAAATTTGGAAGTTAGGGGCTGGCAGTGTAGATTAGTTAGTGTAGTGTTTGCCTAGTATACATGAAGCCTAGATTCTATCCCCAGTACTTCATAAAACAGGCCTGGTGGCATGACCTTTAATCTCAGCACTTGGGAGGTGAAGGCAGGAAGATAGAAGTTGTTTTGGTTTACTTTCCTGTTGCTATAATAAATACCATGACCAAAAGTGACTTGGGGAGGCAAGAGTTAGTTCATCTCACACTTTCAGTTTACAGTGCACTGCTGAGGGAATTTTAAGGCAGGAACTGAAAGAGAAACCTTGGAAATATGCTGTTACTGGCTAGACCACTGGCTCATGCTCAGCTCTCTTATATAGCACAGACCACCTTCATAAAGATGCTGTTTATAGTAAGCTAAGCTCTCCTGTATCAACCAAGACAGTTTCCTGCAGACATGGACACAGGCTAGGCTAGTCTGGATAGTTCCTCATTCTAGGTGATTCTAGGTTGTGTAAGGTTGACAATAGAAACAACTAGCACCGGAAGTTTAAGATCATTTTTGACAACATTATCCAGTTTGAAACCCAGCCTGGGATGCATGAAGCCTCCTTAAAGAGAGGGGGAGGGTGGCTGGAGAGATGGTTTGGTAGTTAAGAGCACTGGCTGCTCTTCCAGAAGACATGGCTTCAATTCCCAGTACCCACATAGTGGCTTGCAACCATTTGTGACTCTAGTTTTAGGAAATGCATTGCCCTTTTCTGGCCCCCACCTGCACCAGGCAATAAAGTGGTGTGTAGACATAAAGGCATACATATTAAATAAATATTTTGTAAAAATAAAGGGATGTAAGAGAGATGGCTCTGTAATTAAGATCCAAAAGACTAGGGTTTGCATCCCAGCACCTACATGGTGGCTAACAACCACCTATAACTACATACTTGGAAATCTGATACTCTTTCTGTGGGTACCAGGCACACATGTATACAGACATATATGTAGGCAAAGTACATACACATTAAATAAATATAAAATTTAAAAGGAGGGTGGTAGCCAACAAGTTTCTAAAATTCTGATTTTTTTACTTCAAATCTGTTTGTTTTGTTTTTTGTTTTTTGTTTTTTGTTTTCTCCAAGGCAGAGTTTCTGTGGTTCTGGCTGTCTTGTAACTCATAACTGTAAACTAGGCTGGCCTCAAACTTAAAGAGACCTAGCTGCCCAGTGCTGGGATCAAAGGTGTGTGCCACCAATGCCCAGCTTTGCTTTGAATTTTAACCATGGTTTATCATTCCTCTGAGATAGTAGTATTTCATGACCAAAAAGAGCTCTTTAAAGTAATCACAAAAGTGTTTTTCCTTGAGTCAACCCATGCTTTAGTGTATTTAGGTGCTTTTGCGTACTTCTCATTAAATTTAAAAAAAAAAAATCACCCAGAGTAGTAAAAAGATGTTGAGAATATACTTTTTACTCCTCAATGAGGACAGTCATAGGTGACAGTGAAATTTTTATTGTAAGCTTTTTTTTTTTTTTAATTTCTTTTTGGTCTTCAGACACACCAGAAGAGGACATCTGATCTTATTACATACAGATGGCTGTGAGCCACAGTGTTGTTGCTGGGAATTGAACTCAGAACCTCTGGAAGAACAGTCAGTGCTCTTAACTACTGAGCCATCTCTCCAGCCTTGCAAATTTTTTATACTGGTTGGCAGTGGAGAATACAATGACTGTTCATACAGTTTGGGGCCATTGCCTTGATTGCTGCTTAGATTCTAGTTTTTTGTTTTTGTTGTTGTATTGGAGATTGAACCTAGGGTCAGAGTATGCTTAGCAAGCACTTTATCACTGGTGCATACTTGACTCTCTCTTTCTCTTTGTTTTTAATTCATTATTTTGGTTTTCCAAAACAATAGTTTCTCTGTATAGCTATGGCTGACCTGGAACTCGATCTGTAGACCAGGTTGGCCTTGAATTCAAAAGAGATCTGACAGCCTCTGCCTCCTGAGTGCTGGGAATAAAGGCCTTTACCCCACTGCCACCCGGCTCTCTTTTTATGTTTTGAGTTAGGGTGTAAGTTTCTTAGCCTTGCCTTGAACTCTCTTGTCCAGATAGGACTTGAACTTGTGATCTTCTTGCCTTAGTCTCTTTATAAGTTGAGATTGGTTACACCAGGACTAGCCATTGTAGTTTTATTATGAAAGTAGTTTGGGCTCTGTGGATCAACTGAAAAATAAATCTTTAACTTAAAGATGTTTGGGTCACAATTTGAAGACATTAATCTTGGACAGTGATTTTACATTTATTGAAGAGCTGCTTTGGAGAGTTGGACTAGTAGAGAGTTCTACTGTACCCTCTGCCCTTTATTTCATAAAGCAGCTTCTTTTTGTCTTTTTCTTTTCTTTTCCTTTTCTTCCTCTTTTTCTAATTAGCTAAAGATTCTTAAAATTGCCAGGCAGTGCTGGCACAGGCCTTTAAGCATTCAGGAGGCAGAGGCAGATGATCTTTGAGTTCAAATTGAATATGAATTTGGGCTGGCTGTTCGTGAAGGAAATAGTTTATCCTCCTGTAATATGTCTATCTCCACTATTCGTTACTTAGTCATACTTACTTTGATACAGTGGTTGCTAATATCTGCATATCTGACTCTCTTGTCAGCAGATGTCAGCAGATTTCCTTTTTTGTGTGTCTGTGTATATGCATTTGTACATAGAGGCCAGAGGTTTTTCTTTTTCTCTTTCTTTTCTTTTTCTTTTTTCTTTTTTCTTTTGACAGGGTTTCTCTGTGTAGCCCTGGCTGTCCTGGAACTTCCTCTGTAGACCAGGCTGTCCTCGAACTCAAATCCACCTGCCTCTGTCTCCCAAGTGCTGGGATTAAAGCATGAAGCAGCAACTGCTGACTCTGGAGCTTGTTGTGGGTATGCTTGAATTTCCAGCTCTTCAGAAGCAGAGAGAATAAGAAGTTCAAGGCTAGCCTCAGAAATGTTATAGTTAAAACTAGGTACTCTGTTCTTTCTGGAATTCTACCTAGCCTCCTTTCCAGTCTCTCTCATCTCATCCAAGACAAAAAGGACACAGCACTTACCAGGTGCTTGATAGATCACAGTACTTTTGCAGGAAGAGTGCTGTGAGTTCCAGGTCAGCCTGGGTTAGAGTGAGATCTTATTGAGACCTGTCTCAAACTAGAACATACTCATTTTTTTAATTCAATTCAATAACTATGGATAGTGATTCCTCCCTTTTCTACTATCATAGGGATTAAATGAGAAACAAAAAAGTGCTTTGTAAAGTAGAAAGTAACTACTAGTCTATTCATCTACAAGTACTTACTGTGTTTGCTCTTTGCTGACTTTGTTACAAAGGAATTCAGTCAAGTAGAAAGGAAGAATTAACATTTGTAGAACTTTTTAGAATTAGAAAGCAGCGAACTGGAAGTGGCTTGGAAGCTCCAACACAATCATTCAGATTGACAGTGCTTAGAGGTTTGTTTTTGTTGTTGTTGTTGTTTAACTTTTTGAGATAGAAAACTAATTTTGTTATTGTACTCAGAGTTAACATAGCTTACAAAATTTAGATGTATGATAGAGTAAGACATCATCATCCAAAGTTCAAACTTTGTGACATTGGGGGAATATATTTCTGTCTAGTTGGATTACTGATGAGTGTTGACTCTTTTTTGGTATTATATAGTGTAAGTAATAAATTAGAAGATTATTGGAGCACAAAGTTCAGAGAAAAATTAAGGCTAGAATTAAAGATCACTTATGAAATGTCTTATGTAAAAGGAATATAAATAAATCAATTCTTAAAGATAAAAATGAATTTTTATAGGAAATTTTATTTAAGCCATGGGAATATCTTATGAATTGTTCTATTATAAGAGATTACATTTTTATCCTGTTTCTACTTTGTATCCTACTTGAGTGTATACCACCATAACTTGTGTTTCTTGTCATTTGAGGTGCTAGCGTATACCTGTAGTCTCACTGCCCAGGAGATGGGGGAAGAAAGATCAGGAATTCAGTGTCATTCTTGACTACATAGTGAATTTGAGGCCAGCCTGGGCTATAAGTGATCCTGTCTCGAAAAAACCAAAATAACATGTTGTAGAATCAACCACCTGGAATTCTACACTTGGGAGGTAGAGGCAGGAAGATCAGCAGTTCAAAGTCAGTCTGAGGTACATAGAAAGCTTGAGAGTAGCCTTCGATAACAGTACCATCTCAAAACAACAGCAAAAAAGATAATTGCCCATTTTCTTAGCAGGTTTATTGTAAATGGCATAAAGTTGAGTTCCTTTGGTAGCAGACTCTGAAGTGGGCAGTCCTTAGAGGTTGGTGTAGGAAACTTTCTTGGTATCATCACCTGTGAGAGAAGTGAGAAAGTAGGAAATGATATTTGAATATGCATGGTGATAGGATAGACTCTCCGGCCTTACAGACAATAGGCAAACATAAACATTGACCATTGCCTGTGTGACACTGTCCTTAATTTTATTTGTTTGGTTTTGGGTTCTTTGTTTGTTTGTTTGTTTGTTTAAGATTTATTTATGTATTTACCCCATTGCAGATGGTTGTGAGGCACCATGTGGTTGCTGGGAATTGAACTGAGGACCTCTGGAAGAGCAGTCAGTGCTCTTAACCACTGAGCCATCTCTCCAGCCCTATCTTTAATTTTATGTATTGCTTTTTCTTAGAGAATTGAACCTAATACTCTGAAAAGCCACTCTACCACTAAGCTATACTTCTAGTATGGTGATGTTGTGTTAACCAACCTGATGAAAGCATCAACCAATCCCACAAAAATTTAAAAAGCTGAAATTACCTGCCTTTTAGAGTTACACTAAGGTGGAGTCAAGTGTCCTAGCATTGGCCATGGATTTAGGCTGTCAAAGGAAGAGTGACCTTGGATGAGGCAATCTTCAGTAGAGGTAGTTCTGGAAAGAACTGACAGCTGAAGGTTGTCTTATAGTAGAGCAGCTGGTACAAGAAATATTTTTCAGTCCTAAATGAAAGTTTGCATAGTTTAGTGTTTCACGGTATTCAGGATGGGAAGTAAGGGTGAAGGTAGATATGTGCATAGAATTTATGTCTAGAAGAATGTGATTACTAAATAAGTTAGTATAGGCTTATAAAAGATACCATACTGAAGCTGGGTTTTACAGAGTGAATTGGGTGGTTTGGCAGCAACATTAAAGAATAAAAAGTAGCCAGTTTTCATTGAGTCAGTGGTATTACACAGCAGAGTGAGGAAAATAAGTGATTTGAAGAGCAGAGTTGTATGTATTCACTAGTTTCTGTTTTGTGTTAGGGCCTCAGCCTAGGCTAGCATCACATTCACCAAGTAGCTGAGGTTGAGCCTGAATTCTGTTCATCTTTCCTTTGCCCCTCTAGGGCTGGGATTATAAGTGAGCTCCAGTTCACCCAGTTTGCCAGACTTCAATTTCTGTAGTAAGACAGATTGTGAGATTGTCTTTGATCTTGATTTGCTTCAGTGTAAGTTTGTTTCTGTTGTGATTTCTTTTGAGATCTGTGTGGCTGGGGACGACTTTTGATCTCCTAAACTTACAGACATGTGCTGCCATTCCTCATTTATGCTGTTCTGGGAATCAGACCCAGGGTTTTGTGAATGCTAAGCAAACACTCTTGTCAACTGAGCTACATCCCTTGAGAAAGTTGAGTGGGCATGCTGATTTTCACCCTTAATCCCAGCACTGGGGAGGCAGGTGCAGACAGATCTCTTGGTCAGCCTGGGACACATAGTAAGACTCTGTCTCCAAAAAGAGGTGGGAGGAGTAGGAAAGATGGGTTGCTTTTCAATGAGAAACTTTCTTCATAGGTTAAAAGTATTTGCTGCCCTCATTCTTGTTCTTGGGTTTGAGGCAGTTGAATTTCTTTAATATACTATATATGTTTTTTGCTTATTGCCTAATCTTTAATTGGTTGAAAGTGTCTTTGGAAATTTAGAAAGTAGATTAAACTTGAGTTCTGCTTACCTCTATGACCTTGTAAAATGTAGTAAAATCTGGTCTTTTTATTCTGCAAAATAAGAGGTGATACAAGTGTGATATGATAGCTAATAACAGTATCCTTTCATTGTTGTTGACATGATGAATATGAATGAGCTTTTGTAGATGGAGAGGTATCTTCCAGGATATTTTATTACTACTTAAAGTCTCTTCCTGAAATGTGTATATCATGAGTGGTAGGTTTCTGTGTTAGGATAAGATTACTAAAAGTAAAATGCTGATGGTTAGGAACTATAGAATTTAAGGTGTGTAGAGTCTAGTGTACCCAAAGCATGTTTTACAGAGGAAAAATTGTTATTAATCACCTTTTAAAGGAGGTACCTGGCAAAATCAACATAACTGGATAGCACTTGCTTGCTTTGAGTGACACATGGTCCATGTGTCCAAACTAACTGTTAGTTATGAAACAGATTTTTTTTAGATTTATTTATTTAATGAGTACACTGTCACTCTCTTCAGACTCACTAGAATGAAGGCATTGGATCCTGTTATAGATCCATCTGTGAGCCATCTGTGGTTGCTGGGAATTAAACTCAAGACCTCTGGAAGAGCAGTCATTGCTCTTAACCGATGAGCCATCTCTCTAGCCCCATGAAATAGACTTTTTAGAAAAGATTAATTTATATAATTTATGTATATAGATATTTTATCTCTATGTACTTTTGCACACCAGAAGGCATTGGTTCCTATGATACTATGGTTAATAATTGGTCGTGAGCCGCCATGTGGGTTCTGGGAATTGAACTCAGGACCTCTAGAAGAGCAGCTAGTGCTTTTAATTGCCAAGCCATCCTTCCAGCCATGAAATAAATTTTTTAAGCTGGGCGGTGGTGGCGCACGCCTTTAATCCCAGCACTTGGGAGGCAGAGGCAGGCGGATTTCTGAGTTCAAGGCCATCCTGGTCTACAGAGTGAGTGCCAGGACAGCCAGGGCTACACAGAGAAACCCTGTCTCAAAAAAAAAAAAAAAAGAAAGAAAAGAAAAGAAAAAAAAATTTTAAAATTGTGGTAGTATGTATATAAATAAAATTTATCATTCATTTATTTATTTTTTGTTAACATAACTATTCAAATCTTTTCTCCCCCTAAATAGCTATTCATATCTTTTGGCTGTGTGTGTGTATGTGTGTGAGACAAGGTTTCTTCTCTGTGTAGCTCTGACAGTCTTACCTGTTATAGGCAATGTGCTACTACATCTGACTAAAGATAGGAAACTTAAAACAGATCTCATTACTGAGAAGTAAATGATGATTATATGAACTTTAAATTTCCTAACTTTAAGGCTAGTTAATTAAGTGCTCTTAAGTTCTGAGCTGTCTTTCCAGCTCTGGCCAGGGAAATATTTCAGATAGTTGGGATAACAGAATATGGTTGTAATTTTTGATGCATAATTTTTGATGCTGTATAATTTCCTACATGTATTTTTGATAGAACTATCCTCATAGACTCAAAGTGTTGTTTTCTGTTTGTTTTTGCTGTTTTGAGACAGGATCTTACATAGCCCAGACTTACTTTGAGCTGTCTATTGAGGATGACTTTCAATTTCTGATCCCCTTGCCTCCCACCTCTAGAGTGCTAAGATTTAGGGTGTGTGCAGTGCTTGGTAGCAAATCCACAGTTTCATGTGTACTTTTGTACTGATCTCTATTATGATATTAAAACAAAAATTAGGTCATATTTTTAAATAAGCTGGGCTAGTGTCATCTTTTTGCCAAGCCTGATGAATTGAGTTCAACTCCCAGAATCTATATGGCAGCAGAAAAAAACCTGTTTATGTCTCCTATCTTCTCCTGTGCTGTGGCATTTGGAGGAATGCACAAACTGAAAATAATAAAAATTAAATTGCTCTGCAATTCAATGCACATACATGAAAACATTTTTAGGGGATGGTTGTTGGTAGGATCAGAAGTTAATATCAGTATCATTTTAGGAAGCATGCAGATTAATGAATATTTTATAGTGTTTAATTCATCATTCAAGTTTTGAGGATATTGAATAGGAGAATCATGCTATCATTTTTATGGGCCTTGCTAATATTTGTAGAATGGTAGATTTCTTGAAACAAATTACTTTCTGTGGTGCCTCAAAAGAAAAACTTCTCTTTTACAGCTTTCTGAAGTAAACACTTGTTTTGAAGATGTTTAACAAATCATTTGGAACCCCCTTTGGGGGCGGTACAGGGGGCTTTGGCACAACGTCAACATTTGGACAAAGTAAGTTATGAAAAAGAATGAAATAGAGGAAAATGTTTTAATTTGACTGACTTTTGTTGATTCGGTTGTTTTGTTTTGAGAACCAGTATCACTGTAGCTGGTTCAACTCTGTGTAGCTCAAGCTGGCCTCTGACTTCCAGTCCTCCTGTCTCAGTTTCTCTAGTGCTGGAATCACAGGCATGAGCCACAGCCATGGTTAGTTTTAACTGCTAAATTGACATAATTGAGAATTGGATCTAAGAATATCTGTGAAGGATAATTGTGACCATCCTAATTGATAGGAGAGGACCCATCCAATGTGGACAGTACCATTTCTTGGGTTTAGGGTCCCTCCAATTTACATTTTTTTGGACCTAGAGATCAAACCCAAGGCCTGTGCTAAGTAATACTCTAACACTGGGCTGCACCCTCTGGTAGTGTCATACCTTTTGATTTAAAGTTTATATATTCCTGAGGAGACAGTGAGTAAAATACCTTGGCTTGATTTCTATTCCATAAGAATTTAGATGGAAATTTGAGAAAGTTTCAAATTGCATTAGTGGTCCTACTTAATGTAGGATATTAAGAAATGTTAAAAAACAAAAAACAAAACAAAACAAAAAAACAACTTTCCAGTTATTATTGACTCTGAATTTTGCTGCTTCAGATACTGGCTTTGGTACTACTAGTGGAGGAGCGTTTGGAACATCTGCATTTGGTTCTAGCAACAATACTGGAGGCTTATTTGGAAATTCACAGACTAAACCAGGTAAGGAATTTTGTTTGGAATATAGCTGGTTTATATGTAGCTGGCATAGAACTTCACTTAGTGGCTACAGTTTGTCTACATAAACTTGTTTTTTTCCCCTCCATCTCTTCAGGAGGATTATTTGGTACCAGTTCATTTAGCCAGCCAGCAACCTCCACAAGCACTGGCTTTGGGTTTGGCACATCAACAGGAACATCAAATAGTTTGTTTGGAACTGCAAGTACAGGGACCAGTCTTTTCTCATCCCAGAACAATGCGTTTGCACAAAACAAACCAACTGGCTTTGGAAGTAAGTAGGACACTATTCTTTGGTCTTGTCTGGCTAATAGTTTAATATTTGATTTGTTTGTTGAATGTAAATCTCTCCTCTTCACTCTGTGTTCACTTATCTCCTTTCCTACCAAGTGGTCAAAACCAGGAAATAGGAGAACCTGAAAGTATATTGAGTTTAGTAGGCTAGAAAAGAGGGCAGTAAATAGGAGTTCCAGGACATCCAGGGCTATCCAGAGAAACAGTGTCTCAAAACACACACACACACACACACACACACACACACACACACACACACACACACACACACACAAAGACAGAGATATGGCTGATCTAGAACAGCCTCCTAGCCTGTGTCTCACATTTACAACAAAGAGATTAGAGCAACAGGAATGAGAAATACTGTTTAATTACTTTTCCACTTTTTGCTCATAGCAGATGTTGTTATCTTTGTAAATCTATATGTGGCCAGTAGCTATTTCTCTACATAGTACTTTAAGACAGCCGCTAACTGCCCTGTGAGGCAATGCTGTTTATGTGACAAGAGCACAGTAATAGATGAGTGGCTGGTAACCAACAATTTTTTGAAAGGCAAAACTGTAGAGATGTTGGGGGGGAAAAAAGAATCAAATAAACCCTTTTTTGATGTGTCTGAGTAAGACAAAGTTTCATGTAGTTCAAGGTAGCCTCTACTTCCCTAGTGGTGTTAAGACAGGCTGGTGTCACCATTTCTAGTAGGATGTTGAAATATTTAAACATGCCACATAGAAGGCAATCTTTCTTTTTTTGGTTGGGGTTTTTTGTTGTTGTTTTTGTTTTGTTTTGTTTGTTTGTTTGTTTTAAGACAAGGTTTCTCTGTGTAGCCCTGGCTGTCCTGAAATCCATTCTGTAGCCTAGGCTGAAAATGCAATCTTAAGGCTCTTATTCAAAAGAGATAGTCTTACTAACTTTAAACTATATATTTAGGATCAGAGTTCCTTAGAAGTGAAAATTTACTAATAAGAAATCAAAATGTTCATAATGGTTATAACTTAACATTAAACATTGGCAGGCAAGATTTTTCTTGTTTACTGACATTTCTGGCACAATATGTATAACTTCTCATATTTTAAGAAAAATAGTATTGGGGCTGGAGAAAGTACTGGATATTTCTTCGAGAGGACCCAGCCTCCACATGGCAGCTTACAACTGTTTGTAACTACATATTTAGCTAACCAATGGATTTGGATTTGTTACCTTTGAAAGTTGTAACATGGAAGCATGTGTCATATGAAATATAGCTTAAATTTGTTTACTCAGGAGAAATGAAGAGTGTTTGACAATGTGACAGTACTACTGCTGTTACTCTACCCTGCCCTGCTTTCAAAATGTGTTAACATTAAGTTGTTTCCTATTTAATTCTCATCTTTCTAACTTACAGATTTTGGAACCAGTACTAGCAGTGGAGGACTCTTTGGAACTACAAATACCACCTCTAATCCTTTTGGTAGCACATCTGGCTCTCTCTTTGGGCCAAGTAGTTTTACAGCAGCACCTACAGGAACTACCATCAAATTTAATGTATGTATTTTCTTCCAGCATATTTTCCCCATTTGTGTATTTCTTTGTAGAATGAATGATCAGATTGCTCCTATCTCTAATAATACATATCACTTTTTTGCTTTTAAAAAATAAGATTTTTAAATTTTTATTTTATGTGTATGAATATTTGTTACATGTATGAATATGTACCATGCACATTCCAGTATTCAGACCAAAAGAGTGTCGTGATCTCTTGGAATTGCAGTAACAGATGGTTGTGAACCACCATCTGGTGGTGGTATAATAAATAGGCCTCAAGACCTTAACATAACAGACACAATAGAGGCACTATTCTGACCTTAGAACCTAGCTTGGAGGTACTAACACTTACTAAAACAGGAAACTAATCTATCAAAGACCTTGTCCATAGTTTCAGGATCCAGGAAAATCCTTTAAATATATTAACCTTGCTTTTCGACTTAGTTTTTACTTCTTGGTAACTCTCCTTGTTAACTGAATTGGGTCAACCAGGTTGCCATTTTTTGTGTAAAAGACATACTGATGAGGCTTGGAACTGCATGATTTGGGCAAGTTCCCATGCAGTCACTAGTGGACAGTACAGACTGTTCTGTGTGTATTCTCTGATGAAGTTACCTTGCAACACTAGGAACCTGGGGTCTCTGCAAGAGCAGCTAGTACTCTTAAATTCTGAACCATCTCTCCAATCCCTATTTGGCTCTTTGGAAAATGTTTTAAAAACTGCTTTAGGTTGGGTATAGCAGATGACTTTAAAATCCCAGCACATGGAAGGCAGAATCAGGTATAGCTCTGTGAATTTGAGGCCAGTATGGATAGCAAATTCTAGGGCTGTCAGGGTTGTGTGGTAAGACCTTGTCTCAAAAATAAGGGGTTTTTGTTGTCGTTGTTGCTTCTTTGTTTTGTCTTTTAATTTTATGTGTATGAGTGTTTTACCTGCATGTATGTACATGTATCTTGTGTATGCAATGCCCAGGAAGGCCCGAAGTATCGTCCTCTGGAATTGGAGTTACAGCAAATTGTAAAGCACCACGTGGGTACTGGGAATTGAATCTGAGTACTTTGGAAAAGCAGTATTCTTTTTTTCTTCTTTTTTCTTTTTCTTTTCTTTTTTTTTTTAAGATTTACTTATTTTACATATGTGGATACACTGTCATTCTCTTCAGACACACCAGAAGAGGGCATCAGATCCTATTACAGATGTTTTTTAGCTTCCATGTAGTTGCTGGGAATTGAACTCGGGTCCTCTGCAAGAGCAGTGAGTGCTCTTAACTTCTGAGCCATCACTAGTTGCCCCTCCTACATCCTGGGGCAGGGGGAATAATTTTTTAAAATAGTACTAATGATACTGGGTGGTGACTGCACACTCCTTTAGTCACAGCTCAGGAGGTAGAGGCAAGCTGATCTCTTCAAGTTTGAGGCCTGCCTGGTCCAGGACAGCCAGGGCACCACAGAGAAGCCCTGTCTCCAAAACAAACAAACAAAAAGTAATCATGGTTTTATAAGGCTAGTGAGATGGCTCAGTGGGTAAAGGCACTTGATGTCAAGCCTGATAACTGAGTTTGGACTTTGGGACCCATATGGTAGAGGAGAGAACTGCCAGTTGTCCTTTGATCCCCATGCTGACAAACAGAATAGTTTGAAAAAAATTACATCTGATTTTATAGTACACAGGAAATGTGTGAAACATAAATTTAGTTTTTCTTTTTTGTTGTCATTGTGGGGATTTAGCCAAAGTCTCTTGCATGGTAGGTGGGCACTCTACCGCTGAGCTGTGTCTTCAGCATGAAACATCTATGTTATGATGCATATTAAGATTATTCTTACTCCAATTAAATTTGTGTCCAGTGTTTATTATGATAGTCCATATAAAGCAGAATTTCTGAGGTAGGGTCTTGCTATGTAATTCAGACTGTCTTTTTACTAACTACATAACTCAAGACTGGCCTTGAACTCGGGGTGGTCTTCCTTTGGCTTTTAAGTGCTAGAATTACAAGTGTCTGTCACTGTGTTCTAAGGCAATAGTGGAATAATCATCTGTTTATAGAAATGAAAAATAAAGAACAGAACAAAGAAAAATAACTGAAAATAAATCTTCTTTGTGAAACTTAGTGGAACAATCTGTTAATAGTCTATATCTATTCAAGAATAAAATCTTGCCAGGCAGTAGTGTTATACAACTTTATTCCCATCATTTGGGAGGCAGAGGTGGGCAGATCTCTGTGAGTTGGAGGCCAGCTCAGTCTACAAAGTTAGTTCAAGGACAGTCAAGACTGTACAGAAAAATTCTGTCTCCAAAAACAAAACAAAACAAAAAAACAAAGATTATTCACATAACTATGTTATAGGAGAGAGATCAGAAATGTTGCCATATATTTTAATCAAGCATCCTTGTTAACAATTTGGTTTTACCATGAGGGTCTTACTGTGTTGCTCAGGCTGTGCTTGAATTCCTGGTTTCAAATGATCTTGCTTCAACTTCTAAAATAATCGTTTTCCATCGTCCCTAGCTTGCTCTGTCTTCTAGTTTGTTTGTGTAGCCCATCCAGGTTGGTCTGGTGTTCAGGGCTGCCTCTGGAGTGCTGGGATTATAGGTGTGGGCACTCTATGACCTTCCAAATGATGTGTTTTGAGTAGATGGGAAGCATGAGGATTTAGCCTAAGCCTTTACAAATTTAGTTAGTCAGGCACTAACTACTGAGCTATCTACTACTGAGTTAACTACTCTTTGCCCTATCTTGTTATAAAAAAATGAAGTAGGGAATAATTTTAAAAAGTTTAGTGGTTGAAGAATTGTGTCTGTAAGAGTAGATGTAAAAATTGGAATTTGAAATATGCCTTTTTCTTTGCAGCCTCCCACTGGTACAGATACTATGGTCAAAGCTGGAGTTAGCACTAACATCAGTACCAAGCATCAGTGTATTACTGCTATGAAAGAATATGAAAGCAAGTCATTAGAGGTCAGTAAAACGGAGGACAAAATAATATCAGCTTAGTTCTTTTTTTTTTTTTTTCAGATTAAGTGGTTCACATTGGTTTTGAATAAAAGTCCGACATTAATAAAGATGTTTTTTCAAGATTATGTATTATTATTATCTTTTATGTATTATATATTTTAGGCTGGGATAATATTCTCCACATTTATACAGATATACTACATGCATTTTATCTAGTATTCTTTTCAGGTTAGATATTTATATTGTAGTGACAATACATTTGTGTGCATATATGAACTTGTAGTAAATTTGTGCAAAGTCCTAAATATCTGGCTTAATAAATTTTTCACTAAGTTAAAGGATACATATCAAGTGACAGCATAGGAAAAAAATGAAGCAAAATATGTCTAACATACAAAGTGCCCTTCTTGTTCTCTCTCTTCATTATAGTCTTTCCCTCCCAAATTAATTGCCATCCTGACTGTTCATTTTTTGCTAATCTCTTAATTTTATATAGATGGACACTTACCTTGTACTTCAGTATATCAACTATATTACTCCATAACAGATTCTTGTGTAGGTCTCTTCTAAGTAATTTTTTTTTTGCCATGTGTTAGTTTTGGTAATGTGTTTACCTTCAGGAACTTCGTTTGGAGGATTATCAGGCTAACCGGAAAGGCCCACAGAACCAAGTGGGAGCAGGTACCACAGCTGGCTTATTTGGGTCTTCTCCAGCAACTTCCAGTGCAACAGGACTCTTCAGCTCCTCCACCACTAATTCAGCCTTTTCATATGGTCAGAACAAAACTGCCTTTGGAACTAGTAAGCACTTTTTTATACTGTAAAGAAGGATGATCAAAACGAGCATTGGTGGGTGGCTCTTGCCTTTAATCCCAGCACTCAGGAGGCAGAGGAAGGCATGTATCTCTGAGTTTTAGGCCAGTACAAACTACAAAGTGAGTTCCAGGACAGCCAGGGCTATAGAGAGAAACCAAAAAAAAAAAAGTCAAAGGTCAATAGAAGTAACTCATGACTGATGACTGTCACTTTGTTACATGAGCTGTGGAGAAAAATAATTGGAATATTTATAAGTAGAAAGAGACAGTTAAAAGTATAGGTGGCTAAGGAGGAGTCCTTTCATTTCAGAAGGTGATACTTGAGTAAAATCAAGGTAAGAGAACTGGTTGTAGGTATTTTTAGGAAAAATCAGCTGACTTGCAACTATGAGTCTTAAAATCCTAAGGTTTTGGAAGCTTTTTTTGAAGCAGGGTCTCACTGTGTAATTCAAGTTGACTTCAAAATCAAGTCAGTCTTTCATAGTCTGGGATTATAGGTATGAGCCAGAAGGCCCAGCAAAACTCAAGTTTTTGCAGAAGTTAGAGTGTTTTACAGTTCTAGAGGTCACAAGGGCTGTGCTTAATAACTTTGTGGATGTATTAGAACTTGTCTCATTTGAGACAGTTTTGGTATGTAAACTTGGCTGCTTTTGTACTACTTTGAACATGGTAGTAACTGGGCTGTGTAGAAAGTTCATTTATTCCCACCTTCCCACGCCCAGGTGAGGGTGTCAGATCTTAGAGTTATGGATAGTTATGAGCTGCCATGTGGATGCTAGGAACTGAACCCAGGTCCTTTGGAGGAACAGTTGGTGCTCTTAACCATTGAGTCATCTCTCCAGCCTGAATATTTTTTCATATTAAATAGAAGAAAAGTTGAGTTCACAAAGGAAAGTCATTTAGTCATTTTAGAATTCTTGAGTTGAGGTTTAGTAGAAAGGAAAATTTTAACATAAAGTAGAGCTAGCTGAAGATAGAAAAAAGGTTATTAATGAACAAATATACAATAATTCAGCAGTAGAAAAGCTTGATCGATTGTTGAATTATTGGCTCATTTGAGAGTTTTATTTTTTTTGTTTGTTTTTTCATTTGGTTTTTGTTTGTGTTTATTTTTATTCTTTTTCTGAAAGGCACAACTGGATTTGGGACAAATCCAGGTGGTCTCTTTGGCCAACAGAATCAACAGACTACCAGTCTCTTCAGCAAACCATTTGGCCAGGCTACAACCACCCCAAATACTGGCTTTTCTTTTGGTAATACCAGTACCCTTGGACAGCCAAGCACCAATACTATGGTAAGAAAACAGGCCCTTGATTAACTCCAGGTCTTATTTGTGAAGCTAAGTAATGGAACTAGTAGTCATGTTTAGCTTCTAAGTGCTATCTCCATAGCATTTCTTTAGAATGGAGGTTGTTATTCAGTATAGGGAAGAAAACAAATCTTTCAGTATCAAAGACCTGAATTTTGTCTCAGCCCAATGAATATATTGAGATTTTGTTGAGTATGTTTCTAAGCATAGTTTTCTTTCACTAAGAGCTTGTTTAGTGGGCTTCAGAAGGGTGCTGGCTATCTTGAAGCTATATGCTTTGTGATATTGATGTTTTGATCCAGGAGTGGGAGGGAAATATGAGAATGGAGCATGTGTGTATGATCATAATACATTTATGAGGTTGTTGAAAGTAAAGACTGGCAGTATAGGGACAGAAATATGGAACTGGATATACTGTAATCTTGGCAGTTTGGAAGAGAGGATCAAGAGTTCAAGGATAACATTGACTATCTAGTTCAAGGCCAGTCTGGGCTGCATGAGTTTAATCTCAAAAATTCAGTGAAGTATATGAGTAAAATTGAGAATAAAGAAACAAATCCTTACATTTATAGACAACTGATTTTCTAGCATGAATACCACTGTCTATCTGCAAAATAATGAGGTTAAAATCCCTTGTATCATTAATAACTAAGGTTTACTCAGTAGATCAAATACCCAGAATTATAAAACTCATGATTGTGTTTTACTTGTTGTGTTTATTACCCAGGATACCACTCTGTAGTTCAGGCTGACCTGAAACTCATGATCCTCTTGCTTCAGCCTCATTTATGATGGGTTCAATTTATAAAACATTTAGAAGAAAATGAGGTGGTTTCTTTTGTTTGCTGTTTTAAAAGTAGAATTTTGCTACATAGCTTATATTAGACTGGAACACCTTAGAGCACATGAATTCATTGAAAGTTTTAATACATGCCCAGCTCTTGAAGCTCACTTATTGTTCTGGAAACAGGGGCTTTGGTTATAGGTGATAAATGTACAGTTCTGCACAAGTTTTAATAGCTCTTAGTTTTATGCTGTTTTGGAAAAAAAACCCATATTCTTGATTTTCAAGGTTTTTGCAAAGAAATCTTAAAGAATTTTGTGCTTATCACACATGCTTTAATAAACAGTGGTGACTTTTTAAAAGCCAATCTAAGACTTTAAAGAAAACTATTATGAACTGCCTTTTAATCTAGATTACACTTTCCAGGGCTTATTTGGAGTAACCCAAGCCTCACAGCCAGGAGGTCTTTTTGGGACAGCTACAAACACCAGCACTGGAACAGCATTTGGGACAGGAACAGGTCTCTTTGGGCAGCCCAATACTGGATTTGGTGCAGTTGGTTCGGTAGGTATTCACAGTTGACTGTAATTTGAAGTTCTTAAATCTGTTAGAGGAATATATATAATAGATAACTATTTTCCAAGAATTTAACGTATATATGTTTATTTTCTGTTGTTGTTGTTTTCCCCCCTCTCTATTTGTGTGTTGTGTCTATTATATATAATTTTTATTAATTTTAAAATTCATTTTTGCGTATGTATGCCTCTACTATACTGCACACATGGCAGTCAGAAACCACTTATTTGTAGGAGTCCAGTCTCTCCTGTTCTATGGTTTCCAAGGATCAAACTCAGATCATTAGGCTGGGTGGCAAGTATGTTTACCCAGAACTATCTTGCCAGCTTCTCTCCTAGTTTTTCTGCTCAGGCTGAATGGAACTTCTGTGTAACCGAGGATAACCTTGAACTCCTCCTGACTGCTTCCTTAGTGCTGGGATTCTGGCATGTACTACTAATTAGTAGTTTGCCCCAAACTACTAATCTTCATGTTTTTACTTCTCAGGTACTAGTATTACAGATATTTGCTATCATGCCTAGTTTCACGAAGTACTGGGGACTAACCCTGGGCTTCATGCATTCTGTACTGAGTCCGTATCCCCAATCCCACTGTTTATTTTCAGTCACTAAATTGTCTTACCTCAGTGACAGCGTGGTTTACATCTGTTTGAACATGCTGTTAAGGGCTGGAGAGATCGTTCAGCAGTTAAGAGCACTGGCTGTTCTTCTAAATGACCTAGCCCCACATGGCAGCTCAAAGATGTCTCGCTCCAATTTTAGGGAACCACATCTTCTGGCTTCTGCAGGCACTAGATATACACATGGTGCACAGACATACATGTAGGCAAAATGTCCATACACATTTAAATAAAATCTTTAAAAAGAGAAAGAAAATAAAATACTGTTAGTCATTTTAGTTTCAAATTTTAAATTGAGAATTAACAGTGCTTATTTTTATTATGTACAGCATAAAGTCTTTGTGTGTTTGTTTTATATTTAGTGCCTTTTGCCACTTCAGGCTTCCTCTAAAGTTTCAAAGATGACTTATATTGTAGAATCTATTTGATTAGTTTAAATTATGTAGTCTTAATTTAGATTGTTTAAATCAGGTTTTGTTTTCTTTTTTCCTTTCTTCTTTTATTTCCTTTTTTAAAGATAGGATTTTACTATATAGCCCTGGCAGGCATGAACCTTGCTATGTAGACCAGGGTGGCCTCAAACTCAAAGATTAACCTACCTCTACTTGTACAGTGCTGAGATTGAAGGCCTGCACTATCATGTCTACTAGCCCAAATGAGAAATTTTAACTCCTGGTTTTGTGTGTGTGTGTTTTGGGAAATAAACTGGTATAGTATTTGGAAATTAAATGCTTTTGGTGTTGATCAAGGAATCACTGGGATTCTCTTGCTGTGGAAGGTGAAACTCAGTTTATTCACCTTGCTGAGTGAGTTGTCTAAGTACAGAATTACTGTTTTGGAATGCATTTAACCTAAAAAGCGGTGCTAAATTTTATACTATAATACCACTTGAAAAAAAATGACTAAAGTTTCAGTGTAATTTGGATGCAGGAATGTGTGGCTGGCATGAGGAAAGTCCTAGTTTTGATCCCCAGTACTACCATTACCACCTCTGTAAAGAGCTGGTCAAACATATCTGAAGTTGAGGCCAGCCTAAACTATATAATAACTGTTTAAACAAAAATAGGGCGCCGGGCGGTGGTGGCGCATGCCTGTAATCCAGCACTTGGGAGGCAGAGGCAGGCGGATTTCTGACTTCGAGGCCTGCCTGGTCTGCAGAGTGAGTTCCGGGACAGCCAGGACTACACAGAGAAACCCTGTCTCGAAAAAAAAACCAAAAATAAATAAATAAATAAATTTAAATAAAACATTTCAAACCAAAAAGAAGGGTTGCTCATAAAAAAAAGCTCATAAAAAAAGGGGGGGGAAGGGGCTGAGGATGTAGCTCAGCATTAGAATGTGTAGCATACACTAGGCCTTGGGTTCAATTTTCAGTGCTACAAACAAAAATGCTTTCTCTTTTCTCCCTCTTGACTTTTCCTCTCTTTTGTCTCCAATAAGTTTGTTTTCCACATGCTGGGATTTCAGGCCTACATTACCACCCTTGGCTAATGGTTGCCTTGGTATTTTTTCTTTGACTCACTGAAATCCTGTTTGCTAAGGTGTTAATTTTCTGTGTTAGTAGCTTTGTGCTTATAATCTTGCTCAGATTGTTGTATCTTCTGATTGTATTTGTTCACATGTCTTTTCCTAGAAATTAGAACTTCCTTCCATTACATATTCAGTATTTACATGCACTCTCTTTATAGTTATGTGTATTGATTGTGATTCTGCTTGTACATATGTATGAATGAGGTACCCTCAGAGGTTAGAGGTGTTGGATCCCCTGGAACTGGAGTTACAGGCAGTTTTGAGCCACCTAGTATGAGTGCTGGAAACTGAACGTGGAAGAGCTATTAGTGCTCTTAACTGCTGAGCCATCTTTCTAGCCCCTATTATTATTTTTATTACTTTAAGATATGTGTGTATACATGAATACAGGTGTCTGAAGAGTTGTCAGAGCCCCCCTGGAGCTGGAGTTACAGATACTTGGGGACATGGGTACTGGGAGTCACACTTACTTGCTATTTATTTTTTTTTTGTTGTTGGTTTTTTAAAATAATTTATTTTATGTACATTGATGTTTTGTCTACTTGTATATCTTTGGAGGATGTCATATCTGTTACAAGCAGTTGTGAGCTTCCATGAGGTTGCTGGGAATTGAACTTGGGTCCTCTAAAAGAGCAGTCAGTACAGCATTTTTCAGTTGGCTTCATGAGACTGAGGACGAGGAGTCTGATCACAACTGATGGCGGGTGGGGCAGGGGACTTGGAGCCATGGACACGAGGATGGCCCAGCCAGCCAGCCCCCTGGACTGCAGGGGGGCAGCAGTGGCAGTGGGTGCCTGTAGTACGATGTGTCTTGAGCTAATAAAGTGGCTGATGAGGCAGGATGGCTTGGGGCTGCCTGGGGCCCCCCCTCCAGGATGCTGCCAAGTATCTCTCTCCTCCCCCCAGGGCACAGATATATATATAAAGTCTTGAAATTTGGTGTGTCTTTGCGGGGGGGAGGGGCACTACCGCCTGCCTCTAGGGTCCTTTTTTTATTTTCTGAAATCACTCTTGGGACTGCCGTCCTCGCTGCTGGGGGCATAAGCCCCAGTCCCTGCACCACCCCTGCTGCTATCTGGCCAGGGGAAGGGGGGGTGTGCACGGTGCCTGTAATTATTTAAAAAAAAAAAAAAAAGAGCAGTCAGTGCTCTCAACCATTAAACCATCTCATCATGCAACAAAGCCTGTTGTATCTTTATATTATCCTAATTTTTCTGTATCTTCTTTTTAGACCCTGTTTGGCAATAACAAGCTTACAACTTTTGGAACCAGCACAACCAGTGCTCCTTCATTTGGTACAACCAGTGGCGGGCTCTTCGGTAACAAACCAACCCTGACTTTAGGAACCAATACAAACACTTCCAATTTTGGTACATATAAAATGCAGGTTTGACTCTCTTAAAGTTACACTGACTATACCACACATCATTCTCCTGATTCATATGATTGGAAATGTTTAAAAATTCTCAGGTAAGCTGTAGCCTGATGCTACATACCAGAAGGAAAGATTTTTTTTTTTTTTAAATCATAGAATATGATCTGAAATATTTAGTATACACAAATTGCTTTTGGTTTTCTTTGGATTACCTCACCAGTAACTGCAAAAGTATGTGTGAGCCTCATTTGTGTGAAGTAATCCCTTCTATTCTGGTAGGTTTCAAACGTGAGGGTGTAGGAGATTTTTTCCTGAAAGTCAAAGTTTTGCTGAATTGGAAGATTATGCTGGCAGTTTTGAGTGTAGTAGCCAATGCTTGAAACTGCTGAAACAGGAGCCCTGAGACTTTCCTAAAAGTTTGAGTGCTTAAAAATCAATAAAACAGATAATTTTGAGCAAATTTTTAAAAAGAAAAAAAAGAGCTCTATGCTTTTTACATATGTTAGAAATATTTAACCCAGTGTAAAAGAGGCACTCTTGTTTTATCTTCATCCATCCATGAGTGTCTTCAGACATTCTACATTGTGTGAGAAGCACAGAGTTCAGTTCAAACACAAGGCTCAAATGTTTGTTGAACATGTTGTTTGCCAGAGTTCTCAGTAGGAAATGACTAGGTTTTTTTTGGGAAGATATATACAAAATACCATTATTGTCATGGGCTGGTAGTTAGAGCTTTCTTCAGAGAGCTTTTGTGTCTTTTTTGTTTTTCTTTTATTTGCCATGTTGAGGTAGAACACAGTGTCTTGTGTTTTAGGCAAGCCCTCTACCACTGAGCCAAATTCCCAGTATTTTCAGTTGATTTTATATGACATTATAATCTACTAGAAAAAGAGACTTTTAACCATGCATCAGAAGATGAGTGTATTCATAAAATATGATCTATTTAAAGAAGACGTGGAAGAGTTGTTACATGTCTGTTTTCAGACTCAGATATTTGATTTTTATAACTCCTTTTACTCACTCATTGTTGTTCACTCATTGCTAGTATTTACTATAGTCCATTCATGAGTATTTTTGGATGAAAAGCTTTGAGGTAGTGAGCATGCTTAGTATGGCTTCTGTGCTTGTTTCTTGACTATAAAACCAAAAAGGATAAAAGTATATCAATGTCTCCCTGTGTCCTTTCCCTGTTTTTGAAAAGATCATCATCACTTTCCCCCTTTTCAAGCATCCTTTTTAACCTATTTTTCTTTTTGATTTTTGGAGACTGGATCTCTGTATAATAGTCTTGGCTATTTACACTGTGTTGGTCTCAAATAGAAATCTACCCGTCTTTGCCTCCTGACTGCTGGCATTATAGGTGGGGGCCACCATGCCCACCTTTATACCATATTTCTTAATGATCTGCTTTTCACCCTGTGACAAGGTGAATTCTTGCCCTGTTGCCCAGGTAGCCTTGGACTCAGGCAGTTTTCCTGCCTTACTCTCTCAGGGAGATCGACTGTAGATGCACACCATCATGCTCAGCTCACTAGCTAAACATTTAATACCGTATTTATTCTGTGTGTCTGTTTTTTTATGGTCCTTCTGAAGACCTATCACCCATTAAGATTTTATGCTCCTGGGTTAGAGAGATAGCTCCGTGGTTAAGAATACTGGCTGCTTTTCTAGAGAACCAAAGGTTCCATTCCCAGCACCCACATAGCAGCTCACAACTGTTTGTAACCCCAGTTCCTCAACTGTAACTGTAACTCTCATGTGAGGGATATGACACCCTCACACAGACATACATGAAGGCAAAACACCAATGCACATGAAATAAAAATAAGTAAAATTGCCGGGCGGTGGTGGTGCATGCCTTTAATCACAGCACTTTGGAGGCAGAGGCAGGTGGATTTCTGAGTTCGAGGCCAACCTGGTCTACAGAGTGAGTTCCAGGACAGCCAGGGCTACACAGAGAAACCCTGTCTCCAGGAAAAAAAAAAAAAAAGAAAAAAGAAAAAAATTAAGTAAAATTTAAAAAACAGAAAAGATTATTTGCTTTTAAGGTCCACTTTTTACTACCCCTGAAAATACATTTATTTAATAAAAAGCTTTATTTGTGATATAGGTAATGTTCTGAATTAAGTGTTTTTTGTTTGTTTTGTTTTTTGGGGGGGATTAGGGTTTATAATTTTTTTTTTTTTTTTTTTTTTTTTTTGTACAGACTATGCCGATTGCCATTTTCCTTGGAGAATTTTTTGTTTGTTTGTTTCTTTGTGGTTGTTTGTTGTTGAAATAGAATCTTATTGTGCATTCCTGTTTGGCCTGGAACTTACTATATAGATCAGGCTGGCCTCAAACTCAGGAGATCCACCCACTTTTCTGCCTCAAAGTTCTAGGATCAAAATTGTGTGCCAACACACTGGTTGTCAATGTTTTTATTTTAAGAAGTTATTTATACTTATGTTCACTGATTTCAGTGTAAAAAGGCCTCATCTTTATCTGGCTTGCGTCACTAGCTATACACTGAATTTGAATTATTTTTTTTTAATTTATTTATTTTATATATATAAGCACATTGTCTTTGAAACACCAGAAGAGAGGGCATCACATCCAGTTTACAGATGGTTGTGAGCCACCATGTGGTTGCTGGGAATTGAACTCAGGACCTCTGGAAGAGCAGCCAGTGTTCTTAACAGTTGAGCCATCTCCCCAGCCCTTGAATTATTTTTAATTAGCAGAATTGTTTTGAAGTAAGATAGGCAGTGAGAGCCGGAGGAAATGTGTGGTATAACAGTGTAAGTTGGCACTTAGATATCTCCTGTGGGTTTAAGGTGGTAGTCCTTGAACAGCTTATTTTCTGTTACAGGTCTATGATCCATTCTTGTTCATTTTTAATTAAAATAGAAAGCATCTTTAAGTACATTTTGTTTTAAAATTTTCTTTAAGTTGATTGTGCTTGAGTTTGCAAAACTGTATGTGTGGTAGTTAATAACACAATTCAAGAAAAACTTCAATGAACACAAAGATCACTTGTTGAGATTAAATCACATTACATGCTTAGATTTTAAAATGACAGAAATATGCTTGGTTTCAGACTTTATATTCTTTGGCTTCATGATCATTTTCACTGATAATAACCAGATGGTGACATAACAAAGTATAGTCCCATTAGTGATTCTGTTAGCTACTTCAGAGTACTCCCTTTACTGCTGAGGTTTTATTTCTCCTCTACCTTAATTCTCCCTTCTTTAGACAGTGTCTTGCTATGCAGTTAGCCCCAGCCTTCAAAGAGGTTGAATTACAAGCATGAGCCATCACACTGCGATTCCATGATAATTTTTATCTAAGTATTTTAAAAACAAGACTTTTCTGGTGTATAATCGAACATTTCTTAGCATTAGAGATTAATGATGCATTTATTTGTTTTGTTGTTATTTTTTCAAAAGGAATACCAGAACTTGTTATCTCAGCTACAAAAGTAGCAACACATTGATATCTTTGGTACTTGTGTATTTTATAGGGGAGTTATAAGATTTTCTCTAATTGATAAACCATAGTGAAGTATGAGTGTTTTGCTCAACTTGTGATCCTTAATAGGAGAAGGAGTTGTTCAAGATAGACCATTCATAGGTCATAGGTTATTTTTTTTTTCACAATATAGTGACAGTAGTGGTGGTACACCTGTCATCCCAGCACTTGCAAAGTAGAGAGATGATGGTCAGTAGTTAAAAGCCACTGTTAGTGCCTACTGGTTTGAAAGCTAGCTTGAGTTCTGTGAAACCTTCAAAAAGTCAAAAGGAAAATAAAAGAAAGAAAGAAAAATCTGAGCATTTGAGTGCTCCTATGAATTTATTAAGTGTGGCATTGTGAAATCAGCCACACATTGCTGCCATGTAAAATCTATCAGTTTAAAACAAAAATTGGCCGAGCAGTGGTGGCCCACACCTTTAATGCCAGCACTTGGGAGTCAGAGGCAGGCAGATTTCTGAGTTTGAGGCCAGCCTGGTCTACAGAGTGAGTTCCAGGACAGCCAGGCTACACAGAGAAACCCTGTCTCGAAAAACCAAAAAAAAAAAAAACCAAACAAACAAAAAAAATTGCTGTAAAGATTTTTATAGGTCATTTTTTATTCCTTTAGTTTCAGTAAACTTTTATTTTTTAGTGAAAATTTGTGAGACTGAATTTTTCAGTTTGTTAGTAAACCTGAACCATGTGTACTGACTTTGAAAGCCTTAAAGAGCTCAAATGTCAAGTCTGTGTGCTTTACTTTGATATTGGGTATTTCCCTATTCTGAATTGATAGTTAGCATAAAGATGCAATTAAGTAAATACAAAGACTTGTTTGCAGGTGTCAGAATTTTTTAACAAGTTACATTAGCTGATAATTTGGGATTTGTTAATATTAGTAACTTAAGGATACATAGTTTAAGATCAATTATCTTTGTTTTAAAACACCCCTTTAAAGAAAATTGAGAATTTAAAAATTATAATGCACTTAATCTTTTATCTTCTTAGGTTTTGGCACAAATAACAGTGGGAGCAGTATTTTTGGAAGTAAGCCAGCAGCCGGAACTCTGGGGACTGGACTCGGTACAGGATTTGGAACAGGTAAATGTTTGCATGAATTTAGGAAGTAATGCATCTTGAGTTTATGAATTTTATTAGCTCATATGCTTATAAATAAGAGGCTTAGATTTCCATTTTTTACAAACAGATTTATTGATGTATTTCCATCAATTAATGTTTTACTAGGTTAGAACATTTATATTAAGTTCATAAAATATATATTTTAAATTATAGAAATCACCTTTTCTACATAAAATTTGGTTTTCTCTAGTCCTGCTGTGTCTGAGAGTTTTTAAGTTTAAAATGTGATAATTATTAGCCTTTATGTGAATGATTTAGAGTTGGAATTGTTTTATCAGTTAAGCCTCAGGATGAGACAAAAGCAGAGAGTCTATGCTGTAATAATTAACAAATGTTCCAAGGCTTGTGCATACTCTTTATTCATCTAACTTTTAGCCCTCTTCCTCCTATTATTAGTTATTTTTTTAGTTCATTTAAAATATTTACCTTCTACCTGTCTTCCTGTTTTCATCAGTTGGAATTAGGGAGGGTCCCCAAAGGTGGATATTTCTCCGTGTCCAGTAAAATAGTTTTTAAGCATATATATTTGCTTATTTTACCTAGTTCTCTCATCATTGGTTTAGTAATTTAGTTTTAAAACTACTTACTTTCATAATATCTGCTTCCACTGTTTTCTTTGCTTTTGTGATATGGTTGTCTATGCCATCTTAATAGACATTTTATACTTTTCTGAATGTTAACCTTTTGGTCCCTTGTTCTTTGAGGCACTATGTAACTTTGGGTGACCTCAAACTAGATATGCAGACCATGTTGGCCTCAAACTCTGTCTCTGCTTCCCAAGTGCTGGAATTAAAAGTGTGCATACATCACCATATCAATATCAATTAACCTTTCCTTTTGAAGTAAGTGTTATTAAAATACTTCAATTCAGAAATACCATGAAAAGTCCCAGTTTTTCAGCTGTGAAGTAATTAATCCAGTGCTTTGATTTTAGCTGGAGCTTGTCCAAATCCCCTTCTCTTAATTTTTCAAACCTGGTTGCATCATACATACGTACACTTTTTTTTCCTTTTTTTTTTTTTAATGTTTAGGGATTTTAGTTGTAGTTTTAGTTGATCCTTACCTGCAATACTTTGCACTGCTGAGGATTGAAGCCAGGGTTGTATACATGTTAGGGAAATTCTCTGCCATAGATCCACCTCGCCTCCATTTCCCTAGTTCATTCCTATATTAGTGACTTTTAATTTGGATTTTGCTTTTATAGCAGAATAAATGCAGATTTATTAAAGAAAAATGAGGAAGCACTTACAAGTGTGAGGATTTACAAGGAAAGGATATCCATGAATTATCTTAGACTACAGGCTGAGATGCCATTGATGTACATTGTGGTCTTGGGCTGCAACTAGGGTTTAAGAGAATGAACTAAAAATTACTGTGTGTAGTAAACGTTTCCTCAAGTTTCATTTTAGATATATATGTGCTATATTTTGTTTCACATTGTATTTTTTTTCTTTTTTAAACATTATCTCATTTTGTTTTGGTCCATGTGTATAGATTTCGTGTCAAAATAATGAATTGATATTTGTGTATACATGTCTATACACACAAGGGTCATTTGCACTTGCCCGATATATACAATAATTTAACTTTCTAGTACTAGCAATATTTTTTGATATTAATAGTAAACCTCTTTAGTGAGAATTTCTGTTAAATAATTTTGTGTCTGTGTTGCTGTATAATTAATAATTAAATTAGATAAATAAAATTGAATTAGTATCTACAAGATATACATTATTATTGGTTGGTCTTGTTGATTTATTTTGAAAAATCAGTGTCATTTTACATTGATTTTTATATTGTTTGTGTTATTTTTCTCATACCTTTTCCTTCTTGTTTGGTTTTATCTTTGTGAAATAGAATCTCATTTCCCTCGTAGATGTATCGTGTGCATGGCCCTTTCTATATTTTTTTAAAATGCAGTTAGAAACTACTAGGCTTGAGAGATTATTCTAACCAAGTAGCTGAAACTAACTAATATAGGCATGTGCTGTCACATGAACTTATTGGGCCTTTTCTTTTTTAAAAGGATTTTTATGTGAGTGAGTGTTTTGACTGCATGCATATCTGTGCATGCGTCTGCCCATGGAGGTCAGAAGAGGGCACTTGTTACTGGATCTGGAGTTACAGGTGATTGTTAGCTGCCATTTGGGTGCGGGAACCGAAGCTTGGACCTCTGGAAGTGCAGCCAGTATTCCTAACAGCTGAGGCGTCTCCTAGATCCCTTACTTTTGCATATGTGGTAATGGAAACTGGCATATTCCAATGATTAGTGATGCAAGTGTAAATCTTGATTAGTTTGATTATTTGGATCTTTCTGTCCCATTTATTTAGCTATGGCTTATTTTTAATAAATTATGCTTATTATATATAACTTCTAATGGCTATATTGGATGATATATTTTATCTGCCTCACACACACCATTTTGGGGGGGAAGGAGGAGAACTTTAGTATTTTTTTTTCCCAGACTGGCTTTGAACTTCTGGGCTCAAACAATAATACTTTAGACTCCTGGGTAGTATGGATTATGGACACTGGAGATTGAACCCAAGGTCTTTTGCATGCTGGGCAAGCATAAATTGAGCTTCCACCCCAGGCTGGCCTTTAGCTTTGAATTTTATTTTAACTAATTTTTAGACAGGGTACCACTATGTAAACCCTTGCTGTTTTGTAACTTCCTAAGTACTGACTGGTCTCAAATGCAGAGATCTACTACCTTCTGCCTCCTGGTTGTGAGGATTAAAGCCATGCTCCATCATGCTGAGCTTTTAAAGGCTTTTAAAATCTGTTCCTGCCTCTCCTGTGTGTTAATTTGACTATTTTATTTACATGTTTTCAGTTACTTGATTCAAAATCTACTCCTTCTCTCTGCATTGGTTAGTTCTTTTGCTGGTACTAAAGATGTGTGCCACCACAAGCCAGCCTTGAACTTTCCTTCTGTTTGGTTTTTTTGTTTTTTGGAGACAAGGTCTCTCTGTAGCCCTGGCTGTTTTGGAATATTTTGGTGGTCTTTGAATCAGAGATCTCTCTGCCTTTCTGCCTTTCTGCCTTTCTGCCTTTCTGCCTTTCTGCCT
>JANHMN010000003.1:93122773-93134507 GCA_030674055.1 Rhabdomys pumilio | reverse complement strand
TCTGCCTTTCTGCCTTTCTGCCTTTCTGCCTTTCTGCCTTTCTGCCTTTCTGCCTTTCTACCTTTCTTCCTTTGGAGTGCTAGAATTAAAGGTGTATATATCATTAGACCCTATAACCCTTGAACTTTTTAACATGCAAAAATTATACTAGTTTTGAAAGAATTAAAAACTAAAATGTACGAGTTTTTTGTGCTGTGTGTGTGTGTAAGAGAGAGACAGAGACAGAGATATAATCTCAAAATATAAGCAGTATATATACATCAATATTTTCTTCTAATCCTATAGTTAATAGCTTTTATCAGCAAATTAAAGGGGGCTTTTTGAAGGAAATTATTTATGTGTGTTTACAGAGATACAAATACAGATTTTAGTTTTGAAATAGTCTTATGTATTCCAACTTTTTGTAGCTCAAACTTCTTGTGTAGCCAAAGACGAAGGATGACTATGTAACTTCTGATCCTCCGGCTTTCTTCTCCCAGTGTTAGAATCAAAAGTCTGTGC
Organism: Rhabdomys pumilio; assembly: GCA_030674055.1. Classification (NCBI taxonomy): domain Eukaryota; kingdom Metazoa; phylum Chordata; class Mammalia; order Rodentia; family Muridae; genus Rhabdomys; species Rhabdomys pumilio. The sequence goes on along the minus strand of JANHMN010000003.1, from coordinate 93,134,006 downwards.
TGCACAGATTATGTGGTGCTGTGGTATTGAACCTAGCATTTTATTCACATTAGGCAAGTGTTCTACCAACTGAGCTAGCTATTTTCCCAGATACTAAAAAACAAAATGAAACAAAACAGTATTTCTGGTAGCATAAGCTGAACGTAAGTTTACTGCCCTCCTGCTTCAGTCATTGGGTACTAGATTACAGATGTATGTTACTACCAAACATGATTTTAACTCTAAAGAGTTTATGAGCCGGGCAGTGGTGGCGCACTCCTTTAATCCAGCACTTTGGAGGCAGAGGCAGTCTGATTTCTGAGTTCAAGGCCAGCCTGGTCTACAGAGTGACTTCCAGGACAGCCAGGGCTACACAGAGAAAGCCTGTCTCAAAAACCAAAAAAAAAAAAAAAAGCTATTAAACATAAGATTAAGGTAGGTGTCTCTGTTTGGCCATCCAGGTGCCCGTTGGTTTAGAATGTGATCACATCTTGACAATTGCATCATTCAGTTGTCCTTCCTATCTTTAAGCATGTTCAGGATATTCATGTGTGCCTGCAATTTCACATCCCACAGGAGTATCATACTTGATATTATTAACTGAGAAAAATGTCATACTCAAAATCAAAGCATAGTTTCTGCTAAATGACAAAACTTTAATACTACCTCTATTTTCATTTAAGTCTTTTTGTCATTTAATTTTGTTTGCAGACAATTTTTTTAATGTTTGAGTTTTGTTTTTATGTGATTACATTTCTCTTTGGATTCTGGACTTTGAAGATTATGATTAACAATTTCTCTGCCTTTAGTTACAAGTACCATTTTTTTTCCTGATACTATCTCTTAATTCCACAATTTAATAGATTAACTTTTAATATTTGGCCTTGACAATTATTCTTCACAGGCTACAGATTACATTTCTGTTACAATGTATTGTTTATTCATGCTTTGTGCATGTAAGTAAACTAAAAGACAAATTTAGAGAATTTTTACCTCTAATCTTAGCAATAGATTATATATGCAAATTAGGATTATAAGAGCTATCAAACATAGAGATTCTATGACTGTTTACTAATACACATAAAGATGTTGAGCTTTAAGAAGTACCTGTTCTGAAATTTGAACTTTGAATTTCACAGTATTATCTGTAAACTAACATTGCAGAGCTTTATACTCTGTGGAGAGCATGAGCTAAATTGATGTCATTTGCAGTTTCCTTTTTTGAGTGATGGTGATTCAAACTCACTCTTCAACAGAAGTACATTTTTTCTAATATGTTGGCCTTTGAATACTTTTAGAGTAGTTTGGCTATACAGATACTATATAAGTAAATAAGGGTTGATTTCTGTTGTCTCTCTGTGTGTATGTATGTATGTATGTATGCATGCATGCTTCTGTTTAGGGACCTAGTCTTTTCTTTAAGAAGAATTTGATTCCTAAGATACTAAATAATAATAAATAGAAAATTTCTTGGCTACATTAAAATTTTTTTAAGGTATTATAGCTGTATATGTATGAGTGTTTTGCCTGCTTTTATGTATGTGTACTATGTGTATGCCTGGTGCCTGTGAAGTCAGGAAGAGGGCTTCATATTTCCTGGACCTGGACAGACTATTTTCAGCTACCATGAAGGTGCTGGAATCAAGTGTGAATCTCCTGCAAGAGCAACCGGAGCTCTTAACCACTGAGCTATCTCACCCTGCTTTTTCTTTTTCCTTTTGTTCCTTCTTCTTCATATTTTTGAGACATGGTATAACATCTCTGGATGTCTTGGAACTGGCTCTATAGAGCAGGCTGGCCTCAAATTCACAGAGATAAGCCTGCCTCTGCTGGAGTGAAAGAGTCACCACCCAGGTTTTGTTAGTTTGTTTTTGTTTTTTAAATAATGGTGGTGTATATCTTTCATGATTTAGGTAGAGGAAGGAGCTCTTATTCCAATCACTCTAGTTTGGTTTAGAACTTGAGTTGTTTAGTTATTATATCATGAGTAATTTGGCCTTTTGAAATAGAAAGTTTATTTAGTTTAAAGATGTTTTCAGCAGATCTTATAGTTTAAAAGTATTACTTTTTTTTTTAACCACTCAAAGAAGGTAATTTGATTTCCTGTAGTTTGGCTTAAACCAGTTTAAAAATATTGGTATTGGAACTGGAGAGATGGGTTAGTGGTTAGGAACACTATGTGCTCTTCCAGAAGTCCTGAATTTGGTTTCCAGCACCCACATAGCAGCTCTCAACTGTCTATAACTCTAGTCCCAGTGCATTTGATTCCTTCTTTTGGCCTCCATGAACAGAAATGTATGTGGTGTATAGATTTATATGGCAGGCAAAATACACATATACATATAATTTATTTTTTTAAAGTTGACATTATGATTGGGACAACTAGGTATATATGAAATATACAGGGAATTAATTATATTTTAATTGTTTATACTACAGAGTGGTAGTTAATGCCTTGGTTATAGTCAGACATGGCTATTTTTGACCCTCCTTTTTATAGCATTTTCAGCTCTGATCTGAAATGGAATTAAAGTTTCTATTTTTAGGCATATTAGTTCTTTGTCTAATAGGTACTAGATTTCTTGTAAATGCTATGAGAATGTGTATTCATTTTAATAATTAGGATAAATATCTAAGCTGTCTGCTATTGTCTCGTGTTGTAGTTGAGGCACCTAATGCAATGAAAGATGTTTTCCTTCTGCTGTACCCAGCCTGAGGCCTAGAATGCAGTCAGCTCTTGTTGTGAAATGACTGGTCATGATGAAGCTTCCAAATGTGTTATATCTTTAAGTAAATGACCTCTGGCACAATAGTCAAAGGATCTTCTGTGGCACTTGTTCTTTCCTCTTGTCTCCATAGCTCTTGGTGCTGGACAGGCATCTTTGTTTGGAAACAACCAACCTAAGATTGGAGGGCCTCTTGGTACAGGAGCCTTTGGGGCCCCTGGATTTAATACTTCGACAGCCATTTTGGGCTTTGGCACCCCCCAGGCCCCAGTAGGTAAGTGTCAGTCACTTTAGAAGGCTTTACAGTTTATTTCTTGCTAATACTTAGTCTGCTGGCTTGATTTTTCTACTGTCCCTTTCCTACTAAGCAGTGTGCATGAATGCACATCATTAAACAACTATGTACTATAGAAGGACTTAGATTCTAGCCTTTATCTCCTCATTCCTAGGTTTGGGCTCCCTTACAAATTATTTTTGTTGTCATTTTAAATTTATCTAGCATATGATGAAGTTTGTTTTACTAAGTAATGTGCTTATATTATTGTGTTTCATTTTAACATAAGTAAATTTAACTTGTTGCAATAGAGAATTCAGCTTACTTACCTATGTCCTCTGTTTCTTTATTTCCTGGTGTTAATAGTCTACATTCACTAATTTTCCTAAGTTTTTACTTCTGTTAAGATATCTTATGTACTTCATTCAGGTGAATGTACATCCCTAGTTTTTACAGTACCACCTACCTTATTTTTAACAAAAGAAAATCATTTTAGTTTAAAATTTAAATGTATTTAAACTTTACCACTGGAAATGAAAGCTTAGTCTTACCTGCCATTAATAGGGTGTTGGAAAGAAATGGGGTTTTGTTGTTGTTGTTGTTGTTGTTGTTGTTTTTTATGGTTTTATAATTTTATTTTATGTAGATGAAAATGTTTGGCTTGCATGTACGCCTATGCACCTTGTTTGTGCCTAGTACTTGTGGAATCCAGAAGAGGGCATCCAATTTCTTGTTATTGGAGATAGCTGTGAGCTTCCCTATGCAGTTGAGAGCCAGTGCTCCGTACTACTGAACTGTTCCCCAGAATGAGATTTTGTTTTATTGTTCTGGTTTTTTTGTTTTGTTTTTGAAAGGGGTTTTCTGTGTAGCTCTTTGGCTGTCCTGGAACTTGCTCTGTAGACTAGACTCACCTTGGAACTTAGAAATCCACTTACCTCTAGGTGTCAGGATTAAAGGTGTGTGCCATCATGCCCAGACAGAAATGAGTTTTTATGAATAAATTCATTATTGAGGTGTTACCACAATACTGTACTACAATTTGAGATGATTATGCAATTAAGCTGTGTATATTTATACTAATTCTGTCAATTAGGTGATAATATTTCTTGAATTTTCTTTGTCAGTGGGCTATCAGTGTCTTTTCCTAGTCTTCTTTTTTCCTCTTCCTACTTGTCATGCTTTTAGATGTTAATTTATGTGTATGAATATTTTGCTTGAGTGTATGTAAGTGCACCCAGTGCATACCAGGTGCACAGGGAGATCAGAAGAGTGAATCTGATCCCCTGGCACTGGATTTATAGACAGTTTTGATCTTCATGTGGGTGTTGGGAATTGAACATGGATCCTCTCTGCAAGAGCAACAAGTGTGCTTAACTGCTGAGCCATCTCTCCAACTCCCTGTCTTTATAATCTTATATTGATAGTTGATATGGCTTATAACTTTTAGTGAACCCACTTGGCACTTGGGGATGCATTAGGATCAAGAGTCAGCTGCATAGCAAATTCAGAGCCAACCTCAGCTCCCAAAGGTCCCTGTCTCAAAAGAACAAATAAAAAGAACCCCAAAGATTTCTTTTAATGGTTTTCTTTTCAGTCAGGTATTTTTAGACTTTTTTTTTTTCATGAAACTCTGGGTTAGATAACTGATACTAAAATTTCCAGATATCTTTGATTCTCTTAATTTATTAGGATTGTTTTAATTTTTATCCTGCTTTGTGAGCTTTTAATATTTTAAAATAAAATAATTAAAACCTCACTAGCAACTCTGTGTTGTATTTACCAGCATTTTTTATTTTATACTTTATAATCCTAAAAGATCTCTAAATGTTGGAATATGAATTCTCAGTTGGTGGATGATGCCATTTTTCTCAGTTGTTGCTTTTGTTTTTCCCTTGGGTTTATTTAGTTTTCATCCTTTATGGTATTACAGTTTATCAGTTGAGTGTCAGGGAAGTTAGGAGAATGACACTAGATAGTTTAATAAGTGAACTTTTTTTTTTTAAAAGATGGATCTCATGTACCCCAGGTTGACCTCATACTCCCTAAGTAGCTGAGAATCCTGTCTCCAAATCTTGGTACTTGGGTGCCACTTTACCCTTTTGATATTATAGTAGTGTAAGAATTAGTCAGACCAAGAACCTATGCAAAGTAGAGACAGTGTCAGCTGAGTTATATTCCTGGTCTCTGCAGATAAACTGTATATTTTTCCTTCTGCATTAGTCCTGCTTGATCAAATATGGTGTTCTGTTTCCTCTCCTCCTCTGTTTGTGAGATGATCATATGTGGTTCATGCTGTGTAGCAAAGGCTATAACTCCTGGTTTTCCTTGCCTCTGACTTGCCAAGTGCTGGGAACATAGGCATGCATAACCATACTTAACTCTTGATTTAAGAGTTTTATATTACAGTTGTATATTATTGCCCATTTATAAATGAATTAACTTTTAGAATGTCTTTTTAATCACAAAATCTTAATTAAAAGGTGCTAGACTTATTATAATCAACCACTATTGGGCAGGAGTCTTTTCCTCAAATTCATCATGATGCCATCCCTATATGTTATTCTAGACCAGTGTCCTCATTTTGTACATTATTACCTAAACTTTTCTCTTTAGTAATTATACTAAAGTATTGCTTCTTTTTACTCCCTAACTCCAAACAAAATTGGTGTGCTAAAACTGTTTTTCCCAGCACTTGAAAGACAAAGACAGGCAGATTTCTGTGTTCAAGGCCAGGACAACCAGAGCCACACAAACCCTGTCTCAGAAAAAAAGAAGAGATGGAGAGAAGAAGAGAAAAGAAAGAACATTAGTCTCTGTCATTAGAAAGACTTGATCAATTTTTCTGATTTGGTCATAATTTAATTCTTGGATATGTTTTCCAATTGTTATGACTAGATTATAATGTCAGTCGTAGTTTCATTAGTGATCTCTTAATTTTTTTCTTACATGTCAGCTCTCTTATCTGTATCTTCAAAAAAAAATTTTTTTAAGATAGTTTTATATGTATGAGTATTTGGGATGCATGTGTGTCTGCTGCCTGCAAAGACTAGAAGAGGGTGGTAGTTTTCCTGGAACTAGATTATAGATAGTTGTTGGGTCACCATGTGGATGCTGGAAACTGAACTCAGAACTTCTGTAACAGTAACAAGTGCTTTTAACCATTGAGACATACCCTCCATACATACCTTTTATTTAAGACTTTGTTTTTAAGCATATGTATGTGTGTGCCTGTTTGTGTCTGTGTATGCTGTGTGACTGTTGAAGTAGGCCAGAGACATCAAATCTTCTGGTTCTAAAGTTACAGTTAAGTTACAGATATTTGTGAACTGCTAGTGTGGGTGCTAGGAATTGAATTATGGTTCTCTGGAAAACCAACATATGCTCTTACTGCCCAACCATCTCTCCAGACCTGAATCTTTTTTTTGATAGAGAAATTTTTGTATTTGTAATATAAAACAAAACTTCCAATATGCTTGGGTTTGCTAAAGATTTTAAATTTTTATTATGTATGTAGGTATTTTGCTTGCAAGTATTTCCATATACTTCCAGATATCTTGGAACTGTGTGGTTACATATGGTTGTAAGCTACTACAACTGTGGTTGTGAGTCCCCTGGAAACTCAGGTCCTCTGGGGAAAAGCCAGTTCTTCTAACTGCTGCTCCAGCTCTTAGATCCTTCCTTTTTTATTCTTGTGACCAAGTCTACTCAGTGTGTCCTGTAGGTCAACTTTTAGAGATGATTTTTTTTTTTTAAAGGGATAAGTGATTGTCAAGTAACAAAATCATGAGTAAAGATGCAGAGTTCTTAGGCAAGGGATACAACACTCCCTTGCCTAGCATGTGTGAGGTCCTAGGTTCAGTCCTTAGCACCAAAGCAAAAAAGTTTGTTATGTCTGAAACTTCTTATTCTCCTTGCATAACTTTTTGTTTTTTGGTGATACCATGTATCAAAAGGTAACTTGTATATATGTTTATGTTCTAGACTGACCTTAAACTCACCCCTCCTTTTTCTTTAGTCTTCCAAGTAGCTGGAATTACAGACATGTGCTACCTTGCCTGACTTTTGTTTTAGTGACTTGTCTGAATTCAAATGATTTACTTTAAATTGTTATTTCTTCTGGGTCCCAAATTCTTGTACTACTCCTTAAACATAAACAGTGCCTAAACTTATGTCTAAACATTGTGTAGCTTTGTGTGTATTTCAGACAGGATCTCTCTCTGCAGCCTAAGTGGCCTCAAACTCAGAGCAATTTTTAAGCCTTCCATTGATAGGATTTACAGATTTGAGCCATCAAGCCTTGGCTGGATACATCCAGTTCTACCAATTTGACTAAATGTAGATTTATTCTGATATTATTTTAATTCTAACTGCCTATTTTTCTGGCGATGGGACAGTGGTTATTGCCGCTGCTGGTGTTACTTTTATATTCCTCATTGTGAGAACTTATAGTTGGGATATGATAATTCTTTTAATACATATTCTTACTGTATTTTGGCTTCAGTCTATTTCAAAATCTTGGAAGACAGAAACCTTTTTCTCTCTCAGGTAATTGGTGATTTAATCTTTGATAAGTATTTTTAGAATGATTTCTCTTGAAAACAATTTATCATTGGATGTATACCCCAACTAGTTTTGCTTTTCTTTTTTTTTTTTTATACACTACATTTTGTACATTATGATTATAGTTTTTATTGATGCTTTTGTCTGTTCTCTGAATTTTCTGTGGCTGGTAGGAAATGTTCATTCTTGTGCTTTGACAGAAAATTAAATTAGCTGGCTGGCCTAGAACTTGTTTTGTGGTCTAGGCTAGACTTGAACTCCTGATTCTTGTGTCCTAGCCTCTAGAATGCTGGACTTTATAAGTATATGCTATCACACTCAGCTGTGGAATAACCTTTGTTTCTAGAGAGCAAAAATTTTAACTGTTTTATAATGTTTGCCAGTGGCACTTAGACAGTTGTAACACATTTTTTTCTAGGCTATTTTGATTTTTATTTATTTGATTACTAGTTTTACAGTACATTTTTATATGTAATGTCTCTTATGAAATGGGATTTCCACTTCTTTGCTTACTTTTTACTTAATTCATGGTTTTGTGTTTTTAGTTTGCTCTTTGTCTTGCTTAACTATTGAATGGGTCTGAACATTCAAAGACATCACTCCTTTCAAGAGTGTTGAGTTCTCTGATACTAATGTGTTAGATTCTTGAACTTACTCCCTGCCCTCCATCCTTTTCTTTTTTGAATAGCTTTGACAGATCCAAATGCTTCTGCTGCCCAGCAGGCTGTTCTCCAGCAGCACCTCAATAGTCTAACATACTCACCCTTTGGAGACTCCCCTCTCTTCCGGAATCCTATGTCAGATCCTAAGAAGAAAGAAGAGGTAAATTTTTTTGAAATTTTTTATTATATTGGGAAAGACTAAAAATGATTTATCTACAAGAGAGACAACAGTTAACAAATATTTTCAAGTAAAGTATATATAATGTCACCCTTGTGAAAAGTAGAAATGAAGGTTGGATAAATAAACCAGGAAGTGGTTCTGATGTTAGGGGTCCTCTTGTCGCTACTTTTTCAGAGCTGGGGTAAAGGTTTCTCTAACATGGCTTTTAGGGACTAAACTCAGGGCTTGAAGCTTGCAAGATAAGTACTTAACTGATTGAGCCGTCTCCCAAGCCTCCTTGGGATACATCTTAAAGTAATGTATAAAGCTAGATTGTGATTAGATGAGTATTATGTTACCCATTCAATCTAATGTCCAACTATGAGGTAGGCATCATGTTTAATGCCAAGGATGCAAAGCAAAAGAAAGAAATTTATGAGCTTGTCCGGTGAGGGAGATCATATCTCTGAAAATTAAAGTTTACTGTAGCTCAGTACAGTAATGCAGTAATAGAGGAGCCAATTTTTTGATAAGTCAACAATGTTATATAGTGGACATCATCATCCATTGAAAAGAACAGAGTACATTGGTGAGCCTTTAAAGCGTACAGAGCAAGAGAAGCCAGCAGATTGCTACATGATTTTGTTTATACTGATATATCCAGAAGTCAGGATTTGTAGAAAAAGTCGATTTGTGGTTGACAAGGGATGAGAAAGAAGTGGTATGTACAGAGTATCTTTGAAGTGATGTAAATGGGCTAGAATTGGATAATGATAATGGTTACACAGCCTTGTAAAAGCTATAAAATTACTGAACTATTGTAATGGTCAATTTGCCAAAATCTAGCATCACTTGGAAAGAATCTCAATGAGAGATTATTTAATCAGGACATATCTTCAGGGAGATTGTCTTGATTGCCTTAATTGATATGGCAAGACATAGCCTAAGTGTGGGCAGCATCGTTCCTTGCTTTAGAACCCTGTGCTGTATAACAGTACTGGGCATGCATGCATTTATTCCTCTCAGCTCTTGATTGTGGATGAGAGTTGATAGCTGTTTCAGGTTCCTGCCTTGATGTCCCAGCTGTGATGCATTGTAATATGGAACTGTGGCCTGAAACAGACCTGTCTACCCTAAGTTAATTTTTGTCAGGGTATTTTAGCAACATATTGAATTCAGACACTTATGTATAATAAGTGGCAAATTTTCATGTTATGAGGGCTTTGATAAAAGTTTTTAAGTATGCTTTTTTTCTGGTGGATATCAATGCCAGCGCTCAGAAAGCTGAGAGGAGCAGATTGCTGTGAGTTCTAGACCAGTCCAGTCTAGATAGTAAGTTTCAGGTTAGCCAGGACTGTATAGTGAGACCCCTCTCTCAAAAAACAAAAAGTTTTAAAATATGATAAGAAGCATACTATACTTGTGAATCTGATGAAACTTTTCAGAGGAGGTGATATTTTTATTTTGAAGAATAATGTAGAAATAAAGATGTTCTAAGCTAAGGCACTATGTTATAAAAGGTTATAAAAATATGTGTCCTCACGTGTGTGGACACACATGTATGTGTGTATTTGCAATTGTGCCTGTGTAGCCCAGGATGGGTTTTGGGAGTTGGTTTGTGGTTTTTTTTGTCTCTCCCCCCCTCCCCTCCCCCCCCATTTAGTATTGTTCCTGGAATCAAAATCCAGTCATCATCAGGCTTAGGTTCCTTTACCTGCTGAGTCATCTCACCAGCCCGGATCACAAAAAAACTTAGAGAATGTTCAGAACACAGCTTGTTCTAGAAAGAAAGTAAATTATGACAGTCTTTTGTTTTCTTTTGTTTTGTTATGTGACACAGTCTTACTCTATTTTGCTGGCTTCAGATCATAAAGCTATGCCTGCCTCTGTCAGTACAGGTGCTGGGATTAAAACATGCACTACCACACTGGACATGACAGTTTTTAAATGTAAAGATTAAATTTCCTCCTCCCTCTACCTTTGAAGTCTTGGGGAGATAGGATTGACTCACTGTGCTCGACAGTTTCTCTTGAAAAAGAGAAAAGCAAAATTGAAAAAGCAAAATTTTAGTTAATGTGAAAAATCATTTCTATAGATTTTAAGATTTTGTTTAACTATATTTTCATAAGTATAAATATTGTAATGTTTGTTTTATAAACTATTGTGCTAATAATTTTTTGTAGGAAAAATATTACAGGATTATTAAGAATGCTGTATTAGAGCTGGGCAGTGGTGGCACACACCTTTAATCCCAGTACTTGGGAGGCAGAGGCAGGAGGATTTCTGAGTTGAGGCCAGCCTTGTCTACAGAGTGAGTTCCAGGACAGCCAGGCTTACACAGAGAAAAAACCAAAAAAAAAAAAAAATGCTATATTAATACATCTCATTTATAAAGCATTTCCAAATCTGGTTTATCAATTACATTTTAAAGGATGTTAGAGCAGAAGCTGGAGGTGGCTTAGTTCCTGCTCTTGCAGAGGACCTAGATGCAGTGCCCTCTTCTAATCTCCTTGGTTACTGCCTGTACATACTCTTGCACACAAATATACATATACTCCGTAAATAATTCTTTTAGGTTTCTGGGGTATTGTTGTTGTTTTTCAAGACAGGGTTTCTCCGTGTAACTTTGTCCTGGAACTCACTCTGTAGACCAGGCTAGCCTCTAACTCACAGAGATCTATCTGCCTGTCTGTGCCTCCTGAGTACTGGTATTAAAGGCATGCCTGAGTGGAATAAAATTTTTAAAAAGATGTTTGACAAGTCAGTTGAAGTGGGAACTTGAGAGATGAATAAATAAATATAAATAAATACCAGGTATCAGATATTTTAGAAAGATAGATATTTTAGATGTCTGGAACTAGTCTTTTTTTCT
>JANHMN010000003.1:93040787-93118766 GCA_030674055.1 Rhabdomys pumilio | reverse complement strand
TATTAGATAGGAACTTGAGGGTGAGTGTCCCTGGAGCTCAGAAGAGGGACCACCTATAGTTTTAGGTAATTATAGATGGTTGTGAGCTGCCTTTTATGATGTGAGTTAGGAATCAAATTTGAGGACCACCTCTACAAGAACAATGTGTATTATGTGTGTATTGAGGGAAGAGGTAAGTTGACAGAGTCTCTTTGTAGCCTTAACTATCCTGAAGTAGAACAAGCTTGCCTCTGCCTCTTGAGTGCTGAGATTAAAAGTGTGTCATATACCCAGTTTCAAGGATATTTTCCACCTTAATCTGCATCTTCTCAGCTTTATTCTTCAAAATAAGCACTATGTATTTGAGGCGGTATATTGTGATTACACGACTAAAAAATTTATAAATGCAGTTTATTAGGTGAGTTTTGGGTATATAAGAGTGCTGTTTTGTTTGGACTCCAGTTTTTAAAATAGTGTCTGGTAACTTGCATACACCTTAATTTTTCTATTTCTTTTGGTCTCTGTTTTTAGAAAGAGCATCAAAAAGTTGGTTTTGAAAAATCTCAACAATAGCAATCTCTTTTCTCCTGTTAATCATGATTCAGAAGATCTAGCTTCACCCTCTGAGTATCCAGAAAATGGAGAGAGGTAATCATTTTAAAGATTTTCTTGCTAATAATAACTTTTAAAAGATTCTAATTTTTTAAAGGTTGAATTTTATATAAACTTACTATAAGACAGGGCCATCTAGATGTTATGTTATTACTTTTTTAGTATTTTAAACCTTAAAAATTATTGGAGCTCTAATTAATTTCTACAGAACTACTATGTAATTTTTATGTATGGCTTTGGGCAGTTTTAGCAAGCACTTCTATTAGTTAAGATATAGTTAGTCTGATGATTATTAAAATAATACCCATTCTAATCAAGTAAAATCGATATATAAAATAAACAAGAAGTAAACGTATATATATGTATATATATATGTATGTATGTATGTATATGTGTATATATGTGTGTATATGTGTATGTATCTGTCTTCAATAGTCTAATTTAAAGGCTAAAGAGCTGGCTCTGCAGTTAACAGTACTTGTTCTTCCAGAGAATTGGAGGAGTTTGGTTTCTGGCATCCATGTTGAACAGCTCACACTGGGATCCAGTAGTGTCCTTCTGGCCTTTCACCAACACATATGACATACATTCACACAGATACATATATGTAAATAAAAATAATCTATAACATAATTTGACTGTTAAATTATTTTTTTATTTATTTTTTATTTTATTTATTTTATTTATTTATTTTTTTTTTTTTTGGTTTTTTGAGACAGGGTTTCTCTGTATAGTCTTGGCTGTCCTGGAACTCACTCTGTAGACCAGGCTAGCCTCTACCTCCCAAGTGCTGGGATTAAAGGCGTGCGCCACCACTGCCCCGTGCACTGTTAAATATTTAATAGTCAATTTAAACTAATTAATAGTTTTCCAGTTTAAAAATTTACTGAGGGGCTGTTGGGAAAATAGCTTTAGTCTGTAAAGTGCCTGTCTTGAAAGCACAAGGACTTAGTTGGACCCAATGACTCACATAAAAAATAAAATAGGGGCTGATGAAATGGGTCAGCAATGACTGACAGCAACTGGCTACTCTTGTAAAGAACTGGTATACCATTCATAATATCTACATCGTGACTCATAACCATCCCTAATTTTATTTCCAGGGTATTCACTGTCCCCTCTTGTCTTTTGAAGGCACTATGTATACATATGTACACATACATACATGGAGGCAAAACACTCGTGTACATAAAATATAGATAAATAGTATTAGATTGAGTAAATGAGGGCCTGAAAAGATGGATTGATCATTAAGATCACTTACTGCTCCTACAGAGGACCTGAACTTAGTTCTCAACACCCTCGTGGTCGCTCACAACTGCCTGTAACTCTAGTTCCTGGGGATCTGGTGCTTTTTCTGACCTCTGCAGGTACTAGATATGTTCATGGTGTACATACATTCATGCAGACAAAACACTCAGGCACATAAAATTAGTGAAACTTTAGAAAACAAGAAAGGCATAATGGTGTGTGCCTTTATCCCAGCACTTGGGAAGCAGAAGCAGGCGGTCATCCTAGTCTACATGCCGAGTCCCAGGGCAGCTAGGTCTATGTAGAAAGACTCTGTCGCAAACACACAGAATATGTGAATAAATGAATAAAACAGCCAGTGATGATAGTATGCATTTATAATCCCAGGATTAGAGGTTGGATTTCTCCTTCCAGCAAATGAGCCCAAGGAATTAAACTCTGGTCATCTAGGTTTTGTATTACCCACTCAGGCCTCTTTCCAGCCCCGATTCCTTATCGTTAATGATTTTTGTGGTCATTGTGATGAATATAAGACAATTTAATGAGCTCTCCATTAGTGAAATTACAGAGATTATTTGGTATTTTCTTTTAATTCAAAACAATGAGCCATCTTTTTTTTTAATTTATAATTTGATATTTTGTTAAAGCATTTCCAAACCTCTTGTGTTCATAATATTAGTTTAATTCAAATTTTGAGATTTTTCTTTAAATTTTATACATGGGTGTTTGACCTACAAGTATGTATGTGTACTGTGTGCATACAGTGCCTGCAGAGTCCATAAGACAAGATGTCAAGTCCACTGGAGCTGGAGTTAGAACTGCTCACAGTTTCCATGCAAGTGTTGGGAATCAAACCTGGGTCTCTGGAAAACAGTCAGTGCCCATAAATGCTGTTTTATCTTGACAGTAACCACTAATCATTTATTTCCACATAGCAACAAGTATTTCATGTTTGTTTTAGTCAAAGATTTAATCAAAGTCAAGGCTGGTGAGATGGCTAAGTAAAGTCCTTTGTCATCAAGCCTGATGACCTAAGTTTGATCCCTAGAGCACACCCACAGCAAGAAAGGGGTGTTCAGATTTATTCCTTTGAAAATGAGCAGTTAAGGCTATGAAATCTAGAGCTAGATTTTCTGGAGGTTTCATTTGTTATTTTATGTACATGGGTGTTTTGGTTACCTGTATATCATACACTTGTGTGCCTGGTGTCTGAGGGGACCAGGAGATGGTATCAGATCCCCTAGAACTAGAGTTACAAACTGTTGTGAGCCACCATGTGTGTGCTGGGAATTGAACCAAGGTCCTCTATAAATAAAGTAGTACATGCTCTTAGCCACTGAGCCATTTTAAAAATTTAAAACTTCTACTTTAGATAGTACTCACAACTTTGTGATATTACACAAGTTTATTTTTTTTATTCCGTTTTCTTGTTACAGATTGAGATAATAATTACATCCTATCTCACATGGTTACTATTGAGGATAAATTTTAAATTTATTGAATTATCTAGTGTAATGTCAGATCCTTAATAAAGATTAACTGCTATCATTATCTTTACCATTGTTTTCAGATTTAGCTTCCTGAGCAAACCTGTTGATGAGAACCATCACCAGGATGGAGATGATGACTCTCTAGTATCACGATTTTATACTAATCCTATTGCCAAACCCATTCCACAAACTCCAGAGAGTGCTGGAAACAAAAATAACAGTAGCAGCAATGTGGAAGATACTATTGTTGCTTTGAACATGCGTGCTGCTTTGCGCAATGGACTGGAAGGAAGCAGTGAAGAAACGTCTTTTCATGATGAGTCATTGCAAGATGACCGAGAAGAGACAGAAAATAATTCTTACCATATACATCCAGCAGGTCAGAGTCACATACTTTTTATACCTTTGAAACAGTTTTTAATTATAGCAATATAGTCAAAAGAGCTCACTTTTTATAGACGAGACTGTCCTGTCTACTTAACTTTGTAAATTCAAGTTGATTGCTTATTAGTAAGACATTACCATAGTGTGTTCTATTGACTACCTACCATGTCATTGGATGTGTCCTTTAAAAAAAAAGGGCTCTATGGTAAATAAAAGTTATACATTTTAGGTTAAGCAAAGTTAAGGGGACTGTATTACATTTAAAATGTTTTTGTTTTTCTGTTGTTTGTGGGGGTGGAGTCAGGGTCTTGCTCATGCTTTCTTCAAATTTGCCTCTGCACCCCAAGTTTTGCATTCGGTATGTGAAAGCAAGTTGCCCAGAAGCTCAAGGTCTCAGCTTTGTCTTAACTACAAGGCAATACTGATTCATAAGAATCAAAACAAAAAAAACCCAACTTACTTCATTCAAAAACTGTTATATGAAAATAAAAATGAATACTACTGAGAACTGTTCTACCCACGTATAATCACAATATATTTTGACTGTTGGTCATAGGCATTGTTCTCACAAAAGTTGGCTATTATACTATCCCATCTATGGATGACCTTGCTAAAATTACCAATGAGAAGGGAGAATGCATTGTTTCTGACTTCACCATTGGCCGTAAAGGTAAGTGTGAGTTCAGGAGTCATATAACTTAGAGATTGGACCTTGCCTATTTTATTAAGGCAACTCTTGGTTTTAGGGTCTGTTTTTTTCCTGTATTTGGTTCTTTCCTGACTTGGAATAATAGAAACGTTGACAAGTAATAAAACAAGGAAGACTAAAACCATGTAGAATTTGGGGGCTTAGATGTACCTGTTTGGGTCTGGTAATTATTTTTCTCATAATTCTTCATAATTAAACTTGAAGATATACTAAGTTTAATACACTGATTTAATTTTATATTAAATTGTTACAGATAATTTTCTTTAAATAAGCTTTGTTATACTGTATTTTAAATGGACTCAAGCATCTTAAATTATGTAGCAGACAAGCAACCAAGTTATTCATAGAACAGCACTGCAGACTCTTGGGAAGATTTGAAGACAACAGAAATGTAAACTGAAGGTGTTATATCTGATAACAATATAATACCATTCCTCTGTTCCCATTCTTGCCATATTTAGGAGGCAGAAAGCTACTCCATGAATTTCTGGAAGGTTTAAAATACTGATGTTACAGTTTGCATGTTCTTCCTTGCTAATGACTACAGATTAGAGGCGATTTTTGCTCCTTCGTGAAGAATCTTTTTTAACCATTTGCTCTGAATTTTAGGGTATGGCTCAATCTATTTTGAAGGAGATGTGAATTTGACAAATCTAAATTTGGACGATATTGTGCACATCCGGAGGAAAGAAGTTATTGTCTATGTAGATGATAACCAAAAGCCACCTGTGGGTGAAGGGCTAAATAGGTATGGATTTATTTACATACAGAAAATAATGAACTAACTTGGAATTTTTTCTGGCAACGTAATCTTGCTATAAAATATAATTATTTTTTCCTACTCTTATTTGAAAGTATAAATGGTAATGATGCACTGTGGCTTTAGGACTCATACACATGTCCCCATGCTGTTCTTAGGAATTTTCAACACTGGAATTTTGCTTTTGCTTAATTTTGCTTTTCAGAGCTAGAGGTTAAACCAGGACCTCATCCATGTTGAGAATCACTCTGCCAGTGAACGCCAACTCCAGAAAGGTGTTTTGTTTTATTGTATTTCTTCTTGTTCTGCCACTGGCACACTCAACTATTTAAATATGAGATTAACCTTTATTTTGTTTTGTAGGCATTTTATTGCCATATACTGCTTGGATGTGGTGAAAGGTTAGACAGGGTCTCACACTATAGCCCTGTGTGGCGTTGGACCCTAACCTGGCTTCGATTCACAGCAGTCCTGCTTCAGCCTCCCCTGTGCTGTAATAACAGTTCTCTACTACATCCATCTCCTCTGAGTAATTTAGATGTTTGGTTGGTTGAAGTGACATTTGCAGAACTCCAGTAAAGAGCTTGTTTGAGGGTTGGGAATAGGGGTGAGGGCTGGAGGAGGAGGCTAAGGACAGCAGTTACACACTTGCTGCTCTTGACAGAGGCCTGCATTTGTGTTCCCAGGAACTAGTAACTGTTTGTAGCTCTGGTTCTAGGGAATTCTATTCTGTCTTCTAGCCTTCGTGAACATGAGCACACAGAGTACATTCATATATACATGTATGCAAACACCCTACACTAAAACAGTCTCCAACAGTGAGTGACATTTTTAGAATTAGGAAATCTTTTACATCTGTGGTCATGGTTGCATTTAATTTTTGACTACTAAAAGTATTCGTTTATGGGTGGATGAATAAAGTGTAGCTGTACATATGAAGAATTATTATTATTCAGTCTTAAAAATGAAGTTGATTCAAAATCTGAAAGATCCCGAGGCCAGCCTGGGCTTTATGATTTGCAGTCTACTTGGGGCTGTATAACAAGGACCTGTCTCCAAACACCATCAATAGCAAGGAAGGAAATTCTGACAACGTTTAGCATGGATGGATCATATCATAAGTGAAATAAATAATCACAAGAAGATAAAACTACTGTATTTTTCTTTTCTTTTTTTTAAATTTTTATTTATTTATTTATTTATTTTTTATTGTATTTTTCTACTCATGGTTGAGTAAGTCAATAAAAACAAAGTAGAATTATGGTGACAAAGAGCTACAAAGAGAAATGGAGATTTAGTGATATATTAATTTTCCATTGCCAATAACATGATACACAGATTGAGTGAGTCATAAGAAAAGGACCTGTGTTTGGAGGGTTTAAGTCCAAGATCAAGCAACTACATTTAATTATGTTATTTTTGCTGGTCCTAAGGCAGAGTTAGGAAGTACAGATATAAATGTGTAACTAACTGTCTGCTTTCTCTCCTCCTTAAAAAGCCAGGGGGATTCAGTTATGAGGGCTCCTCTCTAGTGATTCTATCTTGTCTAAATTTCTTCCAGGAAGTCCAGGTATGCACTATTTTACTGCTTCATAATGAGGATTTCAGCACATGAAGCCTTAGGGCTTACACAAGCCGTGTTCAAACCATAGCAAATAGACATAGAGGTTCAGACTTAGAGGATTGTTCTACAAGATTGTTTTGAAGATAGGTTAGGTTATAGAGCAATGTGAATATTCATTTCTAATGTAATTTTTATTACCATGAGAGGACTAGGATAGACTAGAATGCTCAATAAAAGCGAGACAGAGGGTCTGAAAGATGGTTTAGTGGGTAAAGTACCTGCTGCTAAGCCTTGTGACCTGCATTGTGAAAGGACGGGACAAACTCATCAAGTTGTTCTCTGACTTGTACATGAATACTATGGTGCATTCATACATGCAAGATACACACACACACACACACACACACACAATTTTTTTTTGTTGTTTAAACATGAGTGAGGCCTCGTGTGGCATCTCCAGCATCACTGCTGGATCCTGCTTCTCCTGCAGGATGGCCTTGGCAGTATTGAAATATCTGATGGGACTGGTTAAGATCACAAATTTCATATTCTTTTTTGCCACAATAAAAAAGTAACCATAAAATCACCTGAATAATCATGCTAATCCCTGTTCTAGGTAAAAACCATGTAAACAAGGAGGACATAGCACCTGAACTCTGATATTGATAGATGATACATTATGACTGTTTTATCAATTATTCCTTTTTACTTAACAAAGTCTGAACACCTGTACACATAAAATACTAATTCATTAGAAACTAATCAATACGTATTTTTGTTTTTGTTTCTTAATAGGGTTCAAAATGCTCATCTAGGCAGGTTTTAGTAAGCTACACCTCCAGCCCAATGACTGTTAACAGCAGTTGTTACAGTGTAGTAACATAAATGTGACCTATACTAAGGCCAACTATAAATAACTGATAACTTGAACTAAATGCAATCTGACTCTAAAACCAATTTAAATTCATTGTGATAGATGTGATACTTTGTTCTTAATCTCTTCTTGAGTTCTTAATCCCTTCTTTTTATATTAATTTTTAACTATGGAGCTATATGCATTATGAGTTTGTACATGTACACTCACACTGAGTACTTATTCCTGAAGAGGCAAGGGCATTGCATCCCTTTTTTTCTGGAGTTGCTGCAGGTACTTGAGCTGCTCAATGTGGGTTCTGGGAGCCAAACCTAGGTCCATCTAGAAATGCATTCGATATATGCTTTTTTTTATGGTACTTTGACTATACAAATGTCTGTACACTAAGCTCCTGCCTGTTGTTTTCATATTAGAACATGGTGACAGATCCCCTGAACTGGAATTACAGACTGTTGTTAGCTGCCATGGGGTGCTGAGAAGAGAACTCGGGTCCTCAGGAATAGTACCCAGTGCACTTAACCATTAAGCCATTTTTCTAGCCCCCATAGTTTACTCTTAATCATTGAGCCATTTCTAGCTCCAAGACTCCAGGTTTTGAACACCTGCAGAATAGTTCTAAGGAATCACTTCCTCCATCCTTTCTTCTCTCCTCTTACATTGTTGTTAATACTGTTTTATTTATTTACATTTATTCTTATGTTTATGAATGTTTTGACTGCGTGTATGTCTTTTTATCATGTGCATGCAGTGTCCTAGGAAGAGAGTTTCAGATAACCCTGGAACTAAAATTATAGATGGTTCTGAGCTGACAGCTGGGTTCTGGGAACTGAACCCAAGTCTGTCTGTCTGTTTTCTGATCTCCACCATTGAGTCATCTCAAACCCCACTTGTTTGCTTTTTCCTCCCTGAGATAGTGACTCACTCTGTAGCCCAGACAGGCCTCTGCTCCTTTTCCTAAGTCTTGGAATTACAAGGCATGAACCTCCACACCCAGCTTCAGTCCTATCTTCTGCTATTTAGTTGGATCTCTAGTACATCTTTTTGTTGTTTTGTTTTGCCTTGTTTTCTAGTTTTTTTCAAGATAGTCTTATTATGTAACTGGCTGTCCTTAAACTCACTCTGTACTCTGTGTGCCTATGTGTAAGCATGTATTAAATCTAGATTTTGCACATGAGAGGAAACATGCATTTCTCTTTGAGTTTGCCTTACTTTGCTTAATATAATGATCTGCATTTCCTACAAATGCCATGATTTCTTTTTTCTTAACTGCTGGAAAAAAAAAGTATATACTGCTTCTTTTATTCATTTATCTGATAGATATCTTAGCCATTGTGAATATAGTATAGCAATAAACATGAATGTGGAAGTACCTTTGTATGTTTGGAGTTCTTCAAATATCTAACCAGGATTGATATAGCTCAATCACATTGCAGTTGTCTATTAGTCTTTCAGGGAAGGACTCTGACTTCTATAATGGCTACACTTCAGTTTTTTAAGTATAAAGCATTTACATTTTGTCTGTTTATAATTCACAGGAAGGCTGAAGTTACTTTGGATGGAGTTTGGCCAACAGATAAAACATCCCGGTGTTTAATAAAGAGTCCAGATCGACTTGCTGATATCAACTATGAGGGGAGATTAGAAGCAGTCTCAAGAAAGCAAGGGGCCCAATTCAAAGAGTATCGGCCTGAAACTGGTTCTTGGGTGTTTAAGGTATAATTACTTAACCCACTTCCTAGCTTTTGGAGTTACAAAATGAACTCATCAAAAATCTTTGTCTCTTTCTTCAAAATTGGTTTATTGGTGTGCGTGCGTGTGTGTGTGTGTGTGTGTGTGTGTGTGTATGTGTGTGTGTGTGTGTGTATCTTGTCTGCCTGTCTGTCTGTCAATATCAGATGTTTTCCTCTGTTGCTATTTATTTATTCATTAATCTGGAGGCCTCATCTCAGTGTGTAACCCTGGCTGACCTGCCACTTGTTTTGTAGAATAGGCTGTCCTAGAACTCAAAAAACTGCCTGCTTCTTTCTTAATTAAAGGCATACACCACTACCTAGTCATATTGTTTAACAAACAATCTCTCACTGAATCTGGAGCTCCCTAATTCAGAAGACTGACAGGCTAGCTAGCTCCAAGAACCCAAAATTGCTACTGCCTCTCCAATGCTAGGCTTGTAGTTATGGTGGCCTTACCCAGCTTCTTTTTGCAGGAGGAGAGTATCTGAACTCTAGTACTTGGGATTACATGGCAAACAGTTTACCAACTGAGCTATCCCCCCCAACTCTGATCATTTGCAACTTTTCCCCCTTCTTTACAGTTTTGTGTGTGTGTGTGTGTGTGTGTGTGTGTGTGTGTGTGTGTGTGTGAATGTGTGAATGTGTAGGTACAGAAATATTACAGTTTACAAGTAGATATCAAAAGACATCCTAGGAGAGTCAGTTCTCTGTACCATTTAGGTGCTGGGGATCAAAATCAGATTGCCAGACTTGGCAGCAAGAATTTTACCTGCTGAGCCATCCATCTTATGGACCCTAATTGTCATTTTTACTTTTAAATACTTTCGAAAATGCTACTTCTTCTAGATAATCTTACCCAGTAATTTCTTCTTCTAGGCTGGTTGGATAATTTAACTAGTTGAATGTCCTTGTGTAGGTAGTGAACGATTAGGTAGTATAAGTCAGTGGCCAAGAATGATTGCATTTTATATTTTCTTTTGTTTTATTTATTTATGCATATAAACACTGTCTTTCTATACGTTCGTACAACAGAGAGGGCATCAGATCTCATTATAGATGGTTGTGAGCTGGGAAGGCCTCTACAAGAGCACCCAGTGCTCTTAACCACTAAGCCATCTCCAGACCTGAAATTTTTTATTTATTTTTGTTATTTTATGTTGATGAGTATTTGGCATGTGCAACTGTGTACCACACGAGTGGCTAGTGCCCTAAGAGGTGGTGATCCTCCCATGTGCATGCTAGGAATTGAACCTGGATCTTTGCAAAAACTTCTCTTAACCACTGAGCCAACTTTTGTCTCAAAAAACAAAACAACAACAACAACCCAAAAAACAAAAGAATGCTATCAAAATCATAGGAAACTAACACACTGATATTTTAATTAACTTTTTTTTGGGGTGGAGGGGTTGTTCGAGACAGGGTTTCTCTGTGTAGCCCTGGCTGTCCTGGAACCCACTCTGTAGACCAAGCTGGCCTCCAACTCAGAAATCCGCCTGCCTCTGCCTCCCAAGTGCTGTAACATTTTTTTTTTTTTTACTTTAGTTATTTGAAATTTATTTACTTACTTATTTCAGTTCATTGTGCCCTTGGAAGCCAGAATAGAGCATTGGGACCCCTGAAACTAGAAGTATAGACAGTTGTGAGCTGTCATGTGGGTCTTCTGGAAGAGCAACCAGTACTTTGAACTGCTAAGCTATCTCTCCAGCCCCTGCTTTAACTATTTTAATCTTTAATCTATTTTGTTTTTTTCAGAGGTAGATATTACAGAAAGTGAAGAGGACACTGTTAATCGTTGACTTTGCTGGGTTTCTTTCTTCTTAGGTCTCCCATTTTTCTAAGTATGGCCTTCAGGATTCTGATGAAGAGGAGGAGGAACACCCACCCAAAACTACTTCAAAGAAACTGAAGACTGCCCCTTTGCCTCCTGCAGGCCAGGCACCCACTTTCCAGATGACTCTTAATGGCAAACCTGCACCCCCACCTCAGGTAGAGAAGGGCAGAGAATGTGAATGCAGCTGTGATAAAGAAGTCAGAGCAGTCATTCAGCTTTTGAGCTGTGCAGCCCTTGGAACTAAGTGCAAGGGAGGGCACAGTGCTGCAGGCTGCTATTTTTTACTCAAGATTTAAAGAATTCTCTTGCGTTTGGATCATTCTTCTGCAGATTGTAACTTTCAATTTCTCATTTGGACTTGTAATGTTTTGATCAGTGATCAACTTGAGATAGCATTTTGCTTGTGTAGGGTTGATGCAAAGTAAATCCTACTTTTATTGATTTCATGATGTGCAGTCTGATCTTGTTTTTTACCTCCATCGCTTTTTAAAAATCAGATTAGCTTTCTGCAAGAGTTTAGTTCCTTCTTCTCAAGTCGTTTGCTATATTTCAGGTAAACTTGTGATACTGTATTTTAATAATCATTATAACATATATAATTTTAAAAAGCAAGTGAATGATTTAGCTTGGAGAGAATAGAAACTATGTTGTTTATTATAATTATTTGTGTAATATCCTTTCTCCATATTGTTAAACCATTATAAGCCTTTTGTCCTCATGGGAAAAGGTTTGTAAATTAATTATTAGGTTGTTTCTTTGAATGGTAAAGTGATTTACTTTAATTTGGATGTGGTTTATACTCAATCAAGTTAAAGCGATATTTTTAACTGATTTATTCCTTCAAAGAAGAGTTGTTTATGGGACTTTGTAAAACATCCTCTACCTCTTAGCTACTAAAAGCAGGACCTTTGGGATTTTTCCATGCTACAGTTATTTTGGCTGCTCAGATGTGTGATTTTTATGATTTATTAAATAATTTCTGGGGAGGCACTTTCTGGAGAATCTTGTGTATGTTCATGTTTTTGTGTACAGGGTGGAAGGGGAGGCTATGATAAATGTGGAAGTTGGAATGATATCCCTAAAAGAAACCAAAACAAAACTCTGCTCATAAATGTATGACTTAGAAGGTAGAAGCAGTTAGACCTCTGAATTCAAAGATAGCCAGATCAACATAGAAAATTTCAGGCCAGCCTGAGCTACATAATAAGACAGTCTCTCAAATCTGTAAGTGAACATATTTTTTATCTTTTTTTCTTTTTATGCCACCTATCCCACATTGCTCTTTCCAGTGTTTTTTCCCCCAAAGTCTTTTCTTTAAAAAAATTATCAAATAATTTTTTTCTCCTGCTGATAAACATGTAGAGTGATAAAGATATGGCTGAAAAAGGAAAGTGCCATCTAGGTAAACAACAAATTCATACACTATTGGCAGTTGCTAGTCAACTTTACTCACCAGAACCAAACACTAAGGAAAAGAAATCTAAATTCCTGCTTTTAGCAGCTGACAGTGTCGTGGGCAAGAGCTAATTTAAGAACACCGAGAGCAAATGATATCTCAGAAAAGTTGTAGCCAAGAGAGAGCTGCTAAGGATTCAAGTTGAAGAAATTGATAGACAGTGAGCAGAAATGAGAGAGAAGTTCTGTTTATGTGCATTATGAAGACTTTGCTGGTGTTAGGCAGGGCTCGTAACACCGCTTCCTATTCCCTGGTGACATTGAGGGAGATAGAAACCACCAGTGGCTAACTACTAGCATTAGTTGCTAAGATCCTGGGCCCTACTTGTTACAGGGAAACTACCTGAACTATCTGAATGAATGGAGAACAGACAGTACTTTCTTTTCATTCTTGAGTTGAAGAATCATACTGTTTGTTGCATTCTTGGAGAAATTGATTTCCGTAAGGTGTTTCTACAGTCTGGAAGACCACCCTTTCCCCCTCAACGCCCCCAGTAGATGACAAACTACCTCAGACTGTAACAAAAAAGAAAATTAGGAAAGACAAAAGGTTGTTTCTTGAGCTATTTAGGAAAACTTGTAATTTACTTTAAGGGTCACATTTATACAATACTGCTTTGGCTCCTAAGAAAGTAGATATGACTAAGCAACAAAAAAATTTTTGTTTGATCTTTTGTAATGTCTAGGTGAGAGAAAATGTTAACACATGATACTTTGTTGCAGGCAGATTAAGGCTACTGTGGAAAGTTTTTTTCCTGTGATTTTATTAGTTTCAAGCTCCTGGTTTTGATTCCAGTATCTAGCTGATTGCTTCAGTAGTATAGAGAACTTGAGTTTTTTTTTTTTTTTTTTAAAGATTTATTTATTTTATATAAATGAATGCTCTATCTGTATGTACATCTTCATCCCAGAAGAGTGCATCAGATCACATAGATAGTTGGGAAGCCACCACGTGGTTATTGGGAATTGAACTCAGGACCTCTGAAAGTAGCCATTGCACTTAACTGCTGAGCTGTCTCTCCAACCCCAAAAGCTTGATTTCTTAGGTCAGCTATCATGTGAGCTCCATATATCTTCTATGGAATTCTGACATACTTAATCCTTAATAGCTGATGGAGATGTATGGGCAGGTTTTGAAACTTGAACAACTTGAAACCTTTGACACTCAGGTAGACATAGATGTAGCTTTTACCTCAACTGTGTAATTGAAATGAATCTGAATTCAGTAACAGTAAGTCAATAGTCCGCTTGCTCAGAAACCTCATTTTCAATAAAACAGAAAGTTTTAAGATTTTTTTTTTCCATATGTGTATTTTGTCTGTATGTATACATTCATACTCACTGCATTCCTAGTGTCTATTTAAGATTGAAGAAAATATCAGATCCCTGGAACTTCTGTTATGCATGGTTGTGAGCCACCATGTGGATACTGGAAACCAAACCTGGGTCCTCTGCAAGAGCAGCAAGTGCTCTTAACTGCTGAGCCATCTTCAATTTTAAGTTTTTTGGTTTTTGTGTTTTGTTTTTTTCTTCAGGAAAAAGTATATCAGCGTTTAGGGGATAAGATTTGTATGTGCTGTGACTTGAAATAAAAGGACACTAAACGAACTGATCCTGTTATTAACAAAGCTTTATCCAGAAAATATCTTTCATTCCCACAGACCCCCTTGGAGTTCTGGTTTTTCCCATTCTCCTTTAGTTTACAGCGTTTTATTCTGACTAGCTTCTGAAAACTGGTCTGCTAAGATTTCTTGAAAAATATATTTTAGAGTTGTTGAGTTTGTTGAAATTTCTTAGGTATACGTTAATGAAATTCATGCACAGGGATTCCAGGAACGTTGCCAGGTTCTCAGTTTTACTGTTTTCCTCCCTCCTTGCCCATTTACTAGGTGATGTAATCCAGCTTTAATGACTGTGTGAGGGGCAACACAGAAAATGCTGCTCTTCGGCACTCTTCTTAAATGTCTGTCCTGTACAGCCCTGGTCTCTAACCTAGTCACTTTATGAGATCCTCATACTTTGCCTGGGGGCTGTGGGTAAGGATTCCTGTGTGTAGCCTAATCCTCATGTTAAGCATAGTGACATGATCGTCAGGATAGTAAGTTGGTACCATTCTTCCCTCCTTACCTACCTGTCCTTGTTCTTTTATGGTCAGCTGCTTTGACTGCTTCGTGCCAGATGCTGCATTAGGTATAAAGCACATGTTCACTGAGTTAGTGGGTGCTCTTCTTACTAGGTAAAGAAAACAAACAGTAAACCAAATTTCCTGTTTTCAAGCCTTGAATGCCTAGTAGACCAAGCATATGTAAGAAATGATAATACATTTTGATACATGGTGTTAAAAAGGAAGAGCAGTACTGAGGAAGTCAGAACCAGTCATAACATGTTGAAAGGGAGCTCTGACTGAGAGTATAGCTCAGCTTAGCATGTACTCAAAGTACACGGCTTTTGGTTCCATACCCCAGCACCACATTAAAGACTTGATTCCTCAAGCCTGTAGTCCTAGCACCTGACACACAGGTGAATGGATCTCAAAGGCCAGAAGAGGCATTGGATCCCTTGGGGACTTGAGTTACAGACCAGTGGGAGCTACCATGTGGGTGCTGGGAATCAAACCTGAGTTCTCTGTAAGTTCAGCCCATATCCAAACCACTGAGCTTGAGCTATATCTCCGGTCCCTGCAAAACTTATTTTTCTAAGTGACATTGAAACCCTATCTTTAAAAAGAGAAAAATACTTATATCACAGCATCTATTTAAAATATAGCATAAAATAAGGCACTCGTGGAAAATCAGCCAGACATTGTTTAGGTACCATGAATGAGTTACATGATGTAAATTATAGCTTTTTGAGAGAAATAATTAATACCGCCTTTTGTCTTGAAAATGTTTTATGAATTGTCTCAGTCACTTGTTGTCACTTTACTAGGTTCTATGTGTGTTTAGGATATAGCATAACAAATTTGTATTAAACTAGTTGTTTATAATACACTTCCATTTTATAAGCATGTTACCATGTGTATAAGTACATATGTACTGGTATATGTAGAGACTAGGGTTTGATAACAGGTATTTTCCTCTATCACTCTCCACCTTATATTATTGAGAAAGGGTTTTCTCACTGAACCTGGAGCTCACCAGTTGGCTAGTCTTGCTGGCCAGCAAGCTCAGAGAGCCTCTTGCTTATGCCCCACAACGCCTGACTTCTTTCATGGGTGCTCTGGATCCAAACTTATCTCCTTGCGCCATACTTATTGAGCCATCTCCTTAGACCATCGCTAACTCTTTGTAATAATTATTTTTTTTAAATTGCTTTGTAAATATAAAGATTATTCCCAGATTGGAATTGCCCATAGTACTGCTGCTTATTTACCCTTTTAGGGAAATTTAAGTGTGAATGTTTCTCACATCTCACATAAGACTGAACATGCAGAGCACAACTGACTCTAGTCACTCAAAAGATTAAATTAAGGAACCAAAACTATTAGCTAAAAACTTATTTATAGCCAGATGGTAGTGGCATAACTTTTAATCCCAGCACTTGGGAGGCAGAGGCATGCAGATCTGAGTTCCAGGACAGCCAGGGATTCTCAAGAGAAATTCTTATCACACAAAAACAAAACAAAAAACCGTGAAGTTTAGGATTGAAGAAACCCAGATTCAGACCCCAACAACTACGTGATGGCTTATAGCCATTTATACCTCCAGCTCCGGGGATCTAAGCCTGTCTAACCTCTTCTAGCACCAGACACAGTGCATAGACATATGTGCAAGCTAAACCAACACCTACCAAAATGTAATTATTTGTATACCAAGAATGTAATTTGGGGAGTGCCTATCTAACATCCTTAATAATGGTGCCTTTTTTCTCTTCCCAATTACTTCTAACTACAAGTCATTGGGAAACTCAGGGTGACCCTGTGTAAACCTGGAAATTATGGTTGCTAACAAAGAAGGTTAATTTTTTTGCTCTGAAGATCACTGTGTGGGCATTGACTCAGATACTCAACTCTGGTCATGATGATTTCAAAAGGATGGTCCATGAGCCATTTTGTTAGACCCTGTGTAACAGACCTGCTCCCGTCTCTTAGGTCATGAAGAATATAGTAGTTCTTTATCATATTCTGAGTAAAGGAAATCTATCTGCCATTACTCAGCTTGACTTACTTGAATGTTGTTGCTTCTCTGTTTTTGCTGCTTGCAGAGCCAGAGCCCAGAAGTGGAGCAGTTAGGCAGGGTTGTGGAACTGGACAGTGACATGGTAGATATCACCCAGGAGCCAGTTCCGGATTCTGTGTTAGAAGAGAGTGTGCCTGAGGATCAGGAGCCTGTGTCTGCTTCAACACATATTGCATCTTCACTGGGAATTAATCCACATGTGTTACAGGTGATGTTCTGTCCCATCCTTACTGTGACAGAAAACCAAACTAATATTTAATCTTTTATGTCTCTTTTTCGAGTATTCATGCAAAACTGTTGAGACCTCACTATAAAGGAAAAGAAAGCAGGCTTCATATTCCTATTAAGTAAGGAAACATATTGATGCTGAGAAAGTAGTGTCTGTTTACAAGACCTGATTTCTCAGCAACTTTTGTAACTTTACTGCCTTGACTTTAGACAAGCCGTTTAAGAACTACTAGTTATCTTAACTTGTACTTTGTCTGCTTTATAGAGTACTTTTGAAGTTTCAAACAGACTTTAGAAACATGGTAGATAGATGTTTAGTTTCTTTCCTTCATCTTTTAGCTTCAGCCTTTTTGTTTGGCCTTTCGTTTATTTGACTTTAAAATCATTTACCTAAATGTGACACATACAGGGCAGTAATGTGTTGCCCACAAAAATGTTATACTTGCTCTGGGCACAGGCTTTAAAAGAAACAATTTTTTGGTTCATATAAACTGCATTTTTCTGTTACAGTCTTTCATTTGTGGAAAATACTCATTCTGTAGATACTGCCTTTTTTTAGATCATGAAAGCATCATTGCTTGTTGATGAAGAAGATGTAGATGCCATGGATCCACGCTTCGGTCACTTCCCTTCCAAAGGAGAGACTGTTCAGGAAATCTGTTCTCCTAGACTCCCCATTTCAGCCTCCCACTCATCAAAATCCCGCTCTATAGGTACAGTATAAAATGTGCGCGTTTCAGGGACACTTTGAGCTAGATTCTACTTTTCGTGTTTCCTCTTCTAAGCTGAATGGATTTTTTTAGCAGAACCCCTAAAAACTGTGTATAACAATAAGCATAAGTGTGTTTTAATACATACCATACTCTTCCTACTCTCTAAGACAGGGAGATTGCTATGAATTTGAGGTTACCCAGAGCATCACAGCAAAACCCAGAGAGCTTGCCTCAACAGCTAAGATTGCTTGTTCTTGCAGAGGACCCCAGTTGTTTAGTTCTCAGAAACCACATGGTAGTTAATAATCACCTGTTCTCCAGTTTCAAGGGGTCTGACACACTCTTCTGGCCCCCCTGGCCACCAGGCACACACATGGTGCATATACATGAACTCATGCATACACATTAAATAATTAAAAAAAAAAATGGGTCAGTGAATTGGCATAGCCGATAAAAAATATTTGCCATCAAGCCTGATGACCTGAGCTTGATCCCTAAAACCCACATGGTAGAAGGAAATTACTTCCTTAATTTCCCCACTGACCTCCATGAGTGTACGCATGCACACACATACACACACACACATATATATACACACACACATACACACACACACTTTTAAAACAGAAAAGGTAAAAGTGCTGAAATGGCAGGGTTTTAAGCATCATAAGTACCTCTTTATTGGGAAACCACTTGTGCTCATTGATGAGAGCCATGTTTTAGTCACTTAGTGTGGATTACATAGTAAACTCTAATCTAAATGCCACCACAATACTTGATTTCACAAAGTTTACCATGTTCCTCTTACTGAGTCCTTACATTGTCTTACTGCTTTTATTGATGGAAAATATCAAGTATCTACTTTTCCCTAAATCTTTGAAAATCTTAATCCCAGCACTTGGGAGGCAGAGGCACGCGGATTTCTGAGTTTGAGGCCAGCCTGGTCTACAGAGTGAGTTCCAGGACAGCCAGGACTACACAGAGAAACTACACAGAAAAACCAAAAAAAAAAAAAAAAAAAATCTTTGAAAATCCCTGTGGGGTAATCACATATTAGATTTTAAAATTTTTTCTTTTTCTACTAGGATTGCAGATTTTATAGTACTGGCTGAAGAGATGATGGCTCAGCAGTTAAGAGTATTGACTGCTTTCCATTCAGTTCTCAACACCATCTATGACTCCAGTCCATGGTATACAATGCCCTCTTCTGGCCTCCTCAGATACTGCATACACGTGGTACAAGGTCATACAAGCAGAAACACACAATTTTTTTTTTCTTGAAAAATCTCAAAAAAATAAAAAGATTATGGAGCATTGATACAGTGACAATTTAAGCAATTGTAATTTAAAATACTTTGAAAGCTAAAGAACTATCACTGGAATTTTTTTGTTAATGTTTTCTTAAAAGGTAAATAGGAACCAGCAAGAAGGTTCAGCAGGTAAAGATGCAAGTTTGATTCCTAGGACCCACAATGTAGACAAAGTGAACCAACTCCATAAAGTTGTCCTCTTACCTCTCCTTATGTTCATGTGCACACGCGCGCACACACAATTTTAAAACCAAAATTAAAGGATTGAAGGGTAGCTCACACAGTTTCTGGCTCATTGACTTCAAGGCCAGCCTGAGATTTATAGCAAGGTGCTATCTCTAAAACATATTAGATATTTGCACTCACAATAAACTTGACTTTTAATAGGCTGCACTCCAGGATATTTCTTTTCATCTCAGCACTTGGGGCCCTAGGGAAGGAGGATTTAGAGTTCAGGATGAGCATGGCTTCTTAGCAAGACTGAATCTCGTTTTTAAAGATTTATTTATTTTATGTATGTGAGTACACTGTAGCTGTTGTCTTCAGACACACCAGAAGAGGGCATCAGATCCCATTACAGATGGTTGTGAGCCACCATGTGGTTGCTGGGAATTGAACTCAGGACCTCTGGAAGAGCAGTTGGTGCTCTTAACCGCTGAACCATCTCTTTAACACGAAAATTTTTTTTTTTTAATGTTATGTGTATTGATGCTTTTTCCTGTGTGTATTTCTGCATCACTTGTGTGCCTGATACCTACAGACTGGGGTGCATGTCTGATTATCTGGAATTGGAGTTACAGACACTGTAAGCTGCTACATGGTTGATGGGAATTAAACTCAGGTCATCCGGAAGAGCAAACTATGTTCTTAACCTCTGAGCCATCTCTCTATCCCAAGGAAGAACTACGTTAGCTTGTTAAAGCATCCCTTTATGGCATTTCCTCAGACCTGGTACTGGGCATTATAGTGTTGGAACTTCAGTTTTGATCTGTATGGGATTTTTTATAATTTTATTTTATTTTACTGGGTTTTTTGTTTGTTTGTCTGTTTGTTTTGGGTTTTTTGTTGTTGGGTTTTTCAAGACAGGGTTTTTCTGTGTAGCTTTGGCTGTCCTGGAACTCAGTGTGTAGATCAGGCTGTCCCCGGACTTATTGCTTGCCTCTGCCTCCAGAGTGCTGAGATTTAAGGAATGTGTCACCATCACCCAGCTGTTTTTGTATTTTACTTATGCATAAGGCTGTGTTTATGCAAATATAATATTCTCAAAATTTTTAGATTTATCTATGTGTATTGAAATTTTTTTGTCTGCATGCATGTATGTGTAACAGGTGCATGCAGTGCCTCCAGAGGTCAGAGAAGAGTGTCAAATATTTTGAAAGTGAAATTGTGATTGGTTGTGAGCACCCATGTGTGCACTGGGTACCAAACTCAGCTCCTCTGCAAGAGTAAGGAATGCTTTTAACTGCTGAGCTGCCTTCTCTCTAGCCATTATAATGTCCTTTAGCATCATCTCCCACCTCTCTTGCCACTTACTTTGCCCTTTCCTTTTTCTTCGTCCCCAGACAATTTTTGTTCTCCTTTCATGTCATGAGCACATAAATAATACTAGAGAATCTATAATATCCAAGGCTCATAAATAAGAAAACATGCAATATTTGTATTTCTGGGACTGGTCTAATTCACTGTATAATTGTCTCTAGTTGCATCCATCATTTTAAAAATAGTTTTATTGCATATGGGATTTCAGTTAGGATATGACCCTTAAGAACAGTTTTATCCAGGTGCATCATGCAGTCTCGCCACTTGATAGTGCTGTGGACTTAGAAAAGCCCCTTTTCTAAACCAAGTTTCCTCAGTTTCAAAATGTGAGTAGTGGTAATAAAGCTTCCTGATCAGTGTTACTGAAAAGGGAAGCGTACACATAATTGTCTTTAGTGTAATCCTCAAGTATTCATGTTTTTGTTTTTCCTTTATAAAATTGTTAAAATTTTTGCTTTGATTTTGTAGCTGGAAGGGTAATTATTGTGGATTGGAGAGATGGCTCAGTGGTAGAAAACTCATACTGCTCTTGAAAAAGGCCCAAATTTGATTCCCAGCACCCATATCAGGCAGCTCACAACCACCTGTAACTCCAGGTTTAGGAGAATGAGACACCTGACATCCACAGGCCACCTACAGTCCTGTTGACATACCCACAAATATACACATAATTTAAAAAATTTTTAAGTAAATACTGCGCCACACTCCTTTAATCCCAGCACTCGGGAGGCAGAATTCAAGGCCCACCTGGTCTACATAGTGAGTTTAAAGACAAACAGGCTATACAGAGAAATCTTAACTGGAAAAACAACAACAAAAAAGATAATTATTATAACCAAGTGTGGTGCACACCTTTGATCCTAGCATTCAGGAGGAAGAGTCAGGTGGATCTCTAAGGCTAGCATGGTCTTCATAAGTTCTAGGACTTAGGCTACATAGTGGCCTTGTCTCCCAAGAAAAGTGATTATCATAAAATCTGTCTGAATATCTTCGTCCTTAGTGATTTTTCTTGTTAGTGAAGAAACAAGCTGTGGTGTTCAGCATCTTTTCCCCTTGTTTCAGTTGGTGGATTGCTGCAATCAAAATTTGCAAGTGGAACCTTTCTTTCACCAAGTGCCTCCATGCAAGAATGTCGCACTCCCAGAGCATCATCTCTCATGAATGTCCCATCCACATCCCCCTGGTCTGTCCCTCTGCCCCTGGCCACTGTGTTCTCAGTGCCCAGCCCAGCCCCTGAGGTTCAGCTAAAAACAGTGGGGATACGCAGACAGCCAGGCCTAGTCCCTCTTGAAAAATCCATTACATATGGCAAGGGGAAACTCTTGATGGACATGGCCCTCTTCATGGGACGTTCATTTCGGGTTGGTTGGGGTCCCAACTGGACTCTTGCTAATAGTGGAGAACAACTGCATGGCTCTCAGGAATTGGAAAGTCGTCAGGTTGCCGATTCTGTGGAATACGGATTCCTGCCCAATCCAGTAGCTGTTAAATCGTGAGTTATGTTTCTTAATGCTTTGGGGGAGTGTCCACATTGTAATTGGGCCTGTTTGTTATCAAGAACCTCAAGATCAGCACTCTGCTTATTGATCTTTCTTTATAGATTTTTAACCCAAGTATAAGTATTTCATATATGTTGTGTACATAGTATCATATATGTTCCTGTGTAGTCCCTACAACTAAGTCCTCTGGTAATTACCATATAAAATATATTTCATTTGCACCAAATATGTACAGTTTTATTATGTATTTTTTAATAATCCTAATAAGTTTGTGTATTTTTACTATGTGGATTAAATTAATATGATTATTTTATTAATATTTTTTAATTGATTTTAGAAAAATAAAAATCACCAGTTTCATGAACATCTCAGGAAAATCCATTCTAAATTTACTAATTGACTCTAGATTATGGTATTGTATTATTTTGATGATTTTTAATACCAGTTTTAAAAATTGTATCAAGTTCAGACTGACTTCATGCTCATCTAAATTTATAGCCTCTCTGGGCATGGTGATACATATCTGTAATCGGCGCACTAGAGACAGGCAGAAGAGATCACAAGTTGAAGGTCAATCTAAGTTATACAGCAAGAGCCTATCCTAGAAACTCAAGTGCTGATACAGCCCAGTAGAACAGCACTTCCCTAGCATGCCCAAGACCCTCACTTCAGTCTCTAGCATGTCAATTTAAAACAGATGCAAAGAATTAAGTAGTTTAGAATCTGGCCATATGTGGTGGTACACACATATAGTCTAGGAGATAAAGGCTGTAGAATCAGAAATTCATGGTCTTTCTTAGCTATAAATCAAGTTTAGGGTTACATGAGATGTATCTCAAGAAAGTAGTATATGTAAGCTAACCTTTAACTTTTGAGACCTAGGCATTTTTGTAAACTAGGCATTCTACATATAACTTTTGATGTTTAGATTTTGTAGTGTTCAAATAAGTAGGGAAGCAACCCATACTTGTGCCCAGAGCTGTGCTTTGTTCTACTAAAATGTATTGGTTCTTATACTTTGTATCATTACTCGTACATAATTTTATAAACATCAGCATTGGTCATTTGGAAATTATTATTCACTAAGTTTAATGGACCTCATTAGTCTTTTTAAGATTTAGGAAGCTGGAGCCGGGCGGTGGTGGTGCACACCTTTAATCCCAGCACTTGGGAGGCAGAGGCAGGTGGATTTCTTGAGTTCGAGGCCAACCTGGTCTACCGAGTGAGTTCCAGGACAGCCAAGGCTATGCAGAGAAACCCTGTCTCAAAAAGCCAAAAAAAAAAACAGATTTAGGAAGCTGACGCTATAAAGATGGCTGACCTACTCTTCCAGAGGATCCAAATTTGGTTCCCAGCACCCACAGTGGGCAGTCTCATGTAACTCTCACTCCAGAGTATCTGACACCTACTTCTGGATTCTACAATTTTTGTCTGCCCCAGACCACAACATATACACATAACACATAAAAACAAATCTTGAACAATCATTTATAAAAATAGAATTAAGCTCTGAGGGCTATGAATGTAGCTCAGTTGGTACAGTATTTACATAGTATACATGAGGCTCTGGGTTCCATTCCCAGCACAGCATAAACCCAGTATAGTCGCCCGAGCCTGCATGCCTGTAATCCCAACATTTTGGAGGCATCTAGAGGCAGGAAGATGTTTAATGTTCAAGACCAGCCTAGGCTGCATGAAACTCTGTCTCAAAAAACAAACACTGAAGTGAAATGCCTTTTATTTTGTCAGAAATAAAAGCATAGGTTAGTTGTAGGAAAATTTCAGCTGTCTTCATTTTCTGACTCATCTGTTGTTTCTTCTAGTCTATCTGAATCCCCATTCAAAGTTCATTTGGAAAAACTTGGCTTGAGACAGAGGAAGCTGGATGAAGATCTGCAGTTATACCAGACGCCTCTAGAGCTCAAATTAAAACATAGCACTGTCCATGTGGATGAGCTGTGTCCTCTCATTGTCCCCAATCCTGGGGTTTCAGTCATTCATGATTATGCAGATTGGGTTAAGGAATCACCCAAAGATTTACTGGAACTACCAAGTAAGTACACATCATGCTGCTAACCTTTGTCCCAGGAGTCAGGTTAATAGTAGCACGGTTTCTAGTAGGATGTATTTCCTTATGGTTATCAGATGACTTCCTGTGCTTACACATTGCTGCAGTTCTGGGACAAGAAGAAAGAAATTATGAGTTACCATTTTTAATCATGTTTATGCCTTGTAATTTATAAATACTTCCTCAAAGACCCACAGCTAGTCAAAACCCTCAGATTTTGGTAATTGTATTCCTTTTATTTCAAACCAAGATATTTATGTGTTTTGCAGATCATCTTTATGAAAAGAAAAAATTTTCCCCTCTAAAATTTTACTAACTTAATTGCCTTTAATTAGATTTAAAAAATAATAGAAACATGAGAGACCTTTTAACTGACAAATAACAAAGACATTTATAACCATGCTTATTGTAATGTGTAGGAAGTTTAGATTTATAGCTGTCACTGTGTCAGGAGCTATGCAGTTATTTGCTCTTTATCATTATTGGCATGTGTACTGTGTGTGTGTGTGTGTGTGTGTGTGTATAAACGTACTTTAATCACACTCCTCCCTCTGATATCCCTTTATCTCCACTGGTCTCCTTTTACTCTCAAGGGTGTCTGTCAGTGTGTCTTTTTATTTGGTTTTGGGTTGTTTTGTTTTGATTTATTTATTATATATGAGTACACTGTAGCTGTCTTCAGACACCCATGTGAGGGCATCAGATCCCATTACAGATGGTTGTGGGCCACCACGTGGTTGTTGGGATCTGAACTCATGACCTCCAGAAAAGCAGTCAGTGCTCTTAACTGCTGAGCCATCTCTCCAGCCTCCTGGTTTTGGTTTTTTGAGACAGGCTAGCTTTCTGTAGCCTTACTAAGCATAGTTTATCCTTTTTTAACTTCCTTGTTTCCTAAATTTCACTTATAAAAGAGGACATGGAATACCAGGTTTTTTTGTTTTGTTTTGGGGGTGTTTTGTTTTGTTTTGTTTTGAGTCTGACTTACTTTGCTTACCATCCATTTACCTGCAGATGCCATAGTTTAATTCTTCTTTATGGCTCAGTAAACCTCCACCATGTAATATAGACTCCACTTTCTCTATCCAGTCCTCTGTTGATAGAGATCAAGGCTGATTCCCTAACTTGTCTGTTGGAAATCAAGCTCTAGTCACAGTGTTCAGGTATCTCTTTTATGAGATGACTTTCATTATTTGGGGTAAGAAGTCATATAAATAAAACAGAAAACATTTCAATTTTTTCAGGAACCTCCACACTCATTGCCATGGTGACTGGACTATATATCTAACAACAACATATGAAAAATTCCTTTTTCTCTAAACACTGTCAATCAATGCTTGTTCATTTTTGTGTAGTTTGGTTTTTTTTTTTTTTTTTTTTTTCATAATGTTACTCATTCCGCCTAGAGTGAAAGGCAGTCTCCTGGGAGCTTTGATTTACATTTTTCTGGTGACAAAAGATTTGTACTTCATTTGAAAGGTGTTGGCTCATTTGCTTAACCACTTAATGATTTGCTTATTTGTTTGGGTTTTGTTGTTGTTACCTTTTATTCTAGATATAATCTCTTGCTAGACAAACAGATTGCAAAGATTTCCTCCTGTTTCATAATCTGTCTTTTCACCATTAATTTTTTTGCAGTGCAGAAGCTCTTTACTTGATTAATAGTAATAATAAAAATAACTTGCTGTTTATTAGTTTCTTCTGCAGGAAGGCATTGCCTAGGCCTGTATCTTAGTATTTAACCAGTGTTTCCCTGTTTCAGTTTAAATTCTCAGGTCTTAAAGTCTTTGATTCATTTCGTGTTGATCAGATTCAAAGTGAGATATAGGACTTTGCCTTCGGTCTCCAACACTGGAATATGCAGCTTTACTAGCACCTCTTGTTAAACAGCTGTTTATTCTCTGATGTTTTGGCTCCTTTATATGGCAAGCCCAACATTATATTTAATTTATGTAATGTGTGGTGTGTGTGTGTGTGTGTGTGTGTGTGTGTGTGTGTGTGTGTGTGTATGCGTATGCGTATGCGTATGTATGTATATGTGTGTGTGTATGTGTGCCACTCAAATGTCAACTTATAGGACAACAGCCCTCACAGTGACTGTATTTCTAGCAGATGTCTCTGAGAATACTAAAGCAATCTGCTGCTGCTGTTAGGGAGTGAAGTGCAGATGGTAAATGATTTCCAGCACCTATATAGAGACTAGACTAATGCCCTCTTCAGGCCTCTGTGGACATAATTTCTCATACATGGTGCATAGACAGATAAACAGACAGACAGACAGACAGACAGACTATTCATACACATAAAGTAATTTTTTAAATGCATTTTGTAGCAAAATTTATTCAAATTAAGAGTCTTTTCTTGACCATCACAGTTAATAGCCATAATTAGGCTAAGGAAGTTTGTTTAAAGTAGCAATGGGTTGTTACCTAAGTATCACAGGTATACAAAGTAAGCAAATATACCTTATATATATACCTTATATACCTTATAATTGTGCAGCTTATAGAGATGAACAAGTTGGGAGAAGTGAGCTTACCAACTTAAATGAGTGTTTTTTGTGCTGATATATTTTGCACCACAGTTAATGATGGCCCCTCAAGAGTTAATGCCAAACTTTAAATCATTGGTTTTTGTACTGTTTTAGTTGTGAAGCACTGGAGCCTGACATGGACATTATGTGAAGCCCTATGGGGCCACCTGAAGGAGCTTGACAGCCAGCTGGATGAGCCCAGCGAATACATTCAGACTCTAGAGCGAAGAAGAGCTTTTTCCCGCTGGCTGTCCCATACTGCTGCACCTCAGATTGAAGAGGAAGTCTCCTTAACCCGCAGAGACAGTCCCGTAGAGGCTGTCTTCAGCTACCTCACAGGCAGTAGGATTAGCGAGGCCTGCTGTCTAGCACAGCAGTCAGGTAGGAATGAGATCCTCTCTCCCACTACCTGCTTCCCCCACACTGTGCCTGCCCTGCTCCTCAGTTGTAATTTGCCTTCTAAATATATTCAAGTGAGATCATTGATTCCTCTAGAGACCATGTCTGGTTTTCCTAAACAATTCTCTGGAACCTTAAATACTGTTTATTTAATGAAAATTATGTTGATCTTATTATATGCATTTGTAGTAAAAATCAAAAGATGCAGGTAAATAGAAAGCAATAGGACAGAATCACCCAAATTCTAAGACTTAGTCACTGTAAACATTTAAATGTGTGATCGTGACTTAGGTGGTTATCCTAGTAATGCATAGACTATACACAAATATATGCATATAGGGCAATATGTACATACATGCCAATGGTTCAGAGTTGCTGTCCAGGTTGTCCTCATGTTATAGTGGTGAGTATCCTTGTCTGTCAAAGATAGCTCCCTGAAAAAAAAGCCAGACCAGGACAGAAACCCTGTCTTCAGAAACAGACTGAGATTGCCTCTCAAATGCTGGAATTAAAGGTATATGCCACGATTGCCTGGTTCTTAGTAGTTTTTCTAATATATAACATTGGCATGTTCCTTTGACAACTGCTGAGCTGAGTCTTTCCTCCCAAAGCCTGGAAGAAGATGGTAATAGCTTGTGTTTCATTAGGTCCACAGATCTTAGTCCTCATCAGAAAACTTGTGTTTCTCTCATAGGTGATCATCGCCTTGCCCTTCTTTTGTCTCAGTTGGTGGGAAGCCAATCAGTCCGAGAGCTACTCACCATGCAGTTGGCCGATTGGCATCAGCTCCAGGCTGACTCCTTCATCCATGATGAGAGATTGCGCATATTTGCCCTGTTAGCTGGAAAACCGGTAATGTCGTACTAATTTTC
Source organism: Rhabdomys pumilio (assembly GCA_030674055.1). Lineage (NCBI taxonomy): Eukaryota > Metazoa > Chordata > Mammalia > Rodentia > Muridae > Rhabdomys > Rhabdomys pumilio. Next base: position 93,090,788 of record JANHMN010000003.1, on the reverse strand, counting down.
TTGTAAATTTTATTAATATGACTGACAGTTTGGCCTTGTTTCTAGGTAGAAGTATTTTCAACTTAAAATGTCAGTTAGCTGAGCATGGTGGCATAGGCCTTTAGTCCTAGCACTTGGGAGATAAGATTCAGGAGGATCTCTCTGAGATATAGACCAAGTACAAGACAAACCTGGTCCAGAGAGGTCCAGGATAGCTAGGGCTACTTAGGAGACCCTGTCTCAAAAGACAATTTTTGGAAAAAAAATCATTACATTTGTGTTTTTGCACGCTTGCTCTCAAACGTGTGTATACACTATGGCACATGTATACACTATGGCACGTGTATGCAGAATGAAGGATAACTTGCCAGAGTTGATTGATTCTTTCCTAACACGTGGGTCTTGGGAGTCAAACAGGTCCTTAGGCTTTACCCATTCAGCCATCTCACTGGCCTACAAATACTTTATTAATTAATATAAACTTGAAATAAATAAAATTGGGGCTGGCAAGATGGCACAGCGAGTAAAGAAAATCACTTGCTGTCAAGCCTGATACTTGATCAGTGAGGCCTGTAACAAACTCTAACAATCTTCTGATCTTCACACCCCATAACGTGTGTGTGCTCACATACAAAAATAATCAATTCTATATCACATGATATAGGGTAGATTTAATAGTTTAATATTTACATAGTAAACAATGCATAGTTATGTCTTCTCAGACATTTTAAAATCTATTTGGATGTGTAAGTTCATACTTACAAATGTTTATACACAAGCAAAATCAGTTAAAGAAAATGATTGTGCAATTTTCTTCAGTTCATTGTTTATGGATAGTTTTCTAATGTATTGCTCTTTTTAGTAGCCTCTACTCTTCATTTTACCAAGAATGGAGTAATTATTTTAAACTAGTGATTGCTGTTTACTTTTTGATTATCTCTTGGGTCTCTATGTCTTTCCCATATCAATTATGGCAAGAAAATGGGATGGGAGATTTCACATCCAAGCATAACATTAATACTGGGTGTGGTGGCATACTCCTTTAATTCCAACAGAGACAGGAGGATCTCTTGGTTCAAGGCCAGCCTGTTATACATAATGAAGGCCTGTCTCAAAAACTAAACAAAAAACTAACATAAGTGAACAGCTTGTAGACATGCAGTAGTAACCAAGGCAACATAAAGTTGACATGGTAACATTCTTGTCTCCTGCAGGTGTGGCAGCTCTCAGAACAGAAACAAATCAATGTATGCTCCCAGCTAGACTGGAAACGAACACTTGCTATCCATCTTTGGTATTTGCTTCCACCAACTGCCTCCATTTCCAGGGCTCTCAGCATGTATGAAGAAGCATTTCAGGTATGTGTGTATTCAGAAGAGCCAGGGACTCTGGTAGACAAAACACTCTGCTAGGTGTTTTGTCTTTCCAGAGAAGTCCTGCAAGTTGGGTATGGTGGGCAGGCCTTTAATCCCAGCACTTGGGAGACAAGAGGCAAGTGGCCATCTAGGGATACATGATAAGACTCTGCCTCAAAAAAATTTGTTTAAAGTCATAGAAAAAATCATCAAATAATACAATACATATTACTGCCCTCTTTCAAAGTAGTATAAAATTGAAACAGACGCAGCAAATTCAAATCCTTTACCTTCCTTGCCTCTGGACAGGGCTCCTCTTCAACTTCTCCTACTGTTCACTTCCTTTTTTGGGGAGGGGGGTTGTTCATTTTTTTCTTTATTTCTTTTGTGAGAAGTGTTTGAGACAGGGTTTCTGTGTAGACCTGGGCTATCCTGGAACCCACTCAGTAGACCAGACTAGCCTGGAACTTGAAAATCCTGCCCTTCCTGCGTCTGCCTACCAAGTGCTGGGATTAAAGGGCAGCACTACCAACCAGTCTACCCATGATTTGCGTCTATTCTATTTAAAGAGATCATGAATGCTCTTACTGTCTTTTCTGCTTCTGCATGAAATGATTTTTCACTTCTAAGACTAGCTTATTTATCCCTTTGGGAATTGCTTAAGCCTGACATCAAGTTTAATTTGCCCCTTATTAACATTTAAACTGAAATTCTTCAATATCATATTTCATATCCCTTGTCATTATTGAAGTTAAAAAGTTGTTTTGAGCCAGATGTGCACCTCTTTACTTCCAGTGCTTGCAGGCAGGTGGAGCTCTGAGTTCTAAATAAGACCATGAGAAAACAGATATTTACATTACAATTCATAACAGTAGCAAAATCGCAATGAAAATAATTTTATGGTTGAGGGTCACCACAACATGAGGAACTATATTAAAGGGTTTCAGCATTGGGAAGGCTGAGAATCACTGGCAGAGAGAGACCTTGTCTATATAGGTGTCTTAATATTTGAAATGATACTACTGATTGAAAAGAACTGTTAAAATGCTTTTTCAAATCCTTCCTTTTCAGAATACTTCTGAGGGTGATAAATATGCCTGCTCCCCTCTTCCCTCTTACCTGGAGGGCTGTGGCTATACGGTAGAGGAAGAAAAAGACTCCCGGAGACCATTGCAAGATGTTTGCTTTCATCTTCTAAAACTCTACAGTGACAGGTAAACTAGGCCCAGGATGGTAATCACTCCAGTCAATGTCATTGAGATAGATAAAGGATGCAGTGCGATAGGAAAGTTATCACAGCAAACTGTCACATTTCTGTCACTACAGAAACTTCCTAAAACAATTTAGGGATTAGTCCTCAGTCCTAATTTTTGGTTTTTTTTTTTTGTTTGTTTTGTTTTTTGTTTTTTTGTTTTTGGTTTTTCGAGACAGGGATTCTCTGTGTAGTCCTGGCTGTCCTGGAAGTCACTCTGTAGACCAGGCTGGCCTCGAACTCAGAAATCCTCCTGCCTCTACCTCCCAAGTGCTGGGATTAAAGGCGTGCGCCACCACTGCCTGGCTCTCAGTCCTAAATTTTTAGGGAAGGATTGTGACTCTAAATTAATATTGTTGTTTCAGGAATTTACATAATTTTTATTATGTAAATTACATCATTTGTATTATTTCGTGCTTGTCTTCTTTTCACTCAGCATGATAGTGAAATTTTACCAGTATTAATGTGAACAGCAGAAGTTGGTTTGGGGTGGATATTTGTTTCAGCACTGCAGATTTTTGTGTAATTTACATTCTGATTTGCTGGTGGGTAGTTAGGTATTGTTGGTTTGGCTGTTCGGGATAAAACTGCTGTGGATATGTAAAAAACCCACTGCATCAAGCCAGGTCTTTATCCTAGCTACTTGGAAGACTGAGGTGAGAGTGGTTCATAAAAGCCTGAAAGTTTCAGTCCTCCAGACAATGTAACCAGAGTGCTTGTTATTTCACATTCTCACTGGTGATGTAGAAAATCTCTAATTGATGGATATCCTCTTCAGAATTTATAATGGTATGTAGTGGTACTCTGTATGTTGTATATATTATATATTTTTTGATTCTGGTAGTTTGAGATTGGGTTTCTAAATAGACTGGCCAAGAATTCACTCTCTCATGAGTTAGGATTATAATAATGTGCCTCCATGAAATAAGTTCTTAATAAGAAAGAGAATGGGCTGGGTAGTGGCTCATATTTTTAATCCCAGCACTTCGAAGGCAAGGTGGGTGGATCTGTGAGTTCAAGGCCAGTCTGGTATACAGATCGAGCTCCAGGGCAGCGAGGGCTCAGAGAAACCCTGTCTCAAATAAACAAAACCAAAATTGGGAGGTAAGGGTGGAGAATGGCTTATCTAACTAATAAATTAACTCATGAAGTTGAATCTACATAAGTTATTTTGATGCTTCTTTTTTACTTTATCTTAGACATAACTAGGATTGTTGGTTTTCTTTCATCTGTTCACTGCTAACAGTCGTAGCTTATTTCTACTCTTCAAGATGCTTCCTTTAAACACAGAGTGTTATAAAATAGGATTTTTTTAAAACTTCGGTGTCTGGTTTTTGTTAACATATATATTCAAATTGTTTTGCGTGTGTGTGTGTGTGTGTGTGTGTGTGTGTGTGTGTGTGTGTGTGCGCGCGCGCGCACGCGGTTTGTTTGTTTGTTTTTGAGATAGGGTCTCTTTAGCCCTGGCTGTCCTGAACTCACTTGTAGACCAGGCTGACCTTGCTCTGCCTCTGCTTGTGAATGCTTGTGAGTAAAGGTGCCTGGCCTACAATTTAATTGCTATTTAATTACTGTGTTTTATGTGTGTGACTGGTTTTGGCTAAATATATAAATGCAACACTCAAGTGTTTGGTGCATTAATGGTCAGAAGAGGGTGGCAGATTACCAAGAACTAGAGCTATGGATAGTTGTGAGCCACCAGCTGGATATTGGGTACTGAATTCAGGTTCATTGCAAAAGCAGTAAGTGTTCCTAAGCACTGAGCTATCTCCTGTCCCCTTAGCTATTTTTTTCTTGGTGCTTTCTGTTTAGTGATAAATTTTTATATATTCTGGTTGGACATATATATAATAATTATAATGAATTGTGGTTTTTTATTTATTGTTTTTCTGAGACAGGATTTCTCTGTGTAACCTTGGTTGTCCTAGAACTCACTCTGTAGACCAACCTGGCCTTGAATTCACAAAGATCCACCTGCCTTTGCCTCCTGAGTGCTAGGATTAAGACAAGCACCATGAACCCCCAGCAATATTTTTTTTTATCTTAACAAGTGAGAAGGGTTTTTTGTTTCAGTTCATTTGTATGTTTGAATTAGAGAACGTCTTAAGAGAGCCCATTCTGTCTTTCCACTATGTGGATCCTGGGATTAAATTCAACTTGGCAGACTTGGAAGTAATAAGAGCAATAACCCAAAACCATCTCTCCAGTCCAGATGGGTTTTTTTTTTGTTTGTTTGTTTCGTTTGGTTTTTTGTTTCTTGGGTTTTTTGTTTTTGGTTTTTGGTTTTTTTGTTTTTTGTTTTTGGTTTTTTTTTTTTTTTCCTTTTGGTTTTTTGAGACATGGTTTCTCCATGTAACAGCCCTGTCTGTTTTGGAACTAGTTCTGTAAACTAAGCTGACCTTCAAACTCAGTGAGATCTGCTTCCCTCTGACTCTCAAGTACTGGGATTAAAGGCATGCACTATGACTGCCCAGCAGTGCCCACCAATTTCACTTCTAATAGGTTAGAAGTATTAAGCCAGATAGTGGTAGTGGCGCATACCCCAGCACTTGGGAGTCAGAGGCAGGCAGATCTCAGTGAGTTAGAGGACAGCCAGGGAAAAACCAAAAGAAGATAAAGTAGCAGATACTATAGTAATAAAGGATAGGAAGAATGGAAATTGTAAAAGTCCATATGCTGGAATGGTAAACCGCATAGGTCAAACCAGTTTCAACAAACGTGTTAGATGACACTCTTCTGAGAGAATTTGGTATTTCTGTGTAGGGGCTACTGATAAGACTCTAATACTTTGCCCTCTGGTTCTTTTATTATCTCCTGAGACACAGAACAGTTAACCTGTTCAGTGCAGATCCTGCCAGCTGAGTATCCTGACTGAATACTTTCTTCTCCTCAGACATTATGATCTCAATCAGCTATTGGAACCCCGAAGCATAACTGCAGATCCTTTGGACTACCGCCTAAGCTGGCACCTTTGGGAAGTGCTACGTGCTCTTAACTATACCCATCTCTCAGAACAGTGTGAAGGTGTGTTACAGGCCAGTTATGCTGGCCAACTGGAAAGTGAAGGACTCTGGGAATGGGCCATCTTTGTCTTCCTGCACATTGACAACTCCGGGTGAGTGAAAGTCCTTGAACCCACTGTTGGGAATATCCAGCACCTCAGGGCAGTACCTAAGGGTTCCTTTTGAGGTCCAGTTCAGTAAGTGATTGCTTACAGTGGTTCTCAATCTGCAGATCTCAATCCCTTTGGGGTCAAAGGACCCTTTCACAGGGGTTCTCTTAAGACTATCAGAAGTCAGTTATTTATTTACATTAGGATTCATAACAGTAGCAAAATTATAGTTATAAAGTAGCAACGAAAATAATGTTATGTTTGGAGGGTCATAACAACATGAGGGACTGTGTAAAGGTTGCAGTGTTAGGAAGGTTGAGAACCACTTGCTTTAAACATCTGTTAGATACAGCCATGTGATAAATCTCAAAGGGACTGGAGATCTGGCTCATCAGTTAAGAGCATGGGATCTGAGTTCAATTCTCAGCTCCTGTGTTGGGTTACTTACAACTGCCTGTGGTGACTCCAACTCTGAAAATTCAACACCTCTGACCTTCAAAGGAATCCATATTCGTGTGTACATACATACCAACACACACATTTACACATAATTAGAAACAATTATAATATTCGAGGCTATCATAGCTGAGATTGCCTATTTGAGTGACTTCCCAGGGTACAATCTCAGCTATCTACCACAGCCTTCTCCAGATGAGGGGGGATACTTATTCTCCAGTTTCTGTCTTTCCTACAGCATGCGTGAGAAGGCTGTTCGAGAGCTGTTGACCCGGCACTGCCAACTGTCAGAGACGCCTGAGTCTTGGGCTAAGGAGACTTTCCTTACACAGAAGCTTTGTGTGCCTGCTGAGTGGATTCATGAGGCCAAAGCAGTTCGCGCACACATGGAATCCAATAAGCACTTGGAGGCCCTCTATTTATTTAAAGCTGGTCACTGGAACCGCTGCCACAAACTAGTCATTCGGCACCTAGCTTCTGGTGAGTGCAAAGGCCTACCTCTCCTGGAATTATCTCATATTTTTCTAACCTATGAACCCTCATGGTGGTTCAAGCAGAGATAGTATTTAGTTCAGGACATGGCAGTCTTAGTTCTACAAAAAAACGTCGAAGAGGCTTGTTCTGGGCAAGGGTCTATGAAGTGGTGAAAGATAGCACTGTTGTAGTTACCATCTGCCACAAACATCCTTTACTGTTCACTAAGCTCTGCTCACTTGTGGAAATGTTAGCCAAGAACACCAGAAATAGCTGCTCAGCAGCCTGAAGCTAGGAGTTCCTCACCTGAGCCTTTTTGACTTTCACGTCTGCCTGGAAAATTTGTCCTTCCTGCCTGCCTTAGATTTATGTCTGGTCTTTTACATTGTTGTGACTCACACCCTTGTACACTGAAGTCAATGTTTTATTTCTTCAGATGCCATTATTAATGAGAACTATGACTACCTGAAAGGATTCTTAGAAGATCTGGCACCTCCAGAGCGCAGCAGCCTAATTCAGGACTGGGAAACATCTGGGCTCGTTTACCTGGATTATATTCGAGTAATTGAAATGCTCCACCATATCCAACAGGTGCCTAAAATTTCTTACACCACTGTCTTGTTTTTCTTTTCATTGGTACTTAAAAGCAGAGACTTCAAAAGGCCATACTTTAATTCCAGCACTTGAGAGGCAGAGGTAAGCGTATCGTATCTGTGAGTTCCAGGACAGCCAGACTATGTAGGTAGACCTTTAAAAAACTAAAGGATCAGGGTTTTGAGGCCAGTCTAGGCTGTATGAAACTTTTTATCCAAAAATTAAATTCATGCCGGGCAGTGGTGGCGCACGCCTTTAATCCCAGCACTTGGGAGGCAGAGGCAGGTGGATTTCTGAGTTCAAGGTCAGCCTGGTCTACAGAGTGAGTTCCAGGACAGCCAGGACTACACAGAGAAACCCTGTCTCGAAAAACAAAAAAAAAAAAACAAAAAAATTAAATTCATTGAAGATGGGACTTTGAAATTGTCTGTTTGTTTTAGCCTTACTCTATAACCTAAGCCAGCCAGGACTCACTGTATATAGCCCAGGTTGGCCCTTTTTAGTATATTTATTGGGAGTAGTGAGATTATATATATATATCATAGCACAGATGTGCAAGTTCCTAGACAAGTTGTGGAAGTGGATTCTCTTCTGGGAGTCAAACTATCAGGCTTGGAAGGGTGCAGCACAGTTAGCTCTGAACCATCTCAATGGCTAGCTGTGCTGCTTTTTCACTTAAAAGTATGTTACACTCTCTCTTATTCCCAAAACACAGGGTACAATTTTTATACCTGCCAAATCATGCTGTATGTTTTTCACATTTCTACATTCTTTAAGTTTCGGGGATACCCTTTCTGTTGAGTATAGCAGTTCAGAGCTCAAACTTCTCTGGTCAAACTATTAGGTTTCCCACATTGATTAAGTAACTAAGGTTAATTAACGTTTTCATTCTTTCCCCGGGAGGATTGTGTGGAGTGAAAGCTAGAGTAGTCAGTGCATAGGTGATAGAATGTATCCAACAGGGTTCTTATGAAGGTTAAACAAAGTAGACACAAGACTTTGGCACAGCGCCTTACACATAGTAAAATCCTAATAACATTTTCATCCATTTCTGATTTCTAGCCCCAGGCCAGACATATAGTGGACATATTTTATAGTCATTGAAGAAACATTTCTAGTTGATTGAGTTCATTTAGGTAACATTCATTAAGAACCCAAAATATGCCAAGTACTGTGGGTTTCGGAGCTATCGGAGTAAACATGTTTTTTCTTTACTAAAGTACTGATTCAGTGAGTAAGCCAGCAATACTACAGAGTAAAGGAAAAGATTTACCGTGGATTGTTGATTATATGCCGATCACAGTGTAGCTCAATATCCATACTCATAACCTGATAAAACAATCTTTACTTAATCCAGTCTGGGGCTGGAGGGCTGGCTTAGGAGTTAAAACTACCTGCTGCATTTGCCGAGGTTCAAGTTTTAGTACCCAGGTGGGGGCTCACAGACATTATCCAGTACAGGATCTCCAGTGCCCTCTTCTACCCTCACACATGCTGACAAAACATCATGCACAAAGTAAGATCTTCAACTTCCCAGTTCTGTAAACACTTTCCACCTTACAGGGCTTGGCTGTTCCCTATACCTGGAAAGCTCAACCATGTTTTTAGGAAGGTCTCAGCTTACAAATGGCCTCCCTAAGGAAGCTTCCCCTACTCTGAAACAGATATCCAGTTTCTTTATTTCTACAGCTTACAGTTCTTTGAGGTTTTCTTGTCTGTAAAGTTTGTGAAAGCAGAGGTAGCAGAGGGTATAAGAGTAGTTTGTGTTTAGGGATAAATCAGTGAATTCTGCAAGCCCTTTTTAAAGAGAGTTCTAGAGCGCTTGTAGCCAAGCTTGATGACCTGAGTGCACTCTCTAAAACTCACATGGTGAAAGGAGAAATCAATACATTGACTATAATTGGAACCATAGGGATGTTATCAGGAGAGTGTATAAATGAGTAGGTCCTGCACTGTTTTAGAAATGGCTATGATCTTAGAATAAGGAGACATAAATTAAGTGTTGATTTAAATGTCACCTCTTACTACATGTGTGTTGTTGAGTGTCATGCTGTCTCTCTCAACCAGATTTACCCTAGGTTTCTTGGTGCTGTATAAAAACTATGTTGTGACTCATGATCTCAAGACCTGTACAGCCCAAGGCTCTGTATTCTTTCCCTTATGTTTACTGTTAGTGCCTTGTCCTTAGCAACTAGATGATAAGGTGGTACCATGGGTACTGCCGCCAGCTCCTGGGTTTTCTCCTCTCCTATTATCTAATTTAGGATTTTGTGTAATCTATGAGTGGGATTGAGGTATACGTTGGGTTTTTTTGTTTTGGTGGTGGTAGTGTTTTATTTTTGTTTTTTGAGACGGGGTTTTTGTTTATATCCCTGGCTGTCTTGGAACTCGTTTCGTAGACCAGGCTGGCCTCAAACTCAGAGATAAATTGAAGTGCTGAGATTAAAGGCATGTGAGGTAGAAGTTTCTTTTGTCCTTACTGGTCTCTCTGTTTTCCTATAGGTGGATTGCTCAGGATATGAACTAGAGCACTTACATACCAAAGTGACTTCACTGTGCAACCGGATAGAACAGATCCCATGTTACAATGCCAAGGATCGCCTGGCTCAGTCAGGTAAGCATGTGTGCTTTACTCGTTCATGGCTATTTCACCACACACCAGTGCCATGTCCTCACTCTGGTTTTTCTCTCTAGATATGGCCAAGCGGGTAGCCAACTTACTGCGGGTAGTACTGAGCCTTCAGCATGCTCCTGATGCCACCTCCAACTCAACTCCAGACCCTCAGCGAGTCCCTTTACGTCTTTTGGCTCCCCACATTGGCAGGCTCCCCATGCCTGAAGATTATGCCTTGGAGGAACTGCGAGGCCTTACCCAGTCCTACCTTCGAGAACTGACTGTTGGGAGCCAGTGAGCCTGGCTCTTGCCACCACACTCATGCCCATTCACACTCGCCACACACAGTCCCCAGCACTGTTTTAATTGACACTTTGCCAATCTCTGGGAATCCTCCGTTCCTTTCTACTGCCCTAAGCAGCATCCTCTAGTTATTCAAGGGTTTTCCAAATACTGAGCATAGCCTACAATAGCTTATAAGGGCTTTGGGAACAACAACAAAGACAGGTCTCCATTTATCAACCTCAAGACCATTCAATTTTTTTTTTCTTTTGAAAAATGGTCAATAAAACCTTTGGCAGAACCTCCCAAAACCCAGGGAATTCTTTTCCACACCCAGAGTCCTGACTCTCACCCCATGCCAGCATCTTACCTCCACCACTGCAATCCTTTTGTACCATGACTGTTTGGCAGACGTCTGATATATGGCTGACTGACCTTCCCTGACAGGTTTGTCCTTCAAGTAGATTTCTCAGTTAACAGTGGGTTTGGGAGTCAAAAGAGAGTTGAACCTTGTTCTTTGCTATATTTAAGATAGGAGGGTTATCTGCCATGGAGGCAGAGCTCTTCAAGGCTTTTACTCATGCCTTGTATATCCTTTGGACACCTTATTATCATGTGCAGTGGCCCCAAGCCACAGAGAACAACTCTTGAGAAGCCCCAGAATTGCTCTGGCCCTTGATCATCAGTCATCTTCCTCGATTTGCCAGAGGAGTTTAGATGAAGAATATCAAGGGTGTTCCTCCCTGCCCTCCCATCTAGCCAAAAACATTTCCCAGAAGGTAAAACTGTCACTGAGACATGTCTGGCTAGGCCCTAGGAGCAGATAGAGAAAGCCTTCACCTCATTGCTGCTGGCTATGGGAAGTCCCAGCCATTAACCTGAAACAGCTGATATTTGGGGCTGTCACAGACAATATGGCTACCCCTGGGTCTTTATGCATGAAGATTATGTAAAGGTTTTTATTAAAAAAATATATATATGTATAAATGATCTAGATTATTTTCCTCTTTCTGAAGTACTTTCTTAAAAAAAAAAATAAAATGAAATGTTTATAGTATTCCTGGTGGTATTGACTTTGTGTTTTTGGAATCCTTGTCTAAGAAGAAACAGATCCTGGGCTGGAGAGAGATAGCTCAGCAGTTAAGAGCAATGACTGCTCTTCCAGAGGTAATGAGTTCAGTTCCCAGCAACCACATGGTGACTCACAGCCATCTGTAATGGGATCCAGTGCCCTCTTCTGGTGTGTCTGAAGACAGCTACAGTATGCATTAAGTGAGTAAATAAATAAAAAAGAAGAAATATTTCCTAAGTTAGAGAACAAAGGCCTGAGGAGTTCAGCAGGTCAGAGCACTAACAACACAAGCCTGACAATCCAAGTTCAGTTCTCAGAATCCTCACACACAAGCAAGCTGTGTTAGCAGTCATCTGTAATCCCAGCACCCTGTGTGTGCCTGGCCACACTCTAAGAGAACTTCTTACATGTATACAATGTATTTTGGTCATATCCATTACTCCCACTTTCAATTCCCAGCATTCTGGTTGTTTTTGTTTTGTCTTTAAATTTATTAGTATTTTATGTATATTGTGGTTTGCCTATATGTATGTCTGTTCACCACTTGTGTGCCTAGTGCCTGTGGAAGCCAGAGGGCATCAGATCCTCAAGAACTGGAATTAGGAACTGGAATTAAGAACTAGAATTATGAGCCACTTTATGAGTGCTGAGAATCAAGCCTGGGTCCTCTTAGAGGAGCAGCCAGTGTTCTTAACCACTAAGCCATCTTCCAGCCCCATTTTCTCTGAACTCTTATTAGGGGGTGGAGATGAGAACATCACCCTGGAAACTGGCCTGCCGTTTAGTCTGGAGAAAGCAGGAATTAGAAACCCTGCCTCAAAAAGGAGGAAGGCAATAACCAATTCCCAAGTTGTCCTGACCTTGGGCACACATGATTCTCACAAATACTGGACAGTTAAATGCTGAGCTACAGAGCACAAACACTCTTCTCCATATGCAGTGCTGGGAATTGAACCCAGGTTCTGCCTGCTATGCAAGATCTCTACAGTTGAGCCAAAGGCTAAGTTTATATGGACAGATTTAGGGACAAGGAAGTTATTGACTGGTGAATACTTCTACACACAAATTTATGCACATGTATTCTAAATTGAAGTCGTTCTTCTGAATATACTTTGTATTCAAAGCCTGCTCTGTTCTGGAGGTTCTTAAACCAGGAGTCACTGCTTTCTAAGGGAATTAATGATTCCTGAACTGGCTGCTTCACACAGGCCTCTGAGAGTCCAATGAGAATTCAAGTCTATTCATATCCTAAATGTTGAACTGAGGAGAGAGCAAATTCCAGGTAGGTTTAAACCAAAGACTTCTGCAACATCACAGAATTGGAGGATAAAAGAACACAGTAGGTCTGCTTTGTCTGAGTCTTCAATCCCTGAGGCCAGGAATTAATCAGCTTGCAATCCTCCCTCCACACTGACTCAAAGAGAATAGCCAGGCTTCTGGCAGAGAATTCTGTCTTGTGCCAGAGGTGTTTTTCAAAAAGAATGTGCTACAGAAACAGCTCATGGTTTTAGTGGTATTAAGGAGTATTGGTATAGGAAATACTTGCTCTTAGGGCAAGTACTATTTCCCTTCTCTTAGTAAAAAGAAGGAAGGCTGGGATATAGTTCACTGTTGCTTGCCTAGCATGCAGGAAGCTCAGTTTAGAACCCAATACTGCACAGCCTGAGCATGGGGACAAATGCCTGCTGTTCTCCAGTGCCTCGGCACTTGGGAAGTGGAGGCAGGAGAGGCAGGAGGTCAAGGTCATCCGTGACTACACTGGGACTAACAGTCCAGCACATAGACTGGGAGACAGTACTTAATTGTAACCCAATAGTTGGGAGGTGGAGGCAGAAGTTCATGGTCATCTCCAGCGGCACAGGATGCTTGAAGTGTAAGTCCTCACTGTGACCCTTACGCTCTAATCCCTAACCTTAACCCTGATCAGCCCCTCTCACCTGTCCACAGTATTTAGGCACTGGGTAGAGTATCAGCCTAGAATCACTACAGGAACCGAGGAGATGCTTCACAGGACTATCTGAAGTGGTCTGACTCTGCACACTCCCCTGAGGAGGGCAGAGCTTAGCTGGCACAAAACTGAATCTAAGGTGTTCAGTCCCTCACTGGGAGGAAAGGTGCTGGTCTAAAAGGAGCCTGTAGAATTCAAGCAAAGAACTTAGCTGAACTGGGGGTACAGTTCACATCCACAGGTCTCAGCCCCAAATGCCTTTAGAGCCTAATGCTTTGCACTTTCAGATCCTGGCATCTAAACCTTCCCCACCCCCAGGATGAGCCTTCACGCTGAGTTACACAATTTGAATAATTTAGGGCCCAGCACCCTCAGGTGTCAGTTTCAGTTGTTCTGTTCCCATGGGCACCAGTATGCCAACCCTGCAATTATGCTGATAAAAGTCAGTGGAAGGGAGGCTCTTCTCCAGTGCCTCAAACCCTGATAAGAGTTCCTGTCCCAGTTCTGCTGAGAGCAGCAGGCTTGCTCAGAACCCAGGTACAGGGAATGGATTGAAGGGGGTTTGGGGTACTATAAAAGGAGAAGAAAGGCGTGGAGAGGAAAGAAAACAGAAACCAAAACCATTACAGAGGAAGAAAGCAAACTGAGACAGAGATAGGTAAAAGAGGACACTGGTCATATGGAAAGGGGCAGAAAATGAAGCCAGAGAGTCCGGGAACAGCAAAGGAGAAACCACAGATACCACGGGCCAGGTATAGTATTGAGGGCAGGTACAAACAGGAGACTGGAAGGAAAGCCTCAATCTCTGATTTCCAGGTACTGTCCACATCCCTGCTGGCTGGACCTGTTGTCCTACATCTCTCCTGAAGACTTGCCTACCCTCTGGCTGTAGTAGGGCCATGAGGACCAGGAGCCACCACCTGGGCCTGGGGTTTCTGCTCCTGCTCTTTCTCCCGGCAGGTAATGAACCAGGCCTCTTCTGACACTGCTACTTATTCCTGTCCACCACAAGCTCCAGTCCCTACACTTCTCTTCGGTGCCTGCTGAGAGCAAGCTATCTGGGGAATGTGGAGGAGAGGGTGCTGAAAGAAAGACTTCTCTGCTGAGATGGAGGTGGGGGAGCAATAACTATGTAAAAAGCCAGGTGTAGCCTCAAACACCTGTAACCTCAGTGCTGCAGCGATCTGAGCCAGGAGGATTGCTGGGATTGCTGGCCAACCAGACTAGCTGAAAAATGGCAAGTTTCAAGTTCAGTGAGAGACCCTGTCTCAAGAGAACAGGGTAGAAGGTGATAAAGCCAGAAATCCAATGCTCTCTGGCTTATATGCATATCTGAATACATATGAGCAAACAACACATAGCATCAGGAATGTGTGAGACCACAGAACAGGTGACAAGGCTCCAGCTGGGGGTGGGGAGTGGGGGGAAGATGCAAACACAGACCCCTGGATAACAGTCAAATTCTTCTTATTCACCCTGTAGAGTGCCTGGGAGCTGAGGGTAGACTGGCTCACAAGCTGTTTCGTGACCTGTTTGCCAACTATACAAGTGCCCTGAGACCAGTGGCTGACACAGACCAGACTCTAAATGTGACCCTGGAGGTGACATTGTCTCAGATCATTGATATGGTAGGATATGCAAATCGAGGGAAGATGGGCCATCTCCTAATTATCCTTTTCTTCTGTGTCAATATTAATAATGACAGTGGCCATTAATTCCTGCCTACCTGTTGATGGCCAAGATTTTACACACTGGTATTTACTGAATACCTCCTTCATTCCCAAGCAGGAATTATCGGTGGGATTAACTGAAGATTGAAAAACCCACCAAGGGCACACAAGTTCAAGCCTGGAACTGGGCTGTTTGAGCAAGCTGGGTTTGTGGGTAGTAACCAGAGAGCTCTGTGAGGGAGAATGCATGAAAAAGACAGTGAGTGAATATTCACATGTCTATTGTCTGCCCCTGCCAGGATGAACGGAACCAGGTGCTGACCTTGTATCTGTGGATCCGGCAGGAGTGGACAGATGCCTACCTACATTGGGACCCCAAAGCCTACGGTGACTTGGATGCAATCCGAATTCCCAGCAGTCTAGTGTGGCGACCAGACATCGTACTTTACAACAAGTACTGCCTGTCTGCCCCCTTTTGCTTTAAAGTTGCCCATTTGCCCTTGACATGCACTGAGTCCTCTCCCAACACCTAATAGAGTTGCTTTGACATCTAGGAAACTTGCCCCTGGGGCCCCTCTAAGGAACTCTTCACCACTCCATGTCATGTTCAGGCCAACTCAAGCTGGTTGGCTGCAGAGAACCCACTCTATGATCCAAGCCAGTTGTAGCTCTCAGAGGACTGTCTTGGGTCCATATGCTCTTCTGTGGCAGCTCCACCCTCCCATGCTCTGGGGCCACTTGAGATCTCACCAGCCAACAGACTAGTCCTTGGGGTACACCTTTAGGTGCCTTGCACCTCTCAGCCAACACACAGCATTTGTGTATCTTTCTGGGTTCATCTAATGAGTTCTACGAATGACTCCCTAGGCCAATGTGGCGCTCCAGGTTTGCAGAGGTCTTTTAAACTCTACCTCCGGTCCTTCCAAGCCTTCAAACCCTGCCTCCTCTAGACCTTCAAAGATTTAAATAAGCCTAATGAGGCTCACACCACCGTGCTGCCCTGACCACTAAAGCCCGACTAGTGGCAATAGATCCACCCTGTTCATGGGCCTGGGTGAATCCTGTCCTTCCTGTCCACAGGGCGGACACGCAGCCACCTGCCTCAGCCAGCACTAATGTGGTTGTGCGGCACGACGGCGCTGTGCGCTGGGACGCACCGGCCATCACTCGCAGCTCATGCCGTGTGGACGTGTCTGCCTTCCCGTTTGACGCTCAGCGATGCGGCCTGACCTTCGGCTCATGGACGCACGGCGGGCACCAGCTGGATGTGCGACCTCGGGGCACTTCCGCCAGTCTGGCCGACTTCGTGGAAAACGTTGAATGGCGCGTGCTGGGCATGCCAGCGCGCAGGCGCGTGCTCACCTACGGCTGCTGCTCTGAGCCCTACCCAGACGTGACCTTCACTCTGCTGCTGCGCCGCCGCGCAGCCGCTTACGTGTGCAACCTGCTGCTGCCCTGTGTGTTCATCTCCCTGCTGGCGCCACTGGCCTTCCACCTGCCTGCTGACTCCGGGGAGAAGGTGTCTCTGGGCGTCACCGTGCTCCTGGCGCTCACCGTCTTCCAGCTGATCCTGGCTGAGAGCATGCCACCTGCAGAGAGTGTGCCACTCATCGGTGAGCCTGAGAGCGTGGGAGAGTGGACACTAGGTCAGAAGAGTGACCACTGCAGGGGGTGAGAGAAGGTAGACGTGTCTAGGAGAACACCCCTCACTGCTGGGGCCTTGATGGAGGAAGATCTGGTGCCCAGTATCATAATAAACAAACTGTAGTGAGTGATAGCTGTGTGCCAGGCATTCTCCTGTGCACGTGACATTTGTTCACTCACACAAGCAATACTATGAACCAAAGAAGAGTCACTAAGTTATTCCAGGTGTATAGTCAGGACAGTTCAGGTTGCAACCGCAGTCTGATCCCCAGTAGGGAAAAAAATGGGTAGCAGATATCTTCAGAGCCCTAGTTGGAATGAGAAGTGGAGAGAACTTAGCTCTTATCCTTCCCCTCATCGAGTCTGAGGGCCTAATGCTGTCCTTTCTATTCATGATGAGGCAGCTGGGAAGTTCAACAGTCTGCATTTCCTGTTTGGGGTTCACAATGCTCTCTGTTCCACAGGAAAGTACTATATGGCCACTATGACCATGGTCACGTTCTCCACGGCGCTTACCATCCTCATCATGAATCTGCACTACTGTGGCCCTAATGCACATCCAGTGCCTTCCTGGGCTCGGGTCCTCCTGCTGGGACACCTAGCCAAAGGCCTGTGTGTACGGGAACGAGGAGAGCCCTGTGGCCAGTCGAAGCCACTAGAGTCAGCCCCCAGCCTCCAGCCTCCACCAGGTCCCCCAGCGGGTCCTTGTCATGAGCCACGGTGCCTATGCCACCAGGAAGCCCTTCTGCATCACGTAGCTTCCATTGCCGGCACCTTCCGCAGCCACCGGGCTGCCCAGCGCCGCCGTGAAGATTGGAAGCGCCTGGCTAGAGTGATGGACCGCTTTTTCCTAGGCATCTTCTTCTGCATGGCTCTGGTCATGAGCCTCCTAGTACTGGTGCAAGCCCTGTAAGGGCCAGGAACTAAATTTCAGGGAGCTGTGGTCACCTCAACACCAACAGGCAGGAATGGCAAAGCCCAGGTGGTTGTTGGTACTCAGATATACTAGCCAGTCTCTCCCCAACGTGCTGCTAAGAGTCAGAGACACCTCTTCAGGACCAGCATTTCTGACCTCACACCCCACAGCCTTTGTGATCTATATGCCCTAATGGAGGGGAATCTAAAGCCTGCCTCTCCCCTAATTTGAATATGATTACGGTCAAAGTTCAGACTTGGAGGATAAGACTCAGTGCCAGCTGAGCAAGGCGATGGACTCTTGTAATTCCAGCACATGGAGGCTGAGACAGGAGGATTTCCTTAAGTTCTGTAGCCTGAGCTACAGAAACTTTTGTCTAGAAATCAATAACTGCCCCAATATCTACACTTGGAATCAGTTATTAGCTAGGGGAATCCAGGGTGTTTTTGTCGAGATTAAGTCTTATGTAGTCCTTGCTGGCCTGGAACTTGCTACAGAGTCTAGCCTGGCTTTGAACTCACATAGATCCACATGCGTCTGCCTCTCCAAACACAGGTGCCACTATGCCTGGCTAGGGTGTAGGTTACTAACTAAAGGGACAAAGCTACACATTTGCTTGTCACCCTTAGTAGTTGCTGTTACAGATTCCCATCTTGCTTATCTCTAGGCTCTCTCAGAGGGAACGCACTGTCTAGTTTCCAGAACAGAACGCTGTGCAGATATTTGACATAAAGCTTCAATCCATAATAAATGAGTGTTCCCAGCACCTCCCCCACACCTTGTCTTCTTGGGGCCCATAACAAGAAGTTGGGAATAGAGTTGCTCTTTGTAGGTAGGACTCTCAGGATTCACAGAGCAACGCAAAAATTACATCTCTTTAAAAATCACATTTATTAGCCTGGTAGTACCACTCATACCTTTATGACAGGTACCTTTTATGTGACCCCAGCTTGGCCCGTGGCTATGTGTGCTCTCCCATTATCACCTATGATGAGTTGAAGTCTCCTGGCTCCAAGTTGAGTCTCTGCCTGTCCTCAAGTCCTCTGCTTGTCCTCAGTCCCATTCCTACAGCCCTGGATGAGGTTCAGTCTCCAAATTCTCTTCTGTGCCTCCATCAATATATCTGGCAATTGCCATAGAAGGCCCCAGAGTTCCCTGTAGATGGACTGATTCACCAGGATCCTGCTATACTTAAGGCACAAGTTGACCAACATTCTTCAGTCAGGGCGGTCAATATCGGGTTGGTCACTGGGGACCTGGATTCTCTGGAAGGGCCCTCAGCAAAAGGAACAAGAGCAGCAACAGAAGAGACCAGGAGACAGAGAGGGAGTCTGGGGCTATGTAAGGAAAAAGAGAAATTTAGGATGTGAGGATGTGAAGAGAAGGACAAAGAGACTGACACAGTGAGCTGGAAAGACTCAAACTCAAAGTACAATGAGAGACAGAAGAGCCCAGTCACTCTAAACCCTGCCATCTGCAGACACAAGGGACACAACACTACAGTGTGTCCTCTGATCTCAGAGAGATCTGCTGATGCTGAATCTGGCTTCTCCATTCATGCCCTGGGCACATGACATCCTGGTGGGACTGTGGAGGCAAAAACTCTTAACTTTCCCAATGTCCCAAATTATGCTACATCTGAATGTAGAGGCCCACACAGGATACAGCAGTTTGCTTGCCCAGTGTCCTAGCACTCAGGAGGCTAAGGTAAGAGAATGGTCCATTTGAGGCCAACCTGAACTGCACATGAGTTCTAGGACAACCTGGGCTACATAGGAAATTCTCCTATTCTAAAACCAAATTAAAGGGTCTGGTTTGAAGTTGGAGACCCAGCTTCTGGTCACTATGCCACCTTGACTATGTCTCTGGCCTCCTTTAACTACATGAAGATAGTATTCTAGGTTTTACCACTAGAGGACTGTGTGGCAGAGGTAGGAACTGTCATGGTGGGCAGTTCACAGTTCTACTCTGCAGCCAGGCTATAGACATGATTCCTCATTAGCTGTGTGCTGAAGGACAGGTTGCTACTTTCTGTCCTCTGTAGAAGTGGCTGATATTGGGCAAGATAGTGAAAGCCTTTAATCCCAGTACTCCAGAGGTAGAAGCAGATAGATCCCTGAGTTTGAAGCTAGCCTGGTCTACAGAGCCTGTTCCAGGACAGCCAGGGCAGCACAGAGAAATCTTGTCTGAAAAATAAACTAAGCCAATGCCATTGGACTGTGCTGAGGATTCATGGTGTAAATGCCTGGAACCCCAAGGATTATTTTGTCCAGGAAAAGTAGAAAGAACAGAGGTTGAGTGTCTTCCTGCCCGCTGGTTACAGATCCTAGAGGGAGCAAGCATTGAGGACAGAGTAGGAAGTGTGGTTGGGAGCTGGGGAGGGGGGCTGTTAATTCTTCTCTAGAAGAAGCCTATTCCCACCTAAATAAGCCCAGATAGGCCCTGGCACAGCACATGTACAAGAGAAGACTCAGATGAAAGAGATATAGGTATCCTTTGATCTGACTTTCTGATTACAAACTAGGAAACTGAGGCACAGGGAAAGAATAGTTAGGCCAGACTAGAGTACAGTCAGACAGCATCCAAGGATTGGCTTTGACCTTGGAAAGCAGGTCAAAGGGAGCCCTGAGGATGATAGCAGGGACACTGAGTTCTGCAACTGAAGAAAAAGTCTCAGGGGAGAACTCTGCCGGGAACAGCTTCTGCTGTAGTCTCCTCGGAGCAGCCTGAAGGCGGGGCTGACAGTGGCCCTCCTCTGAGAGGCAGAGATGCTGAAGGGACAGCTACACGCATATACATCCTCAATGAAGGTTAGTAACTCCTACTGCCGGTCTCACTGAGAGCGGTCTCTTCTTATGCAAGGAGGTGGGTTTATAAGAATAAGAGAGCAATAGGCCCTGCAGTGGTGGCGCATACCTTTAATCTCAGCACTGGGGAGGCAGAGGCAGATGAATCTCTTGAATGAGAGGCCAGCCTGGTCTACAGAGTGAATTCCAGAGCAGCTAGGGCTACACTGAGAAACTGTTTCAAAAAAAAAACAATCAATAAATCAATAAGAGGGCAATCGAGTGAGGGTCCAACCTCAGGACAGCCTGATCAAAATGTCTTCCTCTCTTACCTGAGCTATCCAGCCAGCAGCGCCCAGACCTGCACTTCTTCTCTGAAAGAAGAAAGAAGAATCAATGCTTCTGAAGAATCAGTAGCTCTCTGGTTGGAAAGGACCCCTCAGGGCTGATGAGCAAACCTTGATTCTGCATAATTCTGCTGCCTTAGCAAGGATCTCCCTAGACCATATTCACTTAACCTGAGCCAAGGACAGAAGGGAGGCAGCCATGTAAGCCAGGAGCTCTTTCTGACCCACTCCTGGTCTCTGGCCTATAACTGCCTACTCACCACACTCCCAGCTCACTTTCCTATGTCCTGTCCTAGATAGGGGGACTGGTTTACATTCTTGGCCTGCCTTCCTCATGGCTCATGATGTTAGTCAAGGTGGGAACTGAGCCACACTGGACCTCCTCTCATTTGAGCTGTGGCATGTAGGCCAACTGTCTGTCTCTTAACTTTGAAAGTCAGGCCTCGCGTAGCCAGGAGCAGTAGCCCACAGCCCACCAGGGGTTAAGAACAGGCCTCCTCACTGTTGCTCCTCTAACTTGAGAAATAGACCAGAGGAGGAGGCACAGCTGACATGCTAATGACCATAGGTTGGCACGATCCCCACCTGCTATCTCCCCTGCCCCATGCCTGCCCAGCACAGGCTACTGTATATAGCTACCATTCTGTCTGGTAAAATTGTCCTATCAAAAGCTGAGGTCAAGAGTTTTACTCAATTCTTTTTCTTAAAGTTTGTCTTATTTATTATTAGTATGTGTGAGGTAGGGAAAACAAGTGTTTCCTCGGGTTTGTGGAGGTCAGAGACAATCCTGTGGAGTTGGTTCTCTCCTTCTGTCTTTATATGGGTGTTGGAGACTGAACTGAAGAAGCCCGGCTTGCATGGCAAAGCTATGAGGCCATCTAGAGGTGTCCTTTTCACTTGGCTCTGCCAACAAATGACTTAGTGTCACTACTGTGACTAGAAATTAATTCCTTCCCAGTCTCCAGCTGGAACAACAGCCTGATTCAAATGTGCCTATCAAAGGCCCTGGCTGCCTCTCCTCCATCGCTTTTTTTTTGCCTGGGAATCAAGCATAGCCTCAGCCTGCTGAGTGCTGGGATTACAGGTGTGAGCCACCCCAGGCTTGCGGTCATTGCTTTTATTACTTATGTATGACTCCTTTCGCTGGGGGTGGGAGCTGGGGCTTGAATTTGTCAAAGCTCCTGGCAGATGCTGGAAGCCCATCTTTGTAGGGCTGGCCTAGCTTTGGCCTGGTTCGCTCCTCACCTTTGATGTATTCGCAGTTGTATGTACTGCGTTTGCCCAGAGCGCGGAGGTAGATGCGTGCGGGACCCTGGGCGGGTCGGCTGGTATTGATCACCTGGAAAGTTTCGAAAGGGGGGATCAGCACCTCTTCCTCTTCAGGGAAAAATGAGTAGCCCCTGATGGGGGCCCCGAGGCAGGTCCAGATACCGAAGAAGGTGTCCTCGCCAAATTGTTGGGCGGCAACGTTCTTGAGGGACGCGGAAGCAAAGCCCCCCAGCCTAACGGTGGCGCCAGGCCCCGCTGGCCGGAAGCGCAGGCCATGCACCCCCCTGTACACCTGCCGGCACCCGCGAGATCGGTGGCTCCGGAGCAGTTGCAGGGCCTCGGTAAGCAGGAAGTGGAGGGTCTTGAAGGAGAAGTGGTGGAGGTAGTGGGCCCGGGAGCGGCCCGCCTCGCGCACTGCCGCATTGAACTCCTTGTGCAGGGGACTGTTGGCGGTGTAGGCAAGCAGCGCCACCCCGTGCTCATCCCGGAAGCCCGGCGGTGGTGGAGGCAAGGAGCCCCACACCGACCCCCAGGTCCTGCGCTCCTGCCACTGGATGTTGGCCAGAGTCCAGCCATCCGCGTATACTTTGTTGGCCTGGAACTCCGAGTGGTTGAGATCTGGCAGTGCCGCTGTCATGTCTGCCAGGCAGCCAGCATACTGGTCATCAAATGACGCTGGGGCCATGTCCAGGGGTGTTTCTTGAGAAAAGATGTCTAGTTGTGAGAAGGAGTAACTTTGAACCTGAGGGTAAGGGAGCATCAAGGACTGAGAGGGCAGTCCCTAGGGAAATGAGAACCCCGTCATCCAGCTTTCCCCTGCTCTGAGACAGGGGCCTGTCTACAGAGAAAGGCAAGAAGGTTCACATATACATCTGGAGGGGAAAGGGGATTAGAAACATCAGCTGCAAGCTCCCCAAGACTAGGGTTTCAGTAGATTCCCTCAGAGAGACAGATGGGTCCCCAGGGAAGTGTTGGACATATCCTCTGCTTCTCTTCCCAGGATTTAGAAGCCAGCAGCTCAGTGACCTGCCAGGCAGCTGGTGAAGGATGACCATACCTGAACTCCATCCCTGAGACTCACAGACACCAGTAGGAGAGACATCATAGCAGGAATCTTCATGTTGAAGGTAACCCTGGGCAAGCTGCTGTCTCTTTTTCCTCATCTGAAAAATTGGGAAGTTAATCTCTACTCTTTAGTTAACATTATCTGACACTGTCTGCCATTTGGACAGAGGGATGGAGGAGCTACAGCCTCTGGCACCCCTGAGGGTAGTCACACTGGCCCACAGTGACTCATCCTTGGGTCAGAACTGGAATAGCCATCTCTAAACTAGTACTAAATGATGTCCCTTTCCTGTCTGTCTGTCTGTCTGTCTGTCTGTCTACGTTGGTTTGTTTTTGTTTAAAAAAGGGTTTTATATACCCATGCTGCCTGAAACTGGCTACTTACTGGGCCAGTCTTTGTCTTTGACGGCCCCACCACCACTACTGCTTCCATCTCCTAAAAGCAGGCACAATGGATTTGAACTGCCTGCTTCTTTTCCTATACAGTAAGACAGATGTACGTTATTACAAAGTAGTGCAAAGTAATGCTGGCTGTAGGAAGATGACTGTGGACTGACCACCCAGCTCCAGCCGTACACCCTCCTGCCCATGGCACGGGATGACCAGTGACAATGGTGTCTTTCAGTGCCTTTCTCAGAAAATATTTGAACAGTATAATTAACTGTTTCTTTGCAGTGTTGGGGGTCAAACCCAGAGCCTGGTGTATTCTGGATGAACATTCTATTATTGAGCTCTGAACAATGCAGTAAATTTAACACACACACACACACACACACACACACAGTGTTCAAATGTTTTGGATTTATTGACTCTTTTTTTTTTTCTTAAAGAAAAAATGCTTAATATATACTCCCTCTAAATATATCCCCTTGAGAAACTATGTATCAGGGGTCTCCTCTCAAGTAGCCCCCCTCACATCTACCTTGCCTGTTACGACGGCCTCATGGTATGTTTCGTGGTATAGTTAAACCATTGAATGGGCACATGGATTTTTTTTCATGATGTTTTGAGGCAGGATCTGACCCTGCAGTTCAGGCCAAACTTCACCTCCCTCTGTGTTCCAGGCTGGCTCCCCTGAGCTTATCGGTTACAATGTGTGTAACTACAGTTCCAGTGATTTAACAGCTTCCTCCTGCTGCATGCTGGGATTACAGGTGTGCACCACCCCACAGGGGTGAGATTTATTTTTTATAATAATAGGCCCTGCCAAACTATGGTTCAAAAAGGAACCAGTTTGCCTTCTCACCACTAGCGAAAGAAGATGCTCCTTGTCCCGCCATTGTCAATGCTGATTACTGTTTTCCTAGGTCATTTTCTTGTCTTGCTTGGTTGGTTTGGTTTGATTTTTGAGGCAGGGTCTCATGCTACCTAGGCTAGCTTCAAGTTTACTGAATGGCTGAGATGACCTTAAGATTCTGATTCTCCTGCCTCTATCTCCTGAGTGCGGAGATCACAGGTGCACCTGGTGCCTAGCCTACTGATCTCTTTCTAACTTTCATGTAAGTGATCTGGAAACATATGCAAGCTGCTGTTGCCATCACCACTCTGAAAGTTTTCTTTTGCACTTTATTGCCATCTGTCCTGTGCTTCTACCAGTGCCTGGCACAGAGGCTCAGGAGACTGAAATGGATGTGATTCAGAGAAAGGGTAGACATGGTGGTGCACACCCATGGTGTAAGGCCGAGGCAGGAGGATGGTAGGCCGGCCGAGGGTCATCCTGGGACATCATGAGACCCTATCTCAAAAACCAAAATAAGCAATTTGCGTCATCGATGTTAAAGTCAGGCAGAGGTGAGATTCCCCAGGGAGAATGGGCAGAGGAACCAAGAGAAACTGGAGGGTGAGCCCAAGCTTACAAAACAGGCTCCCCGGGGGTTCATGAGGTTCTTTGCTTCCAGCCTTGGGCTCAGTGAGAAACCCTGAGTATTGGCTTTTAGGCTTAACCCAGCTTAGCCTAGCTCCAGTGAGCATGCCAGCAGAAGCTACTCATGTGGTACCCTAGTCTCTCAGGATGGTCACGTGGTACCCATTCATTCAATCATTCAGCACTCATGACTGCAGTTGCCAGCTCATGTCAGGTCCAAGCTGTTTCCTGGAGTCTCCTTCCCCTATTTGTCCAGGCCCACATCCGTGCCCTGCTTATTTTTGTCTGCCTCCTCCTTAGACGATCTGCCTGCCTCTTTTCAGCCCTGCTAGAACACTCACCAAGGTGTGGGGAGAGCAACCGCTTCTGAAGCACAGCCCTGGTTACCATGCTTACCTGCTTAAAACCTTCTGTGTGGGGTGGGGAGGCTTAGCGGTTAAAAGGCTAGACTGCTCTTGTACAAGGCATGAGTTGAGTTTCCAGCACCCGCACCAGGTGGCTCATGACTGCCTGGAACTCTTGGCAGTAGGGTGTCTGATGATTCCGGCCTTAGTGAATTGTGTCCACATATAGACACGCAAATATACACATAATTAAAAATAGAATCTTAAAGAAATTTCTGTGCCAAAACTGACTGAAAAATAGCTCAAAATACTGAGAAAAATGCAGAAATGAGAATTATGAGAAAAAGATGATAGTATATCTTAAAATGTGCTGTGGGTGCTGGTGGGAGAGAGATAGCTCAGAGGTTCAAGACACTGTTCTTGCAGAGATCCCAGGTTCAGGTCCCAGCACCACAGGCTCCCTTTATCTCCTGTTCCAGGTGATCTAATGCCCTCTTTGGCCTCCAAGGACTCCTTCACATGTGCACTGTACAGAAACTCACATTTTCTTTCTCTCTCTCTCTCTCTCTTACACATATTATCATTTTTAAATCTATAAATAAATAAATAAATAAATAAATGCCTCTAAGGTACCTCATACATTTAATGCCAATGCTCAGAGGCAGAGACAGGAGGATCTCTATAAGTTCAAGGCCAGCCTGGTCTACAGAAAAAGTTCTAGAACAGCCAGAGTTACATAGAGAAACTCTGTTTCCAAAAAACAGCAAAAACAAACAAAAACAAAAAGCAGAGAGGGCTTGCCTATCTATCCTGCACAAGTCCCTGGGCTTGATTCCTAATACCACCTAGAAGTCACACGTGGTAACACAGGCCTGAGATCCCAGGATTCATGAGGGAAGGAGGATCCGTGAGTTTCAGGCCTGTCCTCCAGACCCTGTCTCAAAACAAAGCAGCAAAATGAAGTAAAACATCCCTCTGCACCTCACGGCAGCCTCGCCTTATTCTGCTCCTTGATCTGCTCAGTGATCCTGGAACTTTTTTTTTTGTCCCTTCTTGGTGCCTATAATACAAAGTTCCAGAGAGGATCTACTGTTTCCCTGCCCTTAGCTTCCTTCTGGCCTCCCACTCGTCCAAGCTTAGCTCAGTGCTCACCTGTTTCAGAAAGACCCCAGAATCACTCTGTGCTGACTCTCCTGAGCATCCCTCCCCCAAAACCCTGGCCTGTGTGGAACCAGCAATAATCCCCAGGGCTCGGGACAGGACTAGGCAAAGTCACCAGAGTGCTTGCTGAGAGTCTCATTAAGGAAATAGAATCTACATAAACACCCCAGCTTCACGTGGACCTGCAGATGCCCAGTAGGTGACTGGGTGGGGATGGAAAGACTGGCACCCATGTATTTCCTTTTGGGTCAGGTCTATCACCTGAAGGCAGATATGTCAATCACCTCCTTAGCCAGGGCTTCTGCTCTCCACTCTCAGAGGTTTTAGAGCAGCTTGAGCACTGCAAGCAGCATAGCTGCAGGTCTCACAGCTTCAGCTACTGAGCCCTCCATGTCCTTCAGGCAAGATGATGACCCCACCAGTAATCCTGGAAAACCAGTGGAAGCCTGCCTCTTCCCTTGTCCAGACAGCGCACCCTTGTCTGTCAGTGCTGCCTGCCTTCCATTAGAGAACTGAAGCCTCACCAAAGCCTGCCTGTGTCCACCACATACCCTCATTTCTACAGTCAGATCCGCCTTATTTTCATTCTGTCTGTGCTGGAAGGACCCCCCCCCCAAGTCTCTGGTAAACAAAGCTAAGAGGCGTTCTGAGCATTGCCAATAAGACAGCACCTCAGAGTAAGTAGATTGCTTTCCTTGGTGACCACTGCTAAGGGGAAACACAGCAGGGGTTGGTCTGGAACACTGGGAATTCCCCCTCCCTATTTTATTTTTATTTTATTTTATTGAGACAGAGTCTTGTTAGGTATCCCAGGCTAGCCTCTAACTCAGTCTCTGGCACAAAAGCGCTGAATCCAGCTTAAAAATCCCTTTTCACAGGCAAGGGAGCTGCATTTCCCCTATTCTCTGACCCACAGCCCTTAGTTTTCCTCTCTTTCAGGTCCTCACTCGACAGTTCCTTCTGGGAATATGACCTCAAGTCTCTCCTCAAAAATCCCAAACTTTCCTAGGATCCAAGGATCCCTAAAACTTTATTAATATCATAGATTTTATATCAAAAAGTTCCCTCCCTATTCCCTATGTGAGGAAGTGAGGTAGCCTTCTGGCCTTACCTAGCCTTTTCCATGGTGGGCAAAGCTGATCTGGTCTCCTGTGATAGACAGGCAGGGAGGGCAGCTTTCTCCTTTATACTGTCTATTCCCTGCCCCTCCTGCTTTCCCCACACAGCTGCTCAGAAATGTGACACTCTGTCTATTTCAAGCTGTCTCCTTGTCAAAGCTCGGGAACACTAGCCTCACCCCAGTGTGACCTGGGCCAATGTTCTTCCCAAAACAATAAGGGCTGCCGAATACAGAGGTGTTGAGGGTGATATTGGGGGTGTTGAGGAGATAGGACTGCAGCCGTCTCACCAGATGTGGACTCTGATCACCCCACTTCATGCACCCCAGTCCACACATCTCTCCTTTCATTTTGTTCTGTTGTGGTGGTTGTTGTTTTATTACTTTCTTTCACAGAGTCCAGGCTGACCTTGAATTTGAAGCAATCCCTTTGTCTCAGCTTCCCTCCCAATTGCTGGGATAATAGGCACGACTCATGGTGTGACCTGGGAGGACTCTGCCCCTCTCAGGAACCCTGACCGTGACCAGATTTGACTCCATTTCTTGGGGTTCCAGGTGCTAGGATGTAAGAAAATCCCCAAGCCCGAGGCTGTCCCCACACAGAATCTGCTGTCCTGGAAACTGTAAGTTCGTGAATTTCTACCAGAGAGGGAGAATGGGGCCAGTAAGGAGGAAAGGGATTACTGCTGGACATAGTTTGTTTTCCTCTTTAGCTTTCAGGAAGGATTGGAGGAGAAAAAGGGTTTTTAGGTGAAGGAAACTTTATTTGACTGACAATATGAGGTGGTGAAGGGATGGTGATGGGTAAATTCATGAGCTGGACTATCCAATGCTTACGATAGCCAAACAGGAGGCATCTCTAACCCTTGATGTTGAGAACATCCCTCCTCCACCTTCCCATAAGCTGGTTCCTTCTCCCATTACAGCCAACTCAGAACGAGTTACATCTGAAACTCAGAACCAGGTTATTTATAGTCAAGTCCAATGGAGGTGTGAGAGAGCTGTGTTTACAAACATGGGGTCACCTGAGCCAGTCCAGAGGGGCTGGGGATGGGGCTGTTCCTGAACACCTAAGCACAGAAAGTCAAGCACTCCCTTCTATCCCAAGCTTACAGACCAGGGTAGGGACACAGTTAAGAGTTAAGGTTAAGAGTAAGGAAGGGAGTGGGGGGGTGAGGGTGGAAGTTTGCTGCTGGTGCACACAAGTGTGTGTCACATGCAAATTGTATGCAAATAAGACAGATTTGGTGACTTAACTAGTGTGATATACCCTCACATAGGAGAAACCCTCGAAGGCCTTCATAGCCTGGTGGTCTGAGGGCCCTGGCCCAGTCTGGGGCCACCAGAGAAGAGGCTAAGTCTCACAAGTCCCTCCCCCAACCTTGACCTAGCCCAGATCTTACAGAAAGAACCTATCATCCAAAGGAAGGAGAGTCTCGCCCCTCAACCACCCAAGGACTCTGCCAGTTCAGCTCCCACGCCCCTGTCTGTTGTTGGGGAAGATAGGTGTCGGGTTACCAGTCCAGGGGCTATAGTTAGCCCCAGGGACTTTGTTCAGCTGTCTGTCCGGGATCTGCGCAGCGCCTGCCTGCCGGCACTTCAGTTCCCTTCAGCTCCTGTCTGCCACAAAGGACCATAGCCCCAGGCCGCTCTCTGCCTCTACCTCTTCCAGGTGGGTTCTCATCCCCTCCCCGACCTGCCCCTCTTCAAGCAGAGCCTTATAAGTGTCTCACTTATACCATCGCAAAGAAGTCCTAGAGACCCTGGGTGTGGGGCCATCTTGTAGTCATAGACATGGGGACAGTAAAATCCGAAGCTCTGCCCATCCTTAGACTTGCCCTAGGCCCCGCCCCTCATCCTTTCTGAGTTCCCGTCCTTCACTAAGGACCCTCTCAGGCTGAAGAAGGAAGGTCCTGGAGCCCATCCAAACCAGCACCCCCTCCACTGGCTGCATCATCATCATCAGGATTCTGTCTTCTCGGGACTCCTCCGAGGATGATTCTGGAGGACCTGCTAATGGTCCTCAGCTGCCTCGGCTTGCACACCCTCTGGAAGGTAACTCTAGGGGCTATCCTTTGCCAACAAAGTCAGGTGTGGGTCAGAGGCTGACAAGTGGTGGTGGTGGAGGAATGATAAAGGAAACCACCCCCAGGAGTCGCTTCCCTCCTCCCAGTCCTCTTCTCAGGAACTTTGATTCTGTTAGGGAGCCCAAGTGCCAGATCTCTCTCCCAGAATGCAACCTTCCTGTACTCCTGGATCCTGGTGTGAAATCTCCTTCCATGCTACCCCTCAATAGGGATTGCCTCCAACTTTTCCCTTCCCACTTCACACCACAGGTTCAATGCAGGCACACCGGTGTGCTGCTGTAGGCCCTGGTACACCCTGAAAACCAGGCTTCACCCTCTCCCCTCCCCCTCCCCCTCTGGGACTATGGTTGTGCAAAGGAGAATAAAACTTCTTTCCCTCCATGAATTTAGGAAAAAATCTTTTAAAGTAGCTAAGATGCAGGAACCCCAGAACTGACAGTAATGTATACTGTCAAAGTATACATTATATACAAAGTATACAAAGCCCTGAGCTGCAGGGCTTTCCCAAGGATGAGAAATAGCTGAGAGGGATAGGGACCAGGGCAAGGATCAGACTCTGGCTGCACATTGCCTGCATATGAATAGCAGAGCCAGAAGACACAGAATCAACCAGACTCTCCTCTTGCTCGAATGATGAGATAACCCCCTTTAGGTTGTGCCACAGTGGTCCTTATACTCTCCTCACAACCCTGTGAGGATGGAAGTATCCTTAATCCATAGGGGAAGAAGGTGAAGTCCAGAAAGCCCTGACCTGAGAATTGCTCCAGATCCCGCAGCTAGCAGGTGGTGCTTAAACAAACACATGGCTATCCGACTCCACTGCCTGTGTTCTTTGTGCCTGTTTCTGATCTTGCCAATTGCATGCGTCAGATATGTGGGCATAGAAATGAAAATCTGCCACCAGCGCTCCCTGCCCAGTGTTCTAAACTTATGTTTTGGCCTCTGTGCCACCTCCCTTATGTCCATTAGGTCCAAGCTGTTCCTATCCTGCCCCTGAGCCTGGTTCCAGATACCTTTGATGATGCCTATGTAGGCTGCTCTGAGGAGATGGAGGAGAAAGCAGGCCTGCTGCTAAAGGAAGAGATGGCACGCCATGCCCTGCTACGGGAATCCTGGGAAGCAGCGCAAGAGGCCTGGGCACACCGGCGTCACAAGCTTACTCTGCCTCCTGGCTTCAAAGCCCAGCACGGAGTAGCTATTATGGTGTACACCAACTCATCCAACACCTTGTATTGGGAGCTGAACCAGGCTGTGCGGACAGGAGGTGGCTCCCGGGAGTTCTACATGAGGCACTTCCCCTTCAAGGCCCTGCATTTCTACTTGACCCGGGCCCTGCAGCTGCTGCGGGGCACTGGAGGGTGCAGCAGGGAAGCTGGGGAGGTGGTGTTCCGAGGTGTGGGCAGCCTTCACTTTGAACCCAAGAGGCTTGGGGACTCTGTCCGATTAGGACAGTTTGCCTCCAGCTCTGTGGATGAAAGAGTGGCTCGCAGGTTTGGTAATGCCACCTTCTTCAATCTAAGGACTTGTTTCGGGGCTTCTATCCAGGCTTTGTCTGTCTTCCCTGAGGAGCGTGAGGTGCTGATACCCCCACATGAAGTCTTCTTGGTCACTGGGTTCTCCCAGGATGGAGCCCAGAGCATAGTGACTCTCTGGAGTTATAATCAGACCTGCAGCCACTTTAACTGCGCCTATTTGGGTGGTGAGCGATGCATGGGAGACAGAGAAGGGCAGGGTGGGTGAAAGATGCCAGTGTATCCCGACCCAGTCCCCAGAGCCTTCAGGAACCACTTGGTTAGTGAGATTGAGGTTCCACCAGATCCTGTGAGAGCTCAAGATCTGTGGACATTCTCAGATGACTGTCTTCTCAGAAGGGTACCTAATAGACCAAGGAACAGAGAGGAGGCAATACTGCCTCCCGTCTCAGTAAGCTCTGGCTTGATGGGGCTAACAAGGTAGGAAAGTGCCAGGTTCAGTTGTGGAGGCAGGGGCAGTGGAAGAGTGATGGCTGTGTAGGTAGGAGCAAGGATGGATAGGCAACCTGGAAACGTTGCCTGGGGAGAAGCTGAAGGGAAGCGAGGGCCTGCTTTGAGGAGAAGGAAAAGACAGACTGAAAAGGGGATGGCCATAAGCAAGATATTTAGGATGTGAATCACCCCAGGGCCTCACTATGCTGTCTGTTGCAGGGGAGAAGAGGCGTGCCTGTGTGTCCTCAAGAGGTAAGTCACCCTCTAGCCTGCTCTGAGAGTTGTTTGCTCCCCCTGGCCCTGCTGCCCGCCTCACCATCTTTTCTCCTTTCTCCAGCAGTAGGGCAGCCAGAGTCATTCTCCACAGAGGCTTTGGCTCTGCAATCAGGGAAAACGCTGCTCTTGGCCCCAGGGGAGTTGCCGCTCTCCAGAGCTGGACCCTGAAAGCCTCTTAGGAATCTTGGGAACTGATGACCTTACTGTGAAGAAGGGGCTTTGAATGGCCTCAGGAAGTGGGACTGTGGCTCTGGTTCCAGTCCTAGGGGCCACCTCTCCAACCAGAGTTGGAGACCTGAGGTCATGGCAGGGTTGAGGGAACCCCACTGTGTGGCGGGGACTTCCTAGGACATACAAGGTAAAGACTAGATGGCTACTCAATTAAACAGAGTTGTGGTAGAGACGTGGGCTTTATGACTGGTTTATAGCATGATGTCATTCGTCCTTGGCAGGCTTGAAAGTAGAGGGATCAAAACTAGCTTCCTGACTGTCCTAGCCACACACTGTAACCGCTGTACCTGATGCTTGTTAACAGCCACAGGGGCCTCACAGCCACCATGAACACAGGGAGGGGAAAGATGAATACCCAGCCCTGATGAGAATGCAAGGCCAAGAAAGGGCACCACCTCCAGGCCTCCTGCTCTCAGGCCTGCCTCCTGCTTCCCTGGCCTCCAGTCTCCCAGTCCTCCAGTCTCCTAGGCCAGAACTTTTTCCACTAAAGACCTAAGGAATCCCAAAGTAGGATTCTAAACCCCAGAACTCAAAGCAAACTGTTTCTCTCTTTCCTCCTCACACAGCATCCATTTTAGGGGGAGTAAAGGAAGGGATCTTAGGATATCAAGAGATGGAGATACCCCATGACTTCCAAAGCAGAAATTTTACTGAGGCAAAAAAAAAAAAAAAAAAAAGGCACCATGGTCTTCTACTGTGAGACCCTGGCTCTACCCAGCTAGGCTGCTGCACTTAATGACAGAAGAGACCCTTCTGTGGCCTTAGGACTCGCCCTTGGTCTCCAGATCTTCCTCCAGGGGCAAGTCTCCTGCCCCCTCTGCTTCTTGCTCCCTGTGTACCAGCACATGGGCAGAGGAGGAGGGGCTGGACTCTCCAGAAGCGGGAGTCCCAGCCTCTCCAGCACCAAGGCCATCTTCTAAAGAGACTTCGGTCTCCACAATCCCAGGCATAGTCAGCTCTGCTGGGGTGTCAGAGGTCGGGGGGCCCAGGTTCTGGAAGCTGTTGCGCACGCGGGTGATGTATCTACTGAGGATGCTGGCACCATCTGGAGGCCGTGGTGTCCCTCCCGCCGCCAGAGTCTTCTGCACACTGGCCACCTCGCTTTGCAGTCGAGATACAGTCTTGGTCAGCTCTGTCAGTCTGTTGCCCAGGTCTGAGATGAATCAGGGCAGAGAGGTGCCTGCTCAGTACCTCTTCTGTCTGTGTATCTGCACCCTACCCCACTGAACCATGTCTGGATGCTAAAGGAGGACTGGAAGAACTATGGGGTCAGGAAATGTGGGCATTAGTGGAAGGACAGCGACAGAGGAGGAAAGCCTCCTGGGGTTGGCAGTGTAGGCCTGTGATCCCATTTGTTTGAGAGACTGGGGAACACCAAGGAGAATTCCAAGTCAGCCTCGGCTTCAAAGCGGGCTCAAGACTGGGCAACTTAGTAAGACAGGAAGAAGGAATTGTGAAGGGGAGGGGGAAAAGTAGGAGATCAGTATCTGAGCACACAGGTATGAGGGAGTAAGAACGTAACAACATGTAAATAAAGGCAGAGTAACCAAGTCAAGAAGCCAGATGGGTAAGCTGTGCCTTTCTAGGGCAGAAAGGACGGGACTAGACCTGAATGTAGTATGGAAGGGGAGTGGGCA
This sequence comes from Rhabdomys pumilio, assembly GCA_030674055.1. NCBI lineage: Eukaryota > Metazoa > Chordata > Mammalia > Rodentia > Muridae > Rhabdomys > Rhabdomys pumilio. The sequence goes on along the minus strand of JANHMN010000003.1, from coordinate 93,057,272 downwards.
TTCTTCCCAGGTGAGCCAAGAACAGCAAGCGGGGAGCATTACAAATGAGCCGCTGACCTTTCCGACGGGTCTCCTCGAACTCTCGCCGGGCAGTCTCTATGTAACGCTGTACCAGAGCCTTGATGACTCGAAGGCGGTAGGACACACGCTCTCCTTCCCCAGACCCCGCTCTTGCCCCAGGGTTGGTCTGCAATGGAAGGCAGGGGAAACTCTCTACCTTCCTTTCCATTTCTTCTCTGACCAAGAATAAAGGAAAAAGGCAAAATCTAGGCAGACTTTCTGTCCCTGGCCTGTCTGGTACAGTGCAGTCCTACAGGACAGATGGTGGCCAACTCGGGGGAGCAGATGTGAGAGGATAGTGTGTCTAGAGTGTATGGTAAAGACTGAGAGGTGGGGGTGCCATGGGAAGGAAAACCCCTGTAGAACTGGCAGCAATGGTCCAAATCAGGAAAGCTCTCATGCTCAGACAGGCTGAGTCACGGTGCAGATGGCAGGAGACAGGTGAGCCCCTGAGTTACAGTGCAGATGGCAGGAGATAGGTAAGCCCCTGGATACCCAGCTGCCTCCGGCAGCCTTTCATTCCTCATGGCTTCGCCTAAGTGCTGCTAAGTCACCCAAGCATGTCTTACAGCCTCATTGCCTGGAACTTGGGCTTGGGATAGAGGTGGCATGGATTATATTTAGGCTGAAATATGTGGGCTAGGGATGGAGGATCCAGCCAGAAGCAGGAGGATGAAAATGGAGGCCGTGTAACAGAATGGGAATTGGAAGCAGGCTCTCTGGGGGACATACTGATGGTGTAGGCGATACAGGTGAGGAAACAACAATCTGAAAAGGTACTCACAAAAGTTGGGATTGGCGGGTAGTGCGACTTCTTGGCTTTGCAGCAGGAGGAGCCACAGCAAATGAACCGGAAAATTCTCCTGAGAGATTATCATGGTGAAAAGATGTTAGTGGAAGTGGGCAGAGCCTAGAAAAGTGGGGCAGGCTGGGTGCTGTACAGGGCCAGAACTATGAGGCCATCACCTGAGGAGGTAGAAGGCAGCCTTTGGGGACGGCAGGATGTTAAAGGGCACAGGCAGCGTCAGACCCTCTCGGAAGTAGGACAGGTAGAGCTTGGAGCGAGCAAACTTCCACTCCACATCAGCATCATCCTGGGGGCCGAGGGGCAAGAGGCTATGCCAGGTCCAAGCTGGCACAGGCCGCGCTGCTCACTCAGGCGACATCTCCTTCGTCTTCCCCCTCCTACTCTCCAACGTGCCAACTGCTTTCCTCCTGTTCTTGTTTCCTCCCCACCAACCACCCACATTCCCTTTCCCATTCTCCTTCTCCTCTAATTCCCAGTCACTGCTCAGTGCTCAGTCTATTCTCCAGCCCACAATGCCAACCCATCTGCTTCCTTCTTGTGTTCCCACTTTTATAACAATGCTCCAAACTGACACCACCACCACCACCACCACCACCACCACCACCACCACCACCACCAAGGAAAAGTGCAGAGAGCAGTAGACTGGAGTCTGCTCATACCAACAGCAGTGCTGAGACCCTTGTTGATAGAAGAGAATTTGTCCTAAGTCATAAGAGTGGGAGCACAGCAGGCCCCCGAGGGTCTTTGCACCCTGTCCCTCCCCATCTAGCCTGGCTCGGGTTAAGCACCTCGATCTTCTGGAAGGAGTTGGTGATCATGGCAATTAGCATGTTGAGTAGCACAATGACCATGACGATGGTAAAGATGCCATACATGGCCCGGCCCACGAACTCAGGCACCAAGAACTGAGGCATGTCCACCACTGAGTGCTCTTCCATGCCAAACATGGTCCAGAAGAGAAACTGGAACGTTTCGTTGAAACTGGCATGGCAGGCCAAACAAGGGAGAGGAAAACAGGGACGGGGTTGGGAGAGAAGCCTGGGTTCGACCCAGACACACTCCCCTCCTCTGAAGATACAGAGAAAGGTATTCTACGTCCATGAAGCCTTTTGAGCCATCCTTGTGGATACAGACACTTGAGTTTCTTAGTACCAACCTTGATTATTTATCTAAAAACTTATTTACTTGTATATAGGTGTGTGTCCTGAGTGTGGGTGAACACCATGTGTGTGCAGCAGTCTGGAGAGGTAGGAGGAAGCATTGGATCCCCTGGAATTGGAGACACAGATGGCTGTGAGCCACCATTTGAGTGCTGGAAACCGGACCTGAGTCCTGTGCAAGTGCCGTATCCTCCGCTGCTCAGCATCCCCACCCCCTTTATTCTTGTGGTCAACCAATATTTACTGAACACAGGGGCCAAGCACACCATGACATCCAAGACATACAGGACCCTGTCCCGAGGCCTGAATGTTCTGGGGAGGGGTTAGGAGTGAGGGTGGGATGGTAAGGAGAGAGAAGGGCTTGTGGGAGGCTGTTACAGACCACGCAGATAAGGGCCTTACAGAGTAAAACAAGACTCTCCCAGGCAGCCAGCCTCAGCTTACTTGCCTAGCTTCTCCGATTCCTGGTAGGGCACATAGATGTTGTTGAGGCCACAGAGGAAGGCAGTCAGGATAATCATGAGGATGAACATGAACCTGGCAGGGAGGAGGGTGTGGGAAGGTCAGAGTGTGTCTCCACCCTACAAGTCAGGCTCTGGGAAAAGGAACTGGGGAAGGGGAGGTGATGGCCTTTCTGGCTCTTGGCTTATTTTATTTTATTGCCTTTTTTGCCTTCAATTTCTAGAAGAAAAAAGTGAGGCATAGAGTTGTCCCAGAATTGGGATCCGAGGCGCCCACCAAGGGCTGTTTCTGCTATTGGAGGTTTGGAATTGTGGCTGGGCTGGCAGCTGTAAACCTCCCTGCACATTTGCATTTGCAGATTCTGCCTCTAGACCCCAGGGTTGTGAGACTGCTGGGGCTCAGTCCTGTGAGAGGCACACAGGTCAAGAACCCACAGAGCTGAGGACTTCAGAGATAGAGGAGGAGCCGCCACAGGCAGGGAGAGTACACACCGCATCATGTCGTCAATCATCTTGCCAATGGAGATCTGCAGAGTGCCCAGCGATTCGTGAGCCGGCAGAATATACGCCAGTCGGGTGAAGCTGAGCATGCTGGTGACAGCAAAGAGCACCTCAGCCAGGAACTGGGGGTCCTCTGTGCGCCACTCACTTCGCTCTGCAGGGTAGATGGTGAGGTGATTGAGAGGCAAGAAAGACTCACCCCGAGACTCATGGCTGGGCTGGAGGGCCTGTGATTTTCATTATCAGCAAGACTGACTTATAATCACTTAGGAAACACACATCTAGATATGTCTGTCAAGGTGTTTCCAGAGAAGTTTTACTCAGGAAGTTAGACCCACCCTGAATGTGACTGGGCTCCTGGACTGACTATAATAAAGAGACAGAGGAACCCTGAGCACGTGTTCATCTCTCTGCTTAATGACTACTGTGACCAGCTGCTTCTGCACCCACCACATCTTCCTCACCAGGAGGTACTGTGTCTCTTCAAACAACAAACCTAAATAAACACTTCCTATCTGAGCTGCTTTGCTGGGCATTTGATCACAGCAAAGGGAAAGGCGATGAGGACAGGCTCCTCACCAGCTGTGGTGAAATAGCGGCAGGCGGTGCTGTCTGAGGCATCACGACAGTGCATGTAGGCAAGCCCAGCCAGGAGGAGGCGCAGCGCAAACGATGCCAAGTACAGGGAGAGGATGACCACGTCCAGGAAGTTCCACCAGTCCAGGAGGTAGCTCCGCAAGCCCTCGATCCACACCTCCTTACACTCAAACCACAGGAAGCCTGGAAGGGGAAAGGAGGGTCTCCAGGAAGGGCCAGGAGAAGAGAAAGCCAAGCTCCCTTCCTCCTCCTAGGACATAGCCAGGCTGCAATGGCAGGGCTTCTCTGGGAGTGGGGAGCTGATTTAATCCATCCAAGTGCAAAGTGACCTTCTAGAAAAATAAGAACCCCCTCCTTGTGCATGAACGCATGGGCATTCACATGCATTGCCATCACACATGAGTAGAGGTCAGAGGACAGCTTATGGGAGTTGGTTCTCTTTCCAGCAAGTTCATCTAAGGTATTGAACTCAGGTCATCAGGCTTGGCATCAAGTGCTTTGGTTCACTGAGCCATCTAAACCACTCACCTGTTTGAGTCTTGCTATGCAGCTCTGGTTGGCTCTGAATGTGCCAACCTTTTGCCTTAGCTTCCTGAGTGTTGGGATTACAGTTGGGCACCATAGGACCCAGCGGTGTTTTAAGATCTCGACTTTCAGGGTGTCTAAATGATCAGCCTGCTCAGTGTGACCAACTTTTAGTGGGGCCCAGTGGCAGACCTGGCCATGAGGATCTTGGTAGCTAGCTAGCCACAAGTAAAGGGCTCTCTCATACATACCTGTGACCCAAATCATATGTAGTGATGTCTCCCAGACACTCTGGCTGCGGCCTTTGAAGGTGCTCAGCTGAGTCTCCATGACCAGAGACTCTCCCAGCAAGAAGATAAGGAACCACAGATAGGAGGCAGAATGCAGCAGGAACTTCAGCACTGGGATCTTCAGCAGGCGGCCCAGCTTCGGGGGAGAGAGTAAAGCATGGCTGACAGAGGCCTGTTGTTTGTCCTTAGAGCCCTCTAGACTACGTGGCTCCCATGTGGGTCTGCACTTTCAGGTTCACCCACTCATCTAGGCATGCACTAAGAAGAATGTAGGGTGCACGAGGCCAGGCCCTCTCTATTCCGTTCTCTCCTTCATAACCGTGTGAGGTATTATTGCATATCCCATCTTTTTTTGGGCGGGGGAAGTATCTCACAGGAAAATTTTGTGTTCAACCAAACTGAAAGGTAAGAACATCACCACTAGTGTTCCAAACCTGCTCCTCTGGGTCACCCAGTCAGGAGCCTGAGTGGCCCTCTCCACTCTTCCTCTTGCCACACTCTGGCACTTTTTGTGATGCCTGTCCCTGCCTCCAATCCACCCCTACACTCCCAGTGGGGAGTTTGCTTCCAAATCACACAAATAAATCATTTTATTTTTAGTACCCGGGACTTGGGCGCCAGCCAGTAGCCGATGCAGAGGAAGGGCATGGTGAGGAAGATGAGGAAGGCAACAAAGAGCTTCCAGATGGTGGTGCTTCCACGCCAGCCAGCCAGGTTCCCACACCAGATGGAAGACAGAACTTGCTGGCAGATAGGGTGTGCTACAAACTAAGCAGAGATGCACCGTGAGAGGAGATGGCCGCCAGGCAGAGCCCTCCTTCCGACCACAGAGGATGATGAAGCAGCCTTTTGTCTCCATGCCAGCCCATCCAGAAGAGAGGGGCTTTTCTTGCCATGTGACCATGGGCAAGCGATTTCAGTAGGCCTCAGCATGAATTCCAAGACTCTTCACATCCCACATTCTTGAAATCAGGCAGGAGTGGGTAGAACTTGGTGTCTCAGTCCCAGAATTCTCAATGTTCCCTGCCTTGGTAGGTATATAGAATAGAAGTCTGGACGAAGGACCTTGAGGAGGGAAGGGGCATGGAATATGGGTCTCCTGTCATGAGTGCCAGGTCAATGGAGACGGCACCCAGGAGAGCTTTGGTAAGTGGTTTGTGGGTCAGGCTATCTGCATGGGGGTGAGAGTGAAAAGACAGGAGCTGTGGGAGGCTGGACAAAGATCCTGTCTTTAGCTTGGCTCTTGGGTAAGGCTTCTAATGAGACAGGAAAGAAAAAAAAAATCACCAGGCGTTTAACCCCTTACTATATAGAGTGAGGCGTTTTAGTCTAACAGCAGAAGTCTGGGCCAAAGTTACTCATTAGGCTAGAGGCAAAGCTAAGTCTGTGGAAACCTGAATGTGGGATCCTGGTAGCAACTAGCTTTCCAAGGATCGTTAGTGCTCAGATTGACGGTAACCAGGAGAGGATGGGAAACCTCCCCTCTTACTGTTAAGGGCTCATATGGAAGGGTGCTCAGAATCCAGGTCTCAGAAATTCCCAAGGACAGAGAAAGTCCCAAGATAAGACTGACTCGGAACATGCCTTAGAGGAGACAGGGCAAGTGACCAGGGTGAGGAGGGCAGGCAGTAGGGCCCAGCTGACCTGTTTCTGGTTGTAGTTGACGGCCAACCGCAGTCTTGCCAGGTTGGGGATGCCCTCCTCAAAGGCCTGGCCCAGGCCCTCAGCCTCAGGCTCAGTCTCACTATCCTCACCCAGGTCATTAAGCACTGCAGTGACCTCACTCTGATTCCGGCACATGCCCAGCAACTCAAACCCATAGTCCTGGCAGAGAGACTCCAGGGCGATGTACTGCGGCTGTAAAAAAGGTGTTGTGTGCCATCAGACCAAACTGTCCCTGCCCCTCCTCTGAACCGTGGGCCAGGGTCAGCTCTGACATCACTGGATCTATTCCATTCTCCTGCTGCCTCATCAGTCCGGTGTCACCTTCACTTACCTGATGCTATCCCCACCATCCCAAACCTACCATGTTTGCCTGCTCCTCAGATTTCCTCTTCTAATTCCTGATTCCTGTCCCACTACTACTCCAACTTCCCATACTTTAATTGTTATTGTGTGTGATATGTGTGCAGGTATGTCCTGACCATAGCTCACATGCACAGGTCGGGACAATCATGTAGAACTGGTTCTCTTTCCATTTTTATTTGTGTCCTGGGGTCATCAGGCTTGTGCAGCAGCGGCGGCAGGAGCTTTCCCTCACTGCCCTACCTCTTATACTTGTGCTCATTTTGTTTACTTTTCCTGTCCCTATATGGAACCAGTACCGGCAGTTTAAGAAGATGTGCAGAGTTCTTGGGGGCTGCATATTTTCCACCCTATCCTGTTTTATCTGGAGCCTTTTCTCTCTGCCTGTAATGTACGGATGAGAATTCCTGCCCTGCCCACTCCATAAGCTGCTGTGAAATGGGAAAGCCCTTTGAGAGCACTGCTCCTTCCGTTTTATTCTCCTGGCTCTCTAGTCTCATCTTGTCCTAGGCTTTCATAAGACCCTCCTAGATTTCCTACCTAATGGCAGTCTTGATGATGGAGACATGGTCTGGCTTGGCACACAGGGAATCCCAAGGACTCAGCAATGGACAAACAGGAGTAGTACAATGCCAGGCTTTGACTAGGTATCCATGTATCTTTGGTCCATGGCAGGTCCTCATACTTTTGGGGGGGTAGGGTTGTTGAAGTAAAGTCTCATGTATTCCAGGCTGGCCTAAAACTTGCCAAAGATGGTCTTGAACTCTTGATTGTTCTGTCTCTACCACCCAGGTGCTGGGATTACAGGTGTGACCCACCACATGTAGCTCTGGGGAACAAGGGCTGGAGCTCACGCACAGGCAACTCTACCATTATATACCTTTTGCTAGGTCTTCAGGACTATTCCAACCACCTTCTTTGCTTATCCTCTCTAACCAGCCTCTTCCACAGCCAAGCTTAAATGCCTCCACCCTTAAGAATCTTCCTGAAACACAAAGGCCAGGTTGCTCTCTTTCTTTTCCTGTTTTCTGTGCTTTGCAAGGGGACCATTCACAGAGGCACTGGATAAAGTCCTGGGAGCTTCTTGTCCCCCTTTTCCATCCATGATCACAAGCTTGAGAGCCCCAACACACAGTGCTCCAGGTGAGCATACGCTGGGCATTCCTAAGGGACACGCTTTATCGAATGTCACATCTAAGTCTGTTCAGCTCCTTTCTATTCTTCTCTCTTCCCTTGGGTGGATCTAGAGTACCCGTAAGTAGATCTAGAGTATCCTAAGGTAGAAGCTGTACTCCTCACATAAGTGGCTGCCACTAGAATGAAAGCCTGTTCCAGATGAAATTGTAGCTCTTAAAACACGAGGCCTCCTTCATTTGCTATTTCCCACTTCTCAAACTTTCTAGAATGCCCACCACAAAGCCCAGTCCTGTCCCAGTGCCACAAGAGACACGGGGCACTGAGGGCAGGATGGAGTTAAGGGTGGGGTAACAAACCTTAAACTCAGGCTCCTTTCGTGCAAGGCGCCTGAGCTCCCGACTGAGCTGAAAGGCGGCCAGCATGGCATCCTCACTGGCCAGTGACAGGTGAGCCCGGCTTGCGATGCCTCGGTAGGTGTTGATTCGGGATAGTGAGAACTTCAGCAGGTCGTATCTTCGGGCATTGCTGCACTCGAGGCAGGCACAGGAAACTGGGTGGGGCCGAGCAATCGTGTGGCCCTGGTCCATAAGCAGCTGGGCAATCTCATACAGGTCCTTCTGGCAGGCCAGCGTGAGTGGAGTGACACCAGGGGCAAAGCGGGAGCCATCAATTGATGAGTCAAAGAAGGCTAGAGAGAAAGACTTGGTGTCTACTTTTCGACCTTTCTCCCGCTCCAGCCGAGCTAGCAGGCGACGCACTACCGCTGGCTGGTTTGTGTCCACAGCCACTAGCAAGGCTTCGTGGATCTGCCGGAAGTCAAACTTGACATTGGCCAGCAGAACATCAGTGATGACCTCGTGGCCCAGGCGGATGGCCAGATTGAGGGCTTCCCTCCAGGAGCGGTCCTCAGACTCTTCCACATTCCGCAGGGGACCACCTGGCCCAGCACCCGAGGCAGCGGAGCCGGATTCCAGCAGCTGTTGCACAAGACCCAGCTGGCCCTCCTGGATAGCGCGCAGGAGTGTGGGGGGGAATTTGAGCTTTTTGTTCACAATCTCAGTCCAGTTGGGCTGTGGCTGGGTGAAGGAGAGAGGACAGCACTCTTGAGTTCCCAAGATTACTTTCTGCAATCAGTTATTATGCCTTCCTCATCCCAAACACAGATCGGTAACATACCGTCTTGTTCACCATTTATCACACGGATTGGATTCTCGTAGGAAAAGCTAGTGTGGGGAGAGCTTACTCAGCTCACTTCCATTCTCATAGAAATCCTACATAACAGGGCCCAGTGTTAGTTCCCTGAAGAGGTGATTAAAGTTGGTGGTCGGGGCCACACTAGGCACCTAACCTCTACCCAAGCACACAATCTGGCAAGAATCTAGTTCCCAGCCTGCTGACTTCATCTCTGTTCATCTTCCTGAAGGACAAGTCCAGACATGCCCACATGGAGGGTCTTCAAGCTGGGCTTTCCCTAAACCCTTTCTCTATGAAGCGGACTCTAGCAGGACCTTAAGATGTTCCCCTTCCACCACACGCTCTCACTCTGCCTTCTACTTAGGAGAGCATCTCTTCTCCTTGGTACTGTTTGGTCTTGTTCTTCTACAAGACCCAGTCCTTTGCTCTTTTCTTCTAGGTCCTGGATCAGGGAGTCAAGGGCTCTCCCACCAACAGCAGCATCTCATGTCCTTGTCCTGCTGTCCCTGCATCCCTGGGGACTGGGATGAGGAGGGGAGGGAAGCAAGGGTTTCTTACCGATAGGGGATCCATGGCTGCACCCACCTGTGGGCAGAGGCTGAAGGCTTGAACTCCAGCTTTGCCTCTCCCTTGACTGTGCCTAGCATCCTCCTTTATTTCCACTCAAAGCCCCACCCCGAGCCCTCCCTTCATCAGGACCAGCTGCTCTCTCCCTGCCCTGTACCTTGGGGATAAGGGGAACAGGTGTTAGTGCCACAGGATGAACTCTCCTGGGAAAAAGGGAAGCGTGCATAATTCTTCAGGGCAGAATTGGACTGCCACAGTTCCAGGGGAGACTCTGTGGCCCAACTATCTCAAATAGTTGAATGATATTTGTTCAAACCCTAGAACCACACCTAGAACCATCTACTCCTTAGAAAGGACTCTCTCTGGCTCCTTTAAGAACCCTATGAGCAGGAAGATGAAGGGTTTTCGTGTTACTGAAAGTCCATTTCACACACACGATAAGTGTAAAGTTTCAGAGCAGTCATCTGATTACGCCTGAGACAGATACCCATGAAGGACGCAGAAGGTCAAGGTCATATGGAACTTGGTATCAGTTTCATGCACAAGACTCACTCATCTTCCCAGAACATCATAGGACTTTATAATTTCCAGGCAATATTTTCCCTCTGACTGAGCCTCAGTTTTTCTTTCAGGAAAATGGGCATTAGGAAACACATTCTAGATAGTGTCCTAAGGCCTTGAGAGTTTATCAATTCTACCAAAGAAGTTCTAAGGGGAAAATATCCTTATGAGAATTGGGTACCATAGTGACAAAGCCTTGACAACAGGCATGGGGAGCAAGCTGGCTCCAAAGTGTTCTCAGGCAGGCAGAGTCCTGAGGTAATAGCTGAAGGGAGGGGAACCAACCCTTGTGAGCCACAGGAGACCCATTCCCCAGGCTCCAACATAAAGGGTCAACAGAATATCACTGATCAGGCTGGAAAAACTTCTCCACACATGCTGGCATGTTCTTCTATTTCTCTTGCCGAGAATTGTAATTCACAAATAGGGCACTGGACCCAGGAAGGTGGTGGCGAGCTCTCTGGGGAGGACACCCATAGCACAGACTCTGAGGAAGACAAGGAGGCAGGAGAAGCTGGCTGGGGTGGGGAGCTCTCTCCACAAGTGGCAGCATGCCGGGGAAGAGTCTCAATACTGAAGGAACCTAATGAGAAAAGGAGACAATTAAACTGGGCCTGCTCCCAGGCAAGCTGCCATCCCCAGATGCTGAAGGGAGTATGTGCTGCCACAGTGCAACTGTTTGCTGAGAGACACTCTCATATGTCTGTCAAACATTCATCAGACATTTACTAGGTGCAGAGGGATATGGATGTCCTTACAGGACATTGAGTCTACTGGGAAAGGTCAGCTATGAGCATACAGAACACTGCCACCAGGCTTGGACAAGTCAAAACTCGTGTGTGTGTGTGTGTGTGTGTGTGTGTGTGTGTGTGTGTGTGTGTGTGACAAAACTGATTGTTAGGTGTGTACCATATGTATGTCCTTATAGAGGCCTGAGGGTGACACTGCGTATCTTCTTGCTTCTCCAACTGATTCTTTGAGACAGGGTCTCCTATTGTACTTGGAGCCCACTAATTGTCTAGAATGACACCCACCCCCCATGGTAATCGATGCAGCTCACCTGCACAAATGGGACACTGTCCAGTAGCCTGCATACCACCGTCATCACTTCTGGTCTGAGGCTGGTGCTGTCTTTGCCTTGTCCTTCCTCTCCCCCTCCTATTTGGCTGAGAACTTGAGTTGGACAACCGTCTGCGGGAAAGAACAGTTTAAGGCCAGCGATCTGGGAGAGACGACAAAGGCTGAAGGTAGAGAATCCACATCAAAAGCATGAAGAAGAGAGTGGAAACAGTAACTCAGAGTTCTTATTTTCCTATTCCTATGACAGACTTGGAGGAAAGCAGTTAACCTTTGACCATTTGACAACAGAGCTTCTATCATTGGCCTCAGTTTTTAGAAATTAGTTAATTTTGAGATAGGGTCTCACTATGTAGCTCTGTATGGCCTAGAACTTGCCAAACAAAGCTAGGTAAACCAGGCTTTCCCAGAACTCAAGTTCTGACTGTCTTTGCCTTTCAGCTCCTGGGATTAAAGTCATATGCAAGCATTCCTGGAAGTTTTTTTTTTTTTTTAATTTTAAAACTGAGATACTATATACATATTATAAAATTGGCCTCTGGAAATATGGATTAAAGATACTTCCAAGCTGAGTAACTAAGAGTATTTCTAGGACTTTTTATTTAATCAACCCCCAAAGAAACCCCAAATGCATGTTAGTCACTCCACATTCGTCTGTCCCCATAGACACCAGCAACCACTCATTTCAGGCTGGCCTGAAACTTGCTGTATATCCCAGTAGTCCAGCAGTCCTAGAAGTAGTCAAACGTGCAAGCTTCCTGATTACATGTTCCATGCTAGGATTACAGGCCCGAGATATACGATTTACATTTTGATCACATGCAGTGTGCATACCTTCTGATTCTGGCTCACTATAGGGCCAGTTTCTGTCTATCTTCAAGTCCGATGAACGGGGAAGGGTTTAGGAGAGCAGCAGGCGGGCGGGGGATGACTCTGCCTACCTCCTTTGCTCCTGCACTTTCCTCCTCTTCCTTCTGCCTGCATCGTTCTTCCTGTTGGGTTCTTCTGCTCTGGGCTCTGCATTAGAAATGGTGGTTAATAATTTCTTGTCACCCCAGACATGGTGGTGCATTCTGTAGATCCAGCACTAAGGCAGCTGAGGCTGGAGGGCAGGAGGTTCAAGGGCAATTTGGGATGAATAGTGAGACATTTTCTTGAAAAAAAAAAAATCAAACAAACAGTCTAGCTATTTATGAAAGGGCTCCACAGTTTAACTTTTCTTTTGAGATATGCTATCTTAATTTTTTTTTCTCGTTCAATCGCATTTCATCTGAGATGAAATACTTATTCCTATAGGCCTTTCCCTGGATTCTCTGACTGAAATCTTGTCATTCTGGGATCTTTTCCTTCAAAGTATTTATCATAGTTTAGCTCTAGGTTTCCTTGTTTGACACAAACAGCATTTCTTTATTAAGATATGAGCTCTGTTAATTTATTTATTATAGATGTGTCCGGCACCATACAAGGTTAGCACATAGAGATATCCATTAAGTATCTGTCAAGTGGGTGTTAACATAAGTAAGTTAAATTAACTTATTTATTTGGAATTTCAGAAACACTTGTTTTTTGTTTTTGTTTTCTTTTCTGTTTCCAAGTAATTTTATTCAGAATTTTGTGTTTGTTTGTTTTTTTCAGTTTCCAAGTAATTATTCAGAAACACTCGGTATAGCCCTGAATGTATTTCAAAGTGCTTACATAATCTCAGCACCTTATCAACAGTAGATACCCCCAAATCCCCAAATGCTTGGTTTTTTTTCAGTCTCCTCTTAAAAAATTATAGATTCTTACAGCCTCAGACCTCCATTACCTACTGCCTGCTTGTCCCGAGAGCCCCTCTGAGTGGAGGCGGTATCTAGCAAATGGCAGTGTCTGTGAGTAGGCTGCAAAAAGCTAGAACATGGTGACATACACCTTTAAACCAGCACGGGGGAAGGCAGAGGCAGGGGCATCCCTGTGAGTTCTAGGGCAGCTAAGAGCTAAGTGGTGAGAGATCTTATCTCAAGGGGGTAAAGAGGCTGTGACTTCTGGCTGGCCCTGTCCTTCCCTTATGTTTATCATCAATGAAATAGCTGCCACACTCTGAGAGCTGACTTTCCAACCTCCTGGAATGAGCTGGAATAGCACCCTCTCCAGGAGAGCCCTAGATGACCACAGACGTGTCTTTTCTTTGGAGACAGGGTCTTGTGTTACTCAAGCTGGCCTGCAGCTCTCTATGTAGCTGAGAATGATCTTGCTATTGACCCTTCTGCTTCCTCCACTTCCCAAGTGTTAGGATTGAGGAATTCACCATACCTGTCTTTCTGAGATGATCACAGAATGCTAATATTGCACCAGGCTTAGGTTTATTTGGTTTAACCCTTTTCCTATAAACATGAGCAAACTGAGGCAAAGACAAAGATTCCTGATTCCTAGGTCGGTGTTCTTTCAGTTATTATGTAAGATTTAATTTCTCTTTTCCATGACAGTTTTCTCCCTTTCACTTGAAGCCAGTGAGCTACTCCAATACACTGTGGTAGAGTCAGGAAAGAAGGGCAATGCTAGGCACATTAAGGGCAGATCATGGGGCCACACCTGCACTCTCTGGATGACTGGGACCTGGTTCTCCATGGCTGTTGTTTGGGCTGACACTGGTTGGAGGTGCCTTACGGGCAGCAGAAAGCACCATGCGGGCTGCCCGCCCCAGAGGCCCTGAGTGCAATTGCTTCAACATTCCCTTGAGCTCTGAAATTTCCTTGGTGCTCCTGCAGAGAAACAGTATTTGGTTTCACTCAGAATACAGGCATTATTATATGTACTTGAACCAAGAAACATAGTTTGCTATTCTGACATGTTTAGACCTTAAGTGATTAACCAGGGGACCACGGGATGGGTTTTTGTGCTCATGGTCTTTTCCTTACAGGAGAAATATCATCAGCAGGTACATACGTCTGGGGATCTGGGAAGAATGTCCTCCGGATAGAAGGATTAGCCAGCCAGGGGCTAGGATCAGACTCCAGCACATCAGAAGAGTTCTGAGGAGAAAATGGAGAAGAATACCCAGATTCACCAGCAGAGGACACTGCTGCCTAGGAACAAACTTGATTGTATCTGTAGTCAGCAATCTATAATGCTGAGATTTTTTATGCTCGGGGGGTTTTGTCATGATCAGAAGGGCTCTGGGACTAAAAGAATCCACAGTATTGGGTGAAACCAGCCCATGGGGACTAATGGAATATGCAAGCTTTTGAGCTTGTCTCTTGTAAACTTTTAAAATATATATCTATGTCATACTTTATATAAATAAAATGAACTTGTATAGTGTATATTATTAAAAGTTTAAGACAAGCTACAGAGCAAGGTCTTGTTTCAATAAAATATACTTTTAAGTTGGACATTTAAAAAGCCATTATTCCACCTGACAATGTTGCCTCATGCCTTTAATCCCAGCACCTGGGAGGCAGTGGCAGATGGATTTCTGTGAGTTTGAGGTCAACTTGGTCTACAGCATGAGTTCCAGGACAGCCAGGGCTACACAGAGAAATGCTGCTTTGAAAAACAAACAAAAACCTCAAATTACCCAAAACCAAAAACAGACAAAATAAAAACCAAAAAACCAAAACATTATTCCAGTGGCAGGCAGTGGTGGCTCACACCTTTAATCTCTGAGTTCAAGGTCAGCCTGGTCTACAGAGACAGCCAGAGCTATAGAGAAACCCTGTCTCAAAACAAAAACTCACAAGAGATCCACCTGCTTCTGCCTCCCAAGTGCTCAGATTAAATGATACAACCAGGTACATATCTAAAGATACAGAGGGCTTTGCAAGGCAGTGGGGCTGCCTTGGGGCTTTCAAGAGAGAACTCGTTGCAAACCCAGAAATAACATATGAGGTTAAGCTGAGATCCAAAACCAATTTCAGTATAGCTAAAGAACAAATGGCCCAACAGCTTTGTGTAGACTGTATTCAAGGCTCATTCACATCTCTGCTCTGTAAAAGAGAGGAATTTATTCCACAAAACCAGGGTGTTTAGGTCCAAAGCGGACTCCAATTTCACAAACTTCTAAAGGCAGTCCAAATATCCAGAAATGGGCTCAGCCTGTACTCTAGGAGTTCTGGTGGTTAGGTTAAAGCCAGCATTGTTCAGGAACTTGTACAATCCTCTACCAAAGGTCTCTGGCAGAAAGGACAAATGGCTGCCTGCGGCGCATATCAGCTTGCCAGGAGTCCATGCCAGGAGTCCCTGGTACAGATTTCACAGTCCATGCTAGTTAGCAGCCTGCCCTTCTCTCCTCTCCTCCTCTAAACTCTAGAGCTCACAATGTCTCTCCCTCAGCTACTCATTTTCCTAATAGCACTGCTATTCTTGCCATGGCTACTCTCTCTCCCTCCCTCTCCTGTGCCCGT
This sequence comes from Rhabdomys pumilio, assembly GCA_030674055.1. Lineage (NCBI taxonomy): Eukaryota > Metazoa > Chordata > Mammalia > Rodentia > Muridae > Rhabdomys > Rhabdomys pumilio. The sequence goes on along the minus strand of JANHMN010000003.1, from coordinate 93,041,927 downwards.
GTTTCTCTCACTACACTCTATTTGCTATTTGCTATCCCCTACTATTCTTTTCTCTCTCCTCCCTCTCTCTCCTTTCCCCCCCTTTCTCTCTCTCTCCCCCCCCCCCCCCCCCCTCTCTCTCTCTCTCACCATGGAACAGTCCAAGTTGTTAGTTCATACACAAGAAATCTTATATTCTTTTTTTCCCCCCTCTCATGAGACTCGCCAAGAGAGCCTCACGGGATTTGAACTCAGACGGGAGGGCGCGCCCGCCCTCTGCTGGCGAACGCCCAAGAGCTGCGCCACGGCGCGCTCGCTGAAATCTTATATTCTTTTTCTCTCTGTTTACTTTTCTTCAATCAAGTATCAGGTTCTAACTAGGGACTGAAAAGTTAGAGAAAAGTAAATCCTCTCCCCACCACTGATTATACCTGGGTAAGCCCAGAGCTTCCAGGGGCTGAGGGATCTATTATCGGGTCAGCCAGAGAATCCAAAGAGGACCGCACTCGTAGGAAGGCCAGGCCGAAGGACTGATGACGTGTGAAAGGTTGGGAGCAGGTCAATCGAAGCCGATCCCATGATTCTCCTGAGGCTGGAGTGAGGAAATCATCTGAAGAAAAAAAAAATCAGAGAAAAAGGAAGGGCTGGAGAGATGGCTCAGTAGTTAAGAGCACTTGTTATTCTTATAGAAGACCAGAGTTCAGTTCTTAGCACCCCTGTCACGTGGTTTACCTGTACTCCTAGTCCCAGGATCACACACCCTCTTCTGGCCTCCTCAGGTACATATACATGTTCCTCCCACATTTACATAAATAAAAAAGATAGAAATAGATATTTACAAATGAGAGAGAAAAAGGAAAGCTGGGCACGGATGTGATGTGCATGGCTGTGATATGCATGGCTGTGATGTGCATGGCTGTGATGTGCATGGTTGTGATGGCATGGCTGTGATGTGCATGGCTGTGATGGCATGGCTGTGATGTGCATGGCTGTGATGTGCATGGCTGTGATGGCATGGCTGTGATGGCATGGCTGTGATGTGCATGGCTGTGATGTGCATGGCTGTGATGGCATGGCTGTGATGGCATGGCTGTGATGTGCATGGCTGTGATGTGCATGGCTGTGATGTGCATGGCTGTGATGGCATGGCTGTGATGTGCA
>JANHMN010000003.1:93030606-93040777 GCA_030674055.1 Rhabdomys pumilio | reverse complement strand
TGATGTGCATGGCTGTGATGGCATGGCTGTGATGTGCATGGCTGTGAGCTCTGCACTTGGGAATGGAGGCGAGAGGATCGGGGTTCAAGGCTAGCTTGGGTTGCAAGGCAAGTTTGAGGTCTGCTTAGGCTACTAGAAAGAGGAAAAAGGAGAGGAGAAGGAGAGGGAGAGGTGTGTGTGTGTGTGTGTGCAAGCATGGACTCGAGCAACAGAGAAGAAGGTGGCAGGAAAGAAAGGAGAATGACCACATTGGAAGAAAGGAAAGACAAGGTCTACACGTAGGAAATGCCAACAAGAGGAAGAATGGAGATCACCAGTATGTGTTCCAACCAGGCTGTGTTGCTCAGGGAAAGGTTTGGAAGACAGGTGATATGGGGCCCTTTCAGCCTAGTTCCTTGTCTTCTAACCACTCCTCAATCACAGTTCCATACCAGTCTTCATCTCCTGAACATGAGGCCACAACCTCCCACACACTCCTACCCACTCTATGCAGCCTCCACGGTGTCAAACACCAATACCACAAACCTAACTTAAAAAAACAAACAAAACAAAACAAAACCAGGCGGTGGTGGCGCACGCCTTTAGTCCCAGCACTTGGGAGGCAGAGGCAGGAGGATTTCTGAGTTTGAGGCCAGCCTGGTCTACCAAGTGAGTTCCAGGACAGCCAGGGCTACACAGAGAAACCCTGTCTCAGAAAAACCTAAAAAAAAAAAAAAAAAAAAAGATAAAAAGATTTATTTATTTAGTATGTACAGTGCTCTGCCTGCATGTATGCCTGCAGGCCAGAAGAGGGCACCAGATCTCACTGAAGATTGGTTATGAGCCACCATGTGGTTACTGGAAATTGAACTCAGGACTTCTGGAAGAGCAGACAGTGCTTTTAACCTTTGCACCATCTCTCCAGCCCCCTAAACTTCACATTTTTGATTCCTCACATAATCTAGTCACTGTATCATTCCCTATACCTCAAAAACCTCTCCAAAATCTCACTCTTACTCTACAAGACAAAAATGTCCAATTTAAACACAAATGACAGACTATATTCCTGAGAGTCCAGGAATCATATCTTATGCATCTGTAAGTTACAGTGTCCAATGAACACAGATTTATATAAGCAGAATTCAAGAAAAACTACATATTGTATAAATATAGCCAGCAAAATTTATTCTATCCTCTTTTTCTTTTTTTGTCATGCTAGAAATTAAACAGAATTATTCAAATAAAAACATATATTGAAATGGGTGTGGTGGTATATGCCTACAATTCTAGCACCTGGGAGGCTTGAGCAGGAAGTAGTTAAGGCTAGCCTGGGCTGTACAATAACCAAATGAGTCACAGGTAAATACATAAATCACACTCATAAATACCCCCAACATGGTCACCAGGCAGAACTCACACAAACATTAGCTTACCCTGTTCTCCTAACAGATGCAGCTAAGGCTTGCACAGGCCCCTCCCACAGTCTATACCCAGCAGCACTGAGACCTGCCTCTACACTGCACTGCCTTCTGCTTTGGCCCTCTTTACCATCTTTAAACATCCGGACCCCTGAGCGGTTCTTCCCCTCCTTTGAATCAGTGAGGGACATTAGCATGGTGGCAGGGAGCAGGGTGACGAAAGGTCTGTCCAGGGGCCAGGAAGAACGACCCACATCAATCTGTAGGAAAGCACAGCCACAGTTACCTGAGGACAAAAAGTGGAAGATGGATGAGGATGATTGTAGATGAGAGTGTGGCTGGGAAGGGGGCGCTCCACTCTACAGCAGTCAGAAGCCACAAACTGCTGGCAGCATGTGGAGTCACACAAGGAGCCACCAATTGCAATGGAATGAAACTCCAGGCCATTAAATGATGGTGAAGGGTCACCATAGCCATCTCAGCCTGAAACCTGCCCTGGGAGGCACTGTTCCCTGGAAGGGAACCAACATCTTTCTGTCCCAAGAAAGCCAAGACAGTGGCCTCTAACCATTCTTTAATCTGAAGAATTCTAAAGCTAACTTGTTTGTTTGTTTCTGTTAAGACAGTCTTTCTATGTAGCCTTGGCTGGCCTGGAGTTCACTTATGTAGACCAGACTGTTTCTCAAACTCACAAGAGATCTGACTGCTTGTCTCTCAAGAGCTTGAATTAAAGTGATGTACCATCATACCTGGCATCAACTTTTGTCACCTATAAATGCCTATGCACGTTTCACTTTCATTCCCCACTGACTTTAGAGGTGTATAAGGTATTATTTATATAATTATATATAGTAATAATGTATATAATGTATATATATTATATAATATAACCATATCTATTTATATTATAAATAAAAATAATAATTTTTAAATATTCATTATATTTATATATAATTAATTATACAACTATGTAAAAACATAAATACATTATATATCATATGTAATATATGATATATAATATCTTATACCCCTCTAAAGATATTTTATATATATTTGGTATCATTATTATATCAGCGTCCTAAGGCTTTACCCAGACTGTACAAATGGAAGCTAGGGAGTTCACAGCATAATTCTAGAAGTACCATTCACATTGTATTCTCTTTAGTGGATGCATATATGTGTGCGTGCTGTCAATACATGGAAGCAAGAGGACAAGCTTCCACTGGTGTTCTTCAGGTGGTGTCCATCTTTGTTTTAATTGTTTTAATGTATGTGTATAGGTGTTTTGCTGCATGTATGTCTGTGTATCACTTGTGTGCCTGGTGTCCTCAGACATCAGAAGAGGGAGTCAGATCTCCTGGATCTGAACTTACAGATGTTTGTTAGTCACCATGAGGGTACTGAAAATTGAACCTATGTCCTCGAGAAGAGCAGCCAGTGATCTTAACCACTCAGCCATCTCGCTAATACCCTCACCTTGTCTTTTAAAGACAGTCTTTTACTGGCCTGGAGCTTGCCAAGGAGGCCACTGTGACCAAAGCAAAGTTGGGGTGGAAAGGGTTTCTTTGGCTTACACTTTCATATCAATGTTCATCACTGAAGCAATGAGGACAGGCGTTTACACAGGGCGGGAGCCTGGAGGCAGGAGCTGCTACGGGGCCATGGAGAGTGGTGAATTCTGGCTTGCTTAGCTTTCTTTTCTTTCTTTCTTTTTTTCAAGACAGTGTTTCTCTGTGTAGCCCTGGCTGTCCTGGAACTTACTCTGTAGACTAAGTTGGCCTCGAACTCAGAAATCCACCTGCCTCTGCCTACCAAGTGCTGAGATTAAAGGCGTGTGCCACCACTGCCCAGCTGCCTGCTTTCCTATAGAAACCAGAAACCACCAACAAAGGGCTTCCCACATTAATTACTAATTAAGAAAATGCTTGGAGCTCGGAAGTGGTGGTGCACGCCTTTAATCCCAGCACTTGGGAGGCAGAGGCAGGTGGATTTCTGAGTTCAAGGCCAGCCTGGTCTACAGAGTGAGTTCCAGGACAGCCAGGGCTACACAGAGAAACCCTGTCTTGAAAAACCAAAAAAAAAAAAAAGAGAAAAAAAAAAGAAAATGCTTGGGCTGGAGAGATGGCTCAGCAGTTAAGAGCACTGACTGCTCTGGCAGAGGTCCTGAGTGCAATTCCCAGCAACCACATGGTGGCTCACAACCATCTGTAATGGGATCTGATGCCCTCTTCTTATGTGTCTGAACACAGCTGCAGTGTATTCATATAAATAATAAATAAATAATATTTTTTAAAAAAGAAAATGCTCTAAGTCTTGTCTACAGCCCAATCTTACAGAGGCATTTTCCTTTCTTTCTTTCTTTCTTTCTTTCTTTCTTTCTTTCTTTCTTTCTTTCTGTCTGTCTCTCTGTCTCTCCCTCTCTCTCTTTCTTTCTTTCATTCATTCATTTGTTCTTTTGTTTGTTTTTTTGAGACAGGGTTACTTTATGTAGCCCTGGCTCTTCTGGAACTAACTCTGGAGACCAAGCTGGCCTTGAACTGGAGGCATTTTCTTAACTGAGGCTCCCTCCACTCAGATGACTGTAGCTTGTGTCAAGTTGACATTCAACTATGCAGCATATCAGTGATCTCCAGGTAGACGTTCATCTCTACCTCCCAAGCACTGGGATTATAGGGAGTATGCCACCATACTCTGTGTGTGTGTGTGTGTGTGTGTGTGTGTGTGTGTGTGTGTGTGTGTGTGTGTTTCTTCCCCTTCTACCTTGTTTGAGGTAGGCTGTCTTGTTGTTTGCTGTTGTGTTAGTCACACTAGCTTGTCTGTGACCCTCCTGTCTTCCATAGAGGCACTGGGATTACAGATGTGGATTATCCCATCTGGTTCTCATGGATTCTGGGAATTCAAACTCAGATCCTTATACTTGTATGGCAGGTGCTTTTCCTACTAAGCAGTCTCCCATGCCCATGCCTAGCTTTAAATGTGGGATCTGAGGAATCAAACCAGGTCCTCATGTACTAGGACTTTACCAACTGAGCTATAGCCTCTGCTCCGAATTACATTCTCTATGAATGAGGACGCTGGAGTTCTTCAACACCAAACCTTCCCCAAGGGCAAAGATCACATTTCCCCTTCACATCTAAGCACGGTTTATTACAGAAGGCTTCTCAGCCAGAATGAACTGAGATAGCTGAAGGGAGTGGGGAGGGTCATCTCATTCCTCAGAGGTCCCAAAGGCCCTGAAAATTCACTCACCAACATCAATATAGCTTATGGGCACTGCCCTCTCCAGCTGAAACTCCACTTTCAGTTGCCTAGTCTTGTCCTGAGGGCAGCTGAGCCAAGGTCCCCTATGACTGTCGGGGTTCAGCAAGTTCTCCACAGGATATTTGGGATCCTATATCAGAGAGAGGAAGAGAGAAATCAGGAGGGTTTCTGAGCTCACAAGGGAAAATACAACACCTAAGAATAAGAGATGTCTACAGTTCCAGACCTGCTGAAGCCCCTCAAACATGACAGAAAGCACCATGAGCATCCACAGGAACTCAGGCAGCCTGACTCACAGGCATTCCCCTCTAACTTACTTACTGGACTACCTCATTTAATCCTCCTTGAGGACTCTTGGGTTCTTATCACTACTTCTGCTTAGTTAGATAAACTGAAGCATGGCAGGCAGGGCTGGGGAGCTTCAAAACCGATCCAAAACATCAGGCTAAATTACTGAGCAAAACACAATCCCAAGTTTCTAAAAATAGAGCTTCTAATACTATACTATATTAGCCGGGCAGTGGTGGCACACGCCTTTAGTCCCAGCACTTGGGAGGCAGAGGCAGGCGGATTTCTGAGTTCGAGGCCAGCCTGGTCTACAGAGTGAGTTCCAAGACAGACAGGGCTACACAGAGAAACCCTGTCTCAAAAAACCAAAAAAACAAACAAACAAACAAAACAAAACAAAAACCCTAAAACAAACAAACAAACCCCCACTACACTATGTTAACAGTTCTTTATTCATAAGACCTTTACACAGACATTTATTTACCTCCAAAATAATTCTATAAAATAAGATTTTTTTTGTTTATATAGCCCAGGCTAGCTTCAAACATAATAAGCTCCTCCCAAGAGTTAGACTTACAGATGTGCACCACTGCAACCAACAAGACTGTTGTACTCTTTTTCAGTTTGCTTCAGCAATAACATCTTTCTTTTTAAAAGTTAATTTCACCATGTGTGTGAATGTTTTTCTCATAAAATAAAAGTAAAGCTCTAAAATATGGGTTGGGGAGGGAGGTTTCGGACATGCCTTTATCCTTCTCTTCAGCTTCTAGAACAGTCTCTACAGAGTTCTAGAAGATTCTATGACCAAACACTTGAAGGTGGCTATGGCAGTACATACCTATAATTCCCGAACCCAGAACGCTAAGTCAGGATGATTTGAGAGTTGGAGGCCAACCGTGGATACACAGTTGAATTCAAGGCCAGCCTGGGCTACAGGCCAAGACCGTCTCTCAAACAGACAATCAAACAAACAAACAAACCTACAAAAGCAAACAATACTCAGGAGCAAAGGCAGGTACATCTTTTTGAGTTAGAGGCCATTCTAGTGTATATAGAGTTCGGCACCTGTCGGGGATATATTGTGAGTCTCAAGAAAAAAAAAATACCACAACAACAACAACAAAAAAAATCAAAACAAAAAAAAAAAAAAGAGGAGAAGAAGGACAATGAGGAAAGTTCAAGCTGACTTGCAGGTAAGGAGGGTGAAAATACTTTTTAGTTAATTTTGTGGTTTAATATAGTAGTTCCTAAGCACCATCTAAGGAAGCTCTCTGAAATGTGCAGGGGTTAAAAAAATAATTTACTTTTATGTGTATGACTGTTTTGCCAGGATACATGTACGTTCACCACTTACATGGCTGTTGGATTCCCTGGAACTGGGGTTAAGTATGGCTGTGAGCCACTGCATAGGTGCTAAGAATTAAATTACATCCTCTGCAAGACAGCAAGCGCTCTAACCACTGCGCCACCTCTCCAGCCCCATATGGGGATGCTTTTGACTGTCATAATCACCACGCAGTAATATTGCCATTAGGGATGCTTAATATTCTATCATGGCAATGGTACTGCTGTAAAATACACTTAGATAACCCAAATGTCAATGGTACCCATCAAAAAAGATCAGTGCAATGAAAGGATAGAGAGGGGATAATGGATGAAGCAAATGACTGGTGGGGGTCTCTAACAATCCCCCATGAGATGGGCATTGAGCCCAAAGCCTGGGATCTAGCAAAGATGGAAACTGTAGACATTCAGAAAGTGAGCATATTTGATGGCCAAGTATGGTCTTGAGTATCTTTGATTAATTTCAATTAATGACCAAACTGCCATCTAGGGACTCTGGTATAGATAGGCCGAGGGTTTTGCCAGCTATTTACAAAGCACAGCAAGTCTCCTATATTTATCCACTCTTTTTAACCACCAAGAGTAGAGCGATCGTGGAGGGAGACTAATATACCTGAGAGGAAAATGACACCACATGACTGATCTTCACAGGAGCCATCGGAGGCCACTTATACGCTTCCTCCCAGGATGTCTTCTGTAACCACGGTGGCAATGTCTATGTTTTGCTCTTGGTAGCTTTTGGGAGAACAAGAATCTTCCACTACTCCTGGGAAAAAAAAAAGAAAAAGAAAAAAAGAAAGAAAAAGGAAAATAAGCTACTTCTCTCTCTCTCTCTCTTTCTCTCTCTCTCTCTTTCCCTCTCTTTGTTTTTTGAGAAAGGGTTTCTTTGTCCTGGAACTCACTCTGTAGAATAGGCTGGCCGTAAACTCAAAGAGATCTGCATGCCTCTGACCTCCAAATGCTGGGATTAAAGGCGTGCGCCACTATCCCTGGACTCACTCTTGTTTCTCTGAAAACAAGAATTATTTATTTACAGCAGTTGCCTCACTTCTCAGGGCCATCAGGGCTTACAGACATTTCCCCTCTCCCCAAATTGTGAGACAGCTTCAGGGAAACAAAGCAGCAAATTAAAACAAACAAATAAACAAACAAACTATTATTACAGTAATGTTGGATTTATATTTAAGTGGCTCCCAAGAACATGAATGGTGCCATAAGTCATCTCTACGGCCTTGGGACATAATAAATGTACAACTAAATACATTATATATTGTATTATATTATATAATGTACTTATACTGCTTTGTCTTTTCAATTAATCTTCCTAAAATAGCTTTTCATTCCTCCAAGGTGGGTGTGGTATCCCATGCCTATGATTCCAGCTTTTGGGAGGCTAAAACAAGAGGACACAGAGTTTAAGGCCAGCCTGTGCTACATAGCAGGTTCAAGGATAGCCTGGGGTTACATAAGCAGACCCTGATTCAAAATAAAATATTCTTGGGTCTGAGAGATGGATTGTTTTTCTAACTTATTTTATCTTTACATGGCTCAGAGGTTAAGAGCACTGGCTACTCTTATAGAGGACCTGAGTTCAAATCCTAGCACCCACATAGCAGCTTACAGCTGTCTATAACTCCAGTTTCAGAGGATCTGACACCCTCACACAGACATACATGTAGGCCAAACACTAACTGTACATCAAATAAATAATTAATTAATTAAAAAAAAAAAAAAAGCTCACAGGAGCCAGGTACAGCATCATGCACCCATTATCCCAGCTATGGGGGAGAGTGAGGTGGAGTTTGGGGCCATGTTGCAGGATATTTGATCACACTGTGAATCCTGAGATTGTGTTATTTACTGAAAAGGAAAAACAGTTTCTAGTTGTGGTGTGGCTCAGCCATTAGCTTTAATACAATGAAGGTAAAGTCAGTTTGTAGAAGGAAGCACCCACGTTTGAAAGTGATGTCTAGTTTAGAGGCAGACAAAGTGAAGAATCAGAGAAAGATTTGACAGAATAGGATATGCCCAGCTCTCATGAGAACAGAGAGGAAAGAGTGGCTACTTAAGAGGAAACAGTGCAAAGGGAGAGAGGGAGGAGGCAGTTTTATTGGGACAGTTTTACAGACAGGTTGAAGCGAGAACAAGCCAGGGAATGACAAGTCAGAAAATAACAGATTGCTAAACTTGGTTTGAGGTCAAGCAGGGCAATTCAGTGAGAAGTGGAAAGAAGCCAAATTGAATCAGTCAGCCTGGGGAGGAGTTTGAACCAGAGCAGCTGAGACGAACCAGCCAGCCGAAGTTCAGAAAGAACAAGAAAGGATGAGCTTATTCAACAGTAAATATCAGAGGCTGAAAATACTGTAGGCCCAGATAAGATTGTACAGAGACTAGAAGCTTCTAGGATGAGGCCTAGGTTAGCAGAGGGAGGCAGTAAGCCTCAGAGATGACAATTACATCAGGAGAATAAAAAAATATTCTTTACATGGTCAGCCTGGGCAACACAGCAAGAACCTATTCATAAATAAATAAGTACATGTTTTCATCTGGGTATTGTAGTTGGTCTTTTGCTAAATTTTTTTGGTTTGCTTTGTTTGTTTTTTGAGACACAGTCTCACTTTGTAGCCCAGGTGAGGACAGAACTTACCATGTGGCTCAGGCTGATCTTGAACTCATGGAAACTCTGCTTCTATTTCCCAAGTGTTGTGATCGCAAGTGTGAGCTGCCATACCGCAGCTCAGAAACGTTTTATGAGTGCACACAGATGTATGTACTCTCAAGGCCTGTGGTGTCAGGTGTCCTCTATCATTCTCCCCTTTACTTTTTGAGACAGGAGCTTTTGACTCTCACTTAACCTAGCTCAAAGATTGGCTAGGAGGGCTTGCCAATAAGTCCCCAGCACCCTCCTCTCTCTACTTCCCAGTGTTGAGGTTATAGGAACCAACCAGCTGCTGCCTTTTTTATTTTTATTATTTTATTTATTTATTTATTTTTGGTTTTTCGAGACAGGGTTTCTCTGTATAGCCCTGGCTATCCTGGAACTCACTCTGTAGATCAGGCTGGCCTTGAACTCAGAAATCCGCCTGCCTCTGCCTCCCAAGTGCTGGGATTAAATGCGTGCGCCACCACTGCCTGGCGCCTTTTTTATTTAAAAAAAAAAAAATACTGTCTTGGCTAGCCTAGAACTTGCTATGCAGACCAAGTTGGCCTCTGCCTACAGGATGCACAGATTAAAGGGTTTCACCACCACAATCAGCCTCCGGGAATTTTTATGCGGGTGCTAGGGATCTGAACTCGGGTTCTATACACACAAAACATACTTTACTCACTTAATCAGCTTTCCGGACTAAAATTTTATTTATTAGTTTATGGCTTTTCAAGGCAGGGTTTCCCGTAGAGCAGCCCTGACCGTCCTGGAACTTACTTTGTAAACCAGGCTGGTATCTAAACTCACAGAGAATAGCTATCTCTACCTGTCAAGTGCAGAGATTAAAGGAATGCATGCTTGGCCACGGCTAAAAGTTTAAATATATGCAAAAATACAAGAAAGTAAGTGAACTCTTATGTATTCATCATTCAGGTTCAACAATTCTTTAGTAACAAGTGTTTTAATGATATCTAAATGTCTCTAGGTAAGGGTCTCTCAAGATGTTTTTCTTTTAGAGACATGATCTTGCTACATAGTCCTGGCTGACCTTATATCTGCTGTGCAACCCAAGCTAGCCAATATTTTTTATTAAATTTAATTTTTAAAACTTATTTATTTTGTGTGTGGGTAGATATGCAGGGTTCAGAAGAGAGCTTGTGCCGGGCGGTGGTGGCGCATGCTTTTAATCCCAGCACTTGGGAGGCAGAGGCAGGTGGATTTCTGAGTTCGAGGC
>JANHMN010000003.1:92917309-93029536 GCA_030674055.1 Rhabdomys pumilio | reverse complement strand
CACACACACACACACACACACACACACACACACACACACACACACACACACGCCTTAATCAGTTCAAAGTAACAGCTCCATTCTGCCAATTCTCACTTAGTCACTTAGTATTTAACAAGTGCCTCCTCAGTAACAACTATATAGTTATCCCTTGACCAGATTGTGAGCTCCTGGAGAACAGGGTTTTTCTTTGACTCATTCTTACTGACATATCTAACGTAAAAGGAACACAGATGATTAGCAATTATCTGCTACTCATTGAGGTCCCAATCGGTTCTTCAGCTCTCAGTCTGAGGCTTAAGACTCCAGAACTGGGTGCTCTGTTCATTTTCTTGTTAGCCACCCTCCTCCCTTTCGGCTACTCCTCTCCAGATGACAAATCGCAACCCTTCTCACCCGTGTCCGTAAACTTTACGTCGTGGTAGCCTCAGCTCCGGGCCTCGGATCTTATTCTCCCGCCAATTCCGTGACCTTCTGGTCCCAAGCCTTTCTACTGTAGCCCTGGAAAGGGTTTTTGAGTCCTGAAGAAGCCGCTGCTTCTGGAAGATGACTTCCACTGATGAAATACAGCAGTTACTACATCTAAAAACAAAACAACAAAACCCCGCGTGTTTGTGTTTTTATATATATTTTTACACTCTACAGTCCGCCCTTAGCGAGTGGGATTTAAATTTCCGGGTCGGACTCGGTGCAGCATGGGAAATGTAGTTCTTAGTGCACACGCGTCTCTGCTCGTGTCCTAAACGAGGGAGCGTCGCGAAATTTGCGCACTCAGTGATTCTCTCATTTCCTTTCCACAGTGAGGACTGGTGAAATGTTCACACTGAAATAGTACAAGAACAACTTTTCGTTTTCTGAGAACGTTCTCCTGCTGAAGCTTGGCAGTGCACGCGTCGCCCCTTCTTAATTCCGAAAGAGCAGGTAGATAGTCTCCAGGTTCCTCACAGGCATCCGCCTGTCTTGATGCTCCGCCCAGGCCGCGCCTCCGATTGGCTACAAGCACTTGAGCGGCGGAAGCAGCTGGCTCGCGGGGGACCGGGGTGGGGGCCGGCCGTGAAGATGGCGGCAGTGGTGGAGGTGGAGGTTGGAGGAGGTGCTGTTGCGGAAAGGGAGCTAGATGAGGTAAGAGGAATTGAGAGACAAGAAAGGAAAGACAGCTTGGAAGTGGAGGGAGAGGAAGAGAGGGATGGGAGCCGGAGGTCCTAGTAGAAAGGGGAAAGATCTTGAGGAAAGAGGGAACTGACAGGGGAGGCAGGTTTTCTGTGAGGGAAATCTGAGGGCTTCTGACTCAGGGACCCCGAGGCGTACATGGTGAAGTAGATTGGCAGTAGCTTTAAGGGTGGTGATGGAGGTCAGGGCAGAGGCCAGGGAGAGACGTTAAAGATTTTGAGATTATTAGACGGAGGTCCCAGGTAGGGCTCTGGGGCTAAGAGGTAGCATTAATTGGAGGGGCGTGGACTTCTGTATGGCAAGGCCGAGGCTTTCACTGTGGGAAAGGACTCTGAGCTTGACGTGGAGGTTGAACGGACACAGTGCTAATATACTAGTATTACAGCTTTTAATTATTTTAGGTAGGAATCATCTTACTTATTCTTATATTCGAAGGTTTGTACATATCGCATGTTCTGTAAAGTTTTGGTCAAGGAATGAATGAATAATTGTAAATGAATGAACAATCGTCTAACAGAAACATTCCATTTTGCTCACTGAACAAACATTTTCACTTCTGTGACAGGTCCTGGGTTAAGTGTTTGGTACTCACTCAAGAGACCTTCCCCTTGTAAAGTCTACAGTGCAGTTATGAGATAGAAGAGGCATTGCATTGTGTGTATTATGGTGGTTCTCAGAAGAGAGCCAGGGAAAGTTTTCCAGTTGTTGAATGGTTTTCTACTTCATATTTATTCCCATTCTCTTTCATCCTCCATCCCCCTTCTCTCTCACCGGTCCCTTCAAGGTGAACTTGAAAAGTTATGAACTCTTTATCTAATAGGTGTTTAACAATCGGGGGTATTGAATTGCTAGTGGTCCTTGAAGGAGACATTGAGCTTGAAAGAAATGAAAAGTACAGAGCTCTGAAGGAAAGTACGAAGGTAGGAAAGATAAGGGACAATCTGAGGCCAAGTGGTCAGTGGTAGTTTAGAGTTGCTTTGTGGTTTTCTGTGTGCTAGCGTTTGGATAGAGATAATACCAGAGGACTAGGAGAGTGAGCAGTGATTCTCAGGGAGTCCCTTCCTATGTCTTTGATATAGTTTAGATTGGTGAATAGTTTGAGGGAGTAGGTTTAGGAAGTAATGACAATTACTTGGTTTTTGTTTTCCCTTCCAGGTTGGAATAAACTGAGAACACAAGACTAACAGGTAGCAGGTAGCCTAGTTTCTCACCTGCCAATTGCTAGACTAAAGGTGTTTGAATGCTGCTTGGTTGGAAAGGTGAAGTGGTTGTAGAAATAGCCTGTCAAGGCCCCTTTTAGCTTTAAGTTTCTGTGTTTACAGTTGGCAGCTATTAATTGAGGTGTTTTGAATAATAAATGAGTATACTGAAATTAAAGTTTATGGTCTGTTAGTTATGGCTCTTCACTGAGATGGTTTCGTATGTAACTTAATTGAATATTTCTATCCCCATCTAGCTTTTAAATGAATGAGACACAGACTATGATTTATTCATTTAGCTTTAGTGCAATTACTGGGTAAATTACCCCAGTCTAATTTTCTAATGGCTCAACTGGCTACATACCCAACTGTGCTCCCCAAATATTTGCTGTTTGAGTCTTCCTGGGTTATTTCTGCTCTGGCAATTTTGGGTACATGTTCCTGGTCTATCATGTCTAATGGAGACCTCCTCTTTTCCCTTCTTCCTCCTCTAAGCTCTCTCTCCCTTACCTTTCTCCTTCTTTTCATCCCTACCTGCAATCCCTGCCCGGTAACTCAAACCCTGCCTACATTTTCCCTAATAATACTGGCTAACCCTAGTTTTATTTATCCACTATTTTAAATTGGGGAGCAAGGTTTACACAGCAAAGGCTGGTGTACATGGGAATTTGCTCACCTTGAAGCAGCCAGATCTTGGGGTACAGAATTTAGTATTTGAATACATAGCAGCGCCAACCCCGACGTTTATATATCTGACTTTTTGGAGACATGCTGTCACTGAACTCTGACTTTCTCCCTTTCTCTCTTTCTCTCTTGTGAGTGCTGAGATTATATGCTGTGCCACTGATGCCTGGCTAAGTTTTGGCTTTTTGCTTCTTAGTGTTTTAAGGACTCTTAGTGGGATGATACATATTTCAGTGTTAGGTCTATAGGTCAACTTTACATGAAGTCACAAGCATCTATCCCAGAACCCTCGCTGCTTATGTTATTTTCCAAGAAAGAATATATCCTTGTTGTGAGGAAATTCTTTGTGAACTGGTTCTATTCTTTTCTTTATGAGTTTAAGAAAGTAACTTGAGAAGCAGGAAGTTATTATGAAGCTCTAAAAAGAACGAGGTCTGGCCTGACAGGCCTCCGTTTGTGTGCCTTCTACTGATGTCTCCTCTGCTGTTTGTGCTCAAGCTTTCCCTAGTGAATGATAAGGTGACCTATATCATTAATATGTAACTACGGGAATTTATTATATGTCATGCCTTGGGAATTCAAAGGTGAGTAAGACAGGCTCTTTATCAATTTACAGTCCAGTGGGTAGATATGCAAATAGCTCATTACAAAGCTAGTATGCAAGTGTTGGAATGAGTGTGTGTGTGTGTGTGTGTGTGTGTGTGTGTGTGTGTGTGTGTGAGAGAGAGAGAGAGAGAGAGAGAGAGAGAGAGAGAGACAGACAGACAGACAAGTGCAGTGAGGCACAAGAAACAAGCCTAAAGTTGGTTATCGGAAGTCATGATAGAAATGGAAATAGCTGAAAGACTAAAGACTTAACCTACAAAAAAAGCTGTGATTTGCATGTAGACCAGTGATGCTTTCATCCTGCACTTTCTGCCTGACCAACACCCCTTATTCTAGAGTCCAAGTTGGAAAAGAATAATGAGAAGGCTGGTTACGATGGGAGTGATGCACTAATCTACTTTGGAAGAAGGCACATGCCGTGATTTATTCTTCAGAATATTATACCTATGTTTTCCAAAATCAGATGTCATTGGTACATACATATTTTGGAATAGCAGTCCCACCTTTTGACCTGGCTGATAACTTCTTCCTTGAAGAGCAAGATACACGTGGCATAGGGTAGAACTACTGGTGGAAACAACACCGTGGATGGAAGCTTTAAAACAGCTGCCGTTTAAATTAAGGTCTTTACTTTGATTTTCTCATTTATTACTTACAGTAGCCATGTGTGTTTAAATGCTACTTTGTCTTTTCTTTAAAAGGGATTGATTTTAAATCATGTGTATGTGCGTATTTATACAAGTGTTTTGGTATCTGTGGGTCCAGAAGAGGGTTCAGATCTCTTGGAGCTGGAGTTATAGATGGTTGTAAACTACCCAGTGTGGGTGCTGGTCCTCTGCAAGAGCAATATGCGCTCTTAACCACTGAGCTATCTTTCTTTCTTTCTTTCTTTCTTTCTTTCTTTCTTTTTTTTTTTTTTTTTGGTTTTTCGAGACAGAGTTTCTCTGTATAGCCTTGGCTGTCCTGGAACTCACTCTGTAGACCAGGCTAGCCTCAAACTGAGAAATCCGCCTGCCTCTGCCTCCCAAGCGCTGGGATTAAAGGCGTGCGCCACCACCCAGCCTGAGCTATCTTTCTAACCCAGCCCTAGCCCTATTTTTAAATTTTCTTTTGAGATAAGGTTTTGATAGATTTTCCAGGTTGGCCTTAAACTCTGGATCCTCTTGTTTCAGTTTCCCAAGCAGCTGGGATAACAAGCATGCACATCATGGCTGGCAAACTACTCCTTAAAAATCTTGATTTACTTTAGTGATAACTTGACCTTTAATTTACCGATAACTTGATCATGTCAAATTCTTGGTTATAAAGAGTCATTGTGAATAATTTACATGTTCTGGGCCCTATTTTCTGTCTGTCTCTTTATCTATCTTAAAACAGAGTCTCATGTAGACCAAGCCGGGCCCAGACTCACTATATACCTGAGGATGATCTTGGACTTCTGCTGTTCCTGTATATTGGAAACCTTTCCCTTCTAAGTCTTACCTGTCCTTTAGGGTTCTAGCCTAGAGTTTCCTAGCTTCTGGAACTTTTATGACTTTACCCTCTGCCTTTTGTTATTTTTCTGTTGAGATACACTGGTCTTGAATTCTCTTGCCTCAGCTTCTCAAGTGCCGAGATTACAGGAATGTATTATTATATGCAGCTTTCCCCTAATTTTCATCTTATTCCCAGGTTTATTCTTTAGTTTATCATTTTTTTCATCAAATCTTTTTTGTCTGTTTTTTTGAGACATGATCTTGGTCTGAAGCTCTGGCTGCATTGAACTCTACATGTAAACTAAACTGGTCTTGAACTTTGACCAGTCTTCTGCCTCTGCATGCTGGGATCACAGATGTGTGTCACCATGCTCAGCTTCTGCATCAAATTTCTGTGTACTAGTCACTATTCTATGCCTCATAATACAATGGATGAAATACAATGATGTCCACAGGAGTTCACAGACTAGGACAGGTTCAAAGCCTGAGAAGTAGAAGGCCATGTCACAGTCACTATGCTCATGGAGTAGGTGTAGCTCATGAGAAGTGGCTCTGTCATAGCCATTCTTCCCAGCTATTTTTGTAAAGCCCCCAAACCCAGGCTGAGATAATTCTGCTCTCTTGCTTTTTTAAAGCAAGAGCAAGTTGCTGTTTTGTTTTTTATGTTTTCCTCCTGTGTATCTCTCCCTGTAGACATTTGATAAATGTGCCTTGTTTCCAGGGATTTCTTTCTCTGGGGATTCTTGATCCAAGCTAGATTGGAGGGATTGAGGCATATGTGACTGAGGTTTAATCGTGGATGTCTGCCTGTCTTTGGAATTCTTATGCATGTAAAATGAATGGAAACATAGTCAAGTAGAAGAAGCCACTAGAGGAGGAAGCAGCAGACCCATATTTCAGAGTAAGAAGAGACTTGTTTTAGTCATAAACAGCAGCTGATAACAGATGGGTACAAAGCTGTGTTGAGAAGGATTCTGAAGGTAAGGCATGGCAGAAAAGAGTCCTAAGGGAAAATGCTGAAGGCAGAGTACTACAGAGTGCTTACTCTGGGCCAAGAATCTTAAACACATTTTCTAATACCTCAGCTTCATACTGTTACTACTCCATTCTATAGATTTGGAAACTGAGGCATACATAGTCTACTTCTTGTCCTGGCCTGCACTACTGTTCCTGATGTGTCACTGTGGAGCTCATTTCCACGAGGACTTCTCAGTGGTTGTGCTTTTTGTCATTGTCTCCCACCAATGGCTTTCTCCTTGAAAGCCCTACTTACTCTTTGTCTCTGGTGTCTGGTGTAGAGTACGATTCTATAAGTGTCTAAGTGAGCTTTGATTTCAGCCTTTCTGTATCTTTATCTGTGAAAGGATAGATTTGGACTCTGTGACCTTTGTGATCTCTTGCAGCTCTGAAGTTGAAAGTGTTTTCAGCTTCGATCCCAGTGTTTTACTTTGTGTTTCCTACATGTTCTTCCGGGTACTTACTACATGCTTAGTGAATGTCTGGATAAGTGAAGATGTAGTTATTCTTAGTAGTGTATACTAACAGTATTGGGATGAGAAGAAAAGACTCATGGTAGTGAAGGTGTAAACAAAAGGGCTTCTGCTACTGTCTTGTTTTATGACCTTTGACTTTAGTAATCAGTCTACTCTGGCAGATATCCTCCTGTGTTTCTATGGGTTTAAAGTGACTCCCAGCTCACCTTTGCTTTTGTTTTGGGAATTTTTAAAAAAATATTATTTATTTATTTATTTACTTTTTTATTTATTTAGATGAGTACATTGTAGCTGTCTTTAGACACACCAGAAGAGGGTATTGGATCCCATTACAAATGGTTGTGAGCCACCATGTGGTTGCTGAGAATTTTACTCAGGACCTCTAGAAGAACAGTCAGTGCTCATAACTGCTGAACCATCCCTCTAGCCCATTTTGGGGATTTTTTTTTTTTTTTTTTTTTTTTTTTTTAATACAGAGGCTCTTGCTTTATAGCCTATGCTGACCTCACATTCCTGATTTAGTTTGTTAGGATTATAGGTATGAGCCACCATGCATGACTTACTTTTTTAAAAAGTAAGTTGTTTTTTTTGTTTGAATAGTTCATACATTTCTAGAAGGAATTATGATGCCATCTGCTTAGCAATGAGGGTAGGGGAGAGAAGAAAAAAGATAAAGAGGGATATTTTGACCCCTTGACCTGAGGAACTATCATCTTTGTACCTTTCTCAGGGCCTTGCTCAGAGCTTGGCACATATCAGTGCTTATTGAATAAATGAGAATGCAGGGAGGTGTTTATTCAGGGAGAGATGACCGTGTTACAACATTAACGGATAGACTTCCTTTCTTTGGAGTGATTCAGTAGGCCCCGCTATCAGTATCTCTTCACCTCTCCTCTCTTTTCTTTCTTGTTTTCTTGAGACAGGGTTTCACCTTGGCTGCTCTGGAACTCATATAGACCAGGCTAGCTTCAGTTCATGTAGATCCACCCGCTTCGGCCTTCCAAGTGCCAGGGTTAAAGCAGTTGCCACCATACTTGGCATTTTTTCTTGAGATAGGGTTTCCCTGTGTAACCAGGCCTTGCCTTGAACTTATTGTGTAGCTCAGGCTAGTCTCCAAGTACTGAGATTTCAGGCATGTGTCCCGACACCAGTGTTTTTGCCAGTACTTAATATAAACTGCTTATGAAGTGATTCTACTTTATTTTAATGTCACATTGTTCCTTACCAGTGAATTATAGACACAGAATCTGAGGACTTACTGTTCGCCTTCATTGTGCTCAGTACAGGTGTCTATCAGCACTATGTTATTTCATTCCCTATTAGACAGAGGACTCTGAGGAGATAGGGCCACATTATTTTTCGTGTCTTGCATTCCCAGCACCTACATTTGTATAGGCGCTGACAGAGTTGTTATTCAGATCTTTATTGAACTTACATTCTCAATCATTCCTATTAGCCCACGTTGAAATTCATGGTCAGCCTATTCCCTGTCTTTTTTTAAAAAACATAATTTATATGTATGAGTGATTTGTTTGCATCTGTGTCTGTGCACCACTTGCAAGCTGTGCCTGCAGAAAACAGAAGAGGGCATCAAATTCTCCTGGATCTAGAGTAACAGGCAGTTGTAAGCTGCCATGTAGGTGCTGGGAACTGAACCTGGATCTTCTAAGAATAGCAGTCAGTGCTCTTAACTGCTGAGCCATCTCTCCAACCCGGCCTATTCCCTCTGAATACCTCTACTGTGGTTCTTTAGATTGGTAAGAATTTTAAATTCTGTATAGCTTCAACTTTTTAGTACTTTACCACAACTTTTCCCAGATTTTGCTTCTCTGCATCTCTGACTTTTGGGGGGCACAAGCACTTCAGAGAATGCCCTGGAGAACTAGTCTCAGGACACCCGAGGCTGTTTTGCCTAAAAGCTATTTCTGGGAAGCCAACCAAAGAGCTGACTAGTGTCTTTTCTCATCTCTATCTTTACTTCTTTATGTTTTCCCTTCTTGAAGTCATTTGTTATCTGTGTTCCTCTGAGGAACATCTGTAGGTAAACACAAACTCATTAGTGCCTTCTAAAGTGCAGCTTTCCCAGGAGGATGCTGGGTCATAGCCATGGGGCTTTTGGCCCTGGGCAGCTGGGGAGAAACCCTGGAAAGGGCAAGCTGACTGGCCTCTTTCTCATCATTGTTGGTGTTAGGAATAACTGAATCTGCTCTATTACTCTGAGGTCTTGTATGACATTTTATTTCTTATTTCCCTTAGGATTGCATCCTAAGTCTTCTGAGGTTATCATTTAGTGTTTTTCAAAAACATTTATTTTTCCTCCATATTTGATGATGTCAATAACACCTATTCTAGTGTCTAATGTGGACCAGGCAGTATTAAGCATTAGCTTAATTCTAATTTTTAAAATTAATTAAAATTCTAAATTTTGATTCTATTTCAATAAATTATTCTTCTCATCAAAACCAGCACAGAAGTGATTTATTCAAGGCCACACAGCTAATAAGTAGAGCTGGGATATCAACCTGGTAATGTGGCTCTGATTTCTCTCAAATTTTATCATATATTTATTGTGTATTTAATTATATCAGGTACTGTTTGGGAGCACTTTAGAGATTATGACTAGATAACAAGGCTATCTTTGAGAGCTTAAAAGGATTTATGGTCAGGCTGCTGAGATGGCTCAGCAGTTAAGAGCACTGACTGCTCTTCCAGAGGTCCTGGGTTCACTTCCCAACAACCACATGGTGACTCAGAACCATCTGTAATGGGATCCAGTGTCCTCTTCTCGTATGTCTGAGGACAGTGACAGTGTACTCATATACATCAAATAAGTAAATCTTTTTTTTTTTTTTAAAAAGGAGTTATGGTCAAGTAGGGAGAGGAACCCATCATGTGATAATGTAGGTTGGGGTTAACATGAGGTTGACTTTGAGTGCCGGGCTGAGGAATTTAGATTTATTATTATTCATCTTTTTAATCTTAAGCTATTTAGTACTAGATACTGTGCTGGGGACACAAAGAAGGATACAACACAGCTAGTTGCTACCATATAGTATAAGTGTGTGTTGGGTACTGTGATGGACTCTGATGGGGATCCCTAAGTAATTAAAGACTGAATAAATTGCCTAGCACGTGTAATGCCTTGGGCTCAATCCCTAATACCTTAGGAAAGAGACAGATAGACAGACAGACAGACAGACAGACAGACATGTACTAGAGAAGATGCCTGAGTTGTGTGTAGTATATGTGTGTATGTATTTATATGTGCTTCTGCGTGTGTACATACAATTACATATGTGAGTGCATATGTGTGTGGGTCAAGTGTTGACACTGGGTGTCTTTCTCTATTGCTCTTTACCATGTGTTTGAGGCAGGATTTTTCACTGAACTCTGAGTTATCTAATTGGTTAGACTGACTGGCTGGAGAGTGCTAGGGATCTATCTGTCTGTGTCTCCCTACCCTCACTCTTAAGTGTGAGTGTTACGAATAAACCACCACGCCTAGAATCTGCGTGTTCTGGGGGTCTAAACCTAGGTCTTCCTCATGCTTGCACAGCAGCTACTTTACCAGGCGAGCTATTCTCTAGTCTCTGATTTATAGTTCTTTTTGTTTCCTCCCCAACCCCTCTTTTTTTTTTTTTTTTTTTTTTTTTTTAACTTTTAAGACTGATGGACTGGAGAGATGGCTCAGCAGTTAGGAGTATTAGCTGAGTTCAATTCTCAGCAACCACATGTTAGCTCACAACCATCTATTAACCATAGTGCTGTGGAATCCAGTGCCCTCTCTGGCATGCAGATGAACATGCATATAGAGTACTCATATACATAAAATACATAAGTAAATCTTAAAGGGGAGGACTGGCTATTTTTTACTTGTTTGTTTGTTTGAAGACAGGGTCTCACTGTGTAACTCTGACTGTCCTAAAATTCAACTTTGTAGACCAGGTTGGCCTCAAACTCACAGAAATCTGCCTGCTTCTGCTCCACAAGTGCTGGGATTAAAAATGTGTGCCATCAAGGCTAGCTTCTTTTCTTTTCTTCTCTTCTCTTCTTCCTCCTCCTTTTCTTCCTCCTCTTCTTTCTCTTCCTTTTCTTTCTCTTCCTTCTCCTCTTCCTCTTCAAGATTTTTAAAAATTATTTTTGGGGAATGGAGAGATGGCTCAGGGTTTAGAGCACTTGTTGCTCTTGGAGAGGACCCAGGTTTGATTCCCAGCACTTACATGGTGGCTCCTAAACCATCCATAACTCTGGTTCTGGGGGATCTGATGCCCTCTTCTGGCCTCTGTGGGCAATGCATACTCGCGTGTGTACCACATACCTACAGGTAAACAAAACATTCATATATATATATATATATATATATATAATAAAAGATTTATTGCTTTTATTATTTCATATGAATCTTTGCTTCTTTGTATGTACATGTACCATGTGAGTGCCTGGTACCTGTGGAGGCCCGGAGATCACCTGGAACTGCTGTTACAGATAACTGTGAACTGCCACGTCAGTGCTGTGAACAGTGTGGATCCTCTTCAAGAGCAGCCAGTGCACTTAATCACTGAGCTGTCTCTACAGTCATCCTAAGTTAGTTTTTAAGGGTTGTTTATGTTTGAAAGCTCGGTGTGGTGGCACATTCCTATAATTCCAGCACCTGGGAGGCAAAAGCAAGTTCTTGCCACAAATCCAAGGCCAGCCTAAGCTACAAAGTGAGCTTCAGGCCAGCCAGGATTACATAGGGGAAACCTTTTGGTGAATACCTTTAATTCCAGAACTTGGGAGACACAGGCAAGCTGGTTTTCAGAGTGGTTCCAGGATGGCCAGGGCTTCACAGATAAATCTTGTCTCAGAGAAAACAAAAGCAAGCAAACAAAAACCAAAACAACTGTAAGGGAAAAAGAAGACTGTCTTAGTTCAATAGGTATTTAAAGTGTGTGAGACATGTTAAGAGTAGTACAGCAGAATGGAAAGGTATGCAAAGTCTTTCGTGTATTAAACAGCATGGGATACTCTGGGAGCTTCTACAAGTTCTGTATAAATGGAGATAGGTTAAATGTAAGGGAATAGCAGTGAGGGATAGGATTGGAGAGGCCTCCTCAGTATCATGTTAGGAAAACACTGGGAATTTAGAGCAGGGGAGTAGCATTTTTAGATATATGTCTTGGCAGCTGGAAGTAGTGCATAAGTTATTTTTGGAGGGATCAGGGCTAGGGAAGGAGAAGAAATCAATTAGGAACATCATATGGTAGTTTAGGCAAGATGATTAAAAACCCAAGCTTAAGCAAAGGCAGTGAGGACAGGGAACAAACAGGAATCAGGTGTGAAATACTACATAGCTGTGCTTCCATCTCTGTGTTTTGGCCTTCATGTCCTTTGCCTAACACATTCACTAAGCATTTATTTTTTTTTATAAATTTTAGAGATTGTATATATATGTGACTCCACATTTATTATTGTTGTGGTGGTTGTTATCATTTTGAGACAAGGTTTCATTGAGTTGCCATTTCAGTTAGGCAAGCTGGCCTTGTGTCTAGGATCTGCTTGTCTCTGTCCCCAGGTACTGAGGTCACAGATGCACATTACCACATCCTAATTTTATATGCATGTGAGAGATCGGAGCTTAGGCCCTGGTGCTTGCACTTTATCCTTTGAGCCACCGCCCCAGCTCCTATTCTTCTGTTTTGAGACACGGACTTATTGTGTAGCTCAGCTTGACCATGAGCCTGTGATCCTCCTCCATGAGTTTCTGGAGCACTGAGATGATTGGCATAAGTATAAGTATGTAATTCAAGTTGTTCAATAGTTCTTTACTTTTTCACAAGCAGGCTCTCTGTTATTATTGGATTTGTCCTGGTAAGTCCATTACATGTTGAAAATAGAAACTAAAAATGTATTTAATATACTTGATCTACAATTGCCAACCTAGCATCCTGTAGAGTATAAGTTGTTTACCCTTGTGCTGTTGTTATTGACTGAAGTTAGGCTTGCTGCCATAGATGCATCACAAAGGGGCTGGCAAGGTGACTCAGTGGGCAAAGGTGCTTGGTGCCAAGATTACAGACCTGAGTTTAGTTCCTGGGACCCATAAAGGAAGGAGTGAACCAATTCACATGTCATATCTACACATGCCATGGCACATGTATATACACACATACAAATTTTAATAAGTTTTTTTTTAAAGATTTATTTTGTGTATATGAATACACTGTCACTGTTTTCAGACACACCAGAAGAGGGCATCAGATCCCATTACAAAGGATTGTGAGTGTGTGGTTACTGGGAATTGAACTCAGGACCTCTGGAAGAGCAGCCAGTGTTCTTAACCACTGAGCCATCTCTCCAGTCCCATAAAAATAATTTTAAAAGAGAGTATTATATTATATATTGTTAGCTCAAGAAATATTTAAAATTTGAGGTTCAAATGCATGTGCTTTTGCATCATCATAAAGTAATAATGTAAATCAGGGACTGTATTAGTTATTTTTTGTTGCTATGATAAAGCACCATTGATAATAAACTCTTTTATAAGGCAACTTATAAAAGAAAGAGTTTATTCTGGCTTATGGTTAAGGGATGGAATCCATATTGGCAGGACAGAGGCAGCAGGCAGACATGATAGTTAGAGCAGGATGCTGAGGACTTACATCTTGAACCATGAGCACAAAGCAGAGAGCTTGAGCTGCAACTGCAGTAGGGTGGGGCATTAAGCTCTCAAAGCCCACCCCATAGTTTCCCCAGCAAGGCAACACCTCCTAAGCCGCCCCACACTGCCCATCAGCTGGAGAACAAGTGTTCCAAATGCCTCTCGCTATGAAGAGCGGTTCTCATTCAAACCAACACAGGGACCATCTCTTTAAATCAAACATTTGTTTTTGCTTTTTGTTTTTTTTTTGGGGGGGGGGGGCGCTAGTAATTTAGCAATGAACAAATAGCCAGGGGAAACTAGATAGTGAGCTAGTGACAGGGTAATTCCAGATGGTGCCAGTGCTGTGAGAAAAGTAGAGTGATAGGTGAAGGTGGCCGAGGGAAAGGGCTGCTTTAATATGGTGTTTATAAAGAGCCTCTGAAGAAGTGATACTGAACAAGACTAGAGTAGTCACAGTTTCACGAGAGAAGCAGATGTAGTTCAAGTGAAGGGAGAATAAATATAAGCTGGTAGGAATGAGCTACATATCACCTATAATCATAAAAAAACCATGTGAGTAGGCCATGGTTATCAAGGGAAGAATAGTGCTGTTTGAGATTAGGGAGTCTGGCAGGTTTAGACATGTAAACCTTTGTATATACTTTAAACATATTGAATTTTATTGGGAGGACAAAGAGAAGATTTTTGGGTGTTCGTGAAAATGGGAGTGAGGTGAACTGATTTGCATTTTTAAAGTGATCTTGGTTCCTTTGAGGAGACTGGATTGTAGGATTCAGTCAAAGAGGACAGGTAAGAGGTTATCACAGGGGGCTGGAGAGATGACTCAGCAGTTAAGAGCACTGACTGCTTTTCCAGAGGTCCTAAGTTCAATTCCTAGCAACCACATGGTGTCACAAGGATCTGTAATGTTACCTGATTCTCTTTTCTGGTGTGCATGAAAACAGAGTACTCATATACTTAAAATAAATCTTTAAAAAAAAAGAGGCTATCTTTCATACTCCAGATGAAAGATGTTAGAATTTGGTAGTTGAGGTACGGTGTGTTCAAACTGCTGTAACAAAATACCTTTGATTGAGTAGTTTGCAAAGAACAAGAATTATTTCTCACAGTTATAGAGACTGACAAGTCCAAAATCAAGGTGCTAGCCTTTTGCTTCAAAGGCAGCATCTTGATGCTGCATGCTCTCATATTAATTACTTTTCTATGCTGTGACAAAACACCATGGCCACTGCAGCTTATAAAAGAAAGTGTTTAATTGGGTTTACAGTTTCAAAGAGTCCAAGTTGATGAAACAAAGACAAATGAAACTGCTGAGAGTTCACATATGGATTCTCAGGATTTTGTAGTGAGAATGATGGAGCCTTGAAACATCAAAACCTGGCTCCAGTGACATACCTCCTTCTAATACTTCCTAAACAGTTCTACAAACTCAGGACCAAATATTCTAACAAATGACCCTATATTTAAACCACCACAGTTGCTTTGGTAGAAAGAGAAACCAGGACCCTATCTTGTTCATGAGAAACATTAGTTGTTATATTTCCAATCTGTAGCTAAACATAATTTAAGATTTTGAGTTGATATATATGAATGAATAAAATTTTAGAATATCTCACAAAGGAAGTGATAAGTGACCTACGTCTTACAGGGTAGAAATGAGTGAGCCAAATAGCAAAGGGAAGGGGATTTGAGGGATCACTCTGATGTGTGAGAAGGACATGTTAGAATGGAATCTGACTCTATTTGGCTGAAGTAGAAGTCATTTGTTGGAGGTAAGAAAATAGTCTGACTAGAATATAAAGTACCATCTATGTCATAAGTCTCTCAAGTCTCTCAAGTTGAGACTTGATTTTTTTTTTTTTTTTTTTTTTTTTTTTTTTTTTTTTTTTTTTTTTTTGGTTTTTCGAGACAGGGTTTTTCTGTGTAGCCCTGGCTGTCCTGGAACTGGACCAGGCTGGCCTCGAACTCAGAAATCCGAAATCCGCTTGCCTCAGCCTCCCAAGTGCTGAGATTAAAGGCATGCGCCACCACCGACAGGCAAGATTATTATTTTTTTCATTTTAAAAATTAGATGTATCTTGTGCATGTGGTAGGTGGTAGGCAGAGGTCATGATCTTGTTGATAAGATACTCCTGATATGTGCATACCCTGTGGTAAATTGTTACTGAATTAATTTGGTAGCATTTAGCTTTGGCATACTTCACCAGACTAAAAGGCATTTTGTTTTTACTTCTGTGGTAACTAAGGAAACTGGTAGTTTTGATGAGCAAAGTATTGTAGCTGATTCCAAAAATTTAGAGTGAGAGGATCTGGTGTGAATTACACTATTTTAGCATAAAAGAGCTTGAATACAATCTAAATCAGCCTTCCCTCTATAAATGGAGAAACTGAGGCACATGGAAACATGCCTTATTTATTGACATAGCAATGAATATCTGTGCCAGATTGGAGCCTACCACTGTTTGTCTTTTTATTGAGAAAAGGATAGCTGATGTCTTATGGCCACTTCTTGGAGTGAAAATGTCCAAACAAGACATACCACATGGATCTTTGTTATTGTTCAGTTTACTCAGTTTGCTCTGCACATACTAGAAAGTTTTTAGGGACAGTGGGCTGTCTATATGGAACAACAAACTTGTCTCCTTCACTTTTTCTTCTCTTAGCCTGTGCTATCTTTGCTCATAATACTTTAATAAGAAATAACTAGCGAGTGCTCCATGGCGCAACGCTTGGGCGTCCCCCGGCAGAGGGCGGAGGGCGGACGTGCCCCGTTCCGTGCCGGTTCGAATCCCGTGAGGACTCTGTTGTTGAGTCTCACGGAAAAAAAAAAAGTTTTGCTGGGCGGTGGTGGCGCACGCCTTTAATCCCAGAGCTTGGGAGGCAGAGGCAGGCGGATTTCTGAGTTCGTGGCCAGCCTGGTCTACAGAGTGAGTTCCAGGACAGCCAGGGCTACACAGAGAAACCCTGTCTCGAAAAAACAAAAACAAAACCAAAAACAAACAAACAAAAAAAAAATAATTTCATGGGGCTAGAGAGGTGTCTCAGGGGTTAAGAGCTATGGTTGCTTTTCCAGAGGGTCTGGGTTTGAGTCCTAGCACTCACATGGCTACTCACAATCATCTGTAACTCCAGGCACACATGTGATGCATAGATTTACATGTCAGGCAGAATACCCATACATATAAATAAATATTTTGTCTTTGTCTTCTGCATTAAAAGGTAAATTTTATAAGGGTAAATGATTCATGTTTGTTTGTAATTGAGTGAGTGAATGAAAGAAAAATAATTACTGCTGTCAGAATTCTGGGCATCTTTTTTTGCCTTTGACATTTGTAGATTATTGACATGTTAAGGGTTAAGGATTCCCCACCACCTTTCTTTTTAAACAACTCTCACTATGTTGCCCAGGCTGACCGTGCCTTTAATCTATAATTCTTCATGCCCCAGCCTCTAAATTGCTGGAACTAAAAGTATGAACAGGGCTGGAGAGGTGGCTTAGTGGTTAAGAGCACTGTCTGCTCTTCCAATAGGTCCTAAGTTCAATTCCTAGCAAGCACTTAGTGGTTCACAACCATCTGTAATGGGATCTGGTGCCCCCTTCTGGTACACAGGTGTACATGCAGATAGAGCACTACTAATACATAAAATAAATCAATCTTAAGAAGAAAAGTATGTACAACTATACCTGGCTTCCATGTCAGGATTTTTGTTGTTTTTTAATACTCATTGTTGCCCAATGTGACTTTGGGGGAAGCATTTAGGCAATGTGAAATTTAGTATGAAATCTAAAATTTGAGTGTTCAGATAGCTCAGTACAGAAAAGAATCTTTTTTTTTTTTTGGTTTTTCGAGACAGGGTTTCTCTGTGTAGTCTTGGCTGTCCTGGAACTCACTCTGTAGACCAGGCTAGCCTCGAACTCTGAAATTCGCCTGCCTCTGCCTCCCAAGTGCTGGGATTAAAGGCGTGCACCACCACCGCCTGGCTACAGAAAAGAATCTTAGAAGCAACAGCATAGCAACATTGGAGGCTAAGGGAAAACACTTAATCTATAGCTGTGAGGAGACAGCAGGCCCAGGCTCATTTACTCCGTGGTTATAGAAAGCATAGCACCTAGGAATTCACAAAAATGTTTTTATTTCTTTAGGAATTCAAAGCAAGTGGTGTCTATAAGATGGCTTGGATTATATATCTTTGTGCCATTGCATTGATGGTGTGTGTGTGTGTGTGTATTATGTGTGTTCAGCTCCAGGAGTCTACATGTCGTGTTCTGTCGTGTCATGTTCAGTTCATATATCCCATCTGTGCTAGCTAGTTTTGTCAGCTTGATACAAGCTAGAGTCATTTTGAATGAATCAAGAAAATTCTCCCACCAGATTGACCTGTGGGTAAGCCTGTGATACATTTTCTTGATTAATAATTATTGTGGGAGGGCCCACTCAGTGTGGGTGGTGCTACCTCTTCCCTGCATGATGGACTACAAGCTCTAGGATAATATACCTCTCCACATTGCTTTTGATCATGGTGTTTTATCATGGCAATAAAAACCCTAACTAAGATACCAACCTTTCTTTGTGTTGGGGTTACAGATGCAAGCTGCCATACTCAGGTCTTCAAACTCGCATAGCAAGCACTTTACTGAGCCTTTACCAGCTGTATTTTTAAATTAAATTTTATGGAGGAATGAAGTTGGACTTCTGCATACATACACAAAAATTAACTCAAGTGTCAATGAGATGGCTTAATGGGTAAAGGCACTTGCTGCCAAGTCTGATGACATTAGTTTGATTCTCAGAACTTATGTGATGGAAAGAGAGAACCAACTTTCATAAATTGTTCTCTGACTTCTGTACTCATGCCATGACATTTGCACTCTCCAAAATTAATAAATGTGTTTGTGTGTGTGTGTGTGTGTGTGTGTGTGTGTGTGTGTGTGTGTGTGTAGGTGGTGACTGAAGTCAGAGGACATACTGGACCCTACATGGTGGAGGGAGTGAACCAACCTCTGCAGGTTGTTCTCTGACTTTCACTCTTGCCCTGTGTCATGTTCTCCATTCTCAGTAGAAATGTAAACATTTTGAAAAAAACTACAAATGTTGGAAGGATGTGGAGAAATCGGGGCCTCCATGCACTGTGCACAGACTGTAATATGCAGCTGCTATGAGAAACAGTTTGGCAGTTCTCAAAAAATAAAAGTAGAGTCATGTGGCCCAGCAGTTATGGTCGAAGCTATGTTTTCAAGAGAAATGAAAACATACTTTTACATGACATTAGGGACAAATGTTCATATAGCAACAGCCTTTATAATAGCTCAGAAGTCAATGACCCAAGTGTTTGCCAGGTAGTGAATGGAGAAATATGATATATCCATCCATTGGAATGTTGTTGGCAGTCAAAAGGAGGGAACTACCATACATGCTACAGAATGAATGAACCTTGAAAACAGTTATGCTACATGAAAGGCCATGTTATTGCAGTATTATATGAACTGCCTATTTAAGCAAATCTTCATAGAGGTAGAAACTAAGTAAGTGGTTGCCTCAGGCTGCATGAAGAATGAAAAGTGATTACAGTCATGTGGTTATTTTTGGGTGATTGTGGCGCAATTCTGTGAATACACTAAAAACCATGACTACTGTACTTTAAAAATGGTCTATTTTTCACTGTGTGAATTAGATCTTAGTAAATTATTTTGTTTTGTTTTTTAAGAATCATATAGAGATGTCTATACCTATAAATGCAAATTGTGAATATGAGTACTACATATGGTAGTAATACTTCTCAAACTTTAGTGTGCATATAAATTATTTCAGTATCTTATTAGCTTGCAGATTCTGATAAAGGGGGTTTTATGTGGACTCTGAAATTTGTTTCATGATGTTTTCAGGGTGCTGATGTTATAGCATTTAGATGCACATAGTAAAGGCGAGGAAGATGTTCTAAAGAGCTTTTCCAGTGACTCAGAGGGTTTGTTCAGTGCTTTGTAGAGAGGATTTGATTTGGTGGAAGAGAGGGGCCTAAGGGACAAAGCTTATGTAAAGACAGAGCTCCAGGAGTGGGTGCTGTCTGTGGAGGACAGTCCATCTGAGCGTGACTATGGGGTGGGCACTTAAGTCTTATGCACCTGCGGAAACAAGCCCCTCAGGTTTGATTATTTTCTATCTTTGCAAAATTTTCTCTTGCCCCATCTAGCATTTTTGGTTTAACTTCTTTTAAATCTCGACTTAGGTTGGCAATGACTTGGAGCCTTGTGAGATCCTAGGATGTTTTAGGTTGTTTATGGGACCATCAGTTATTACCCTTACCTTGAGAGGCTGCCAATTATCTACCTGAGTTTCAGACAAGCTACCTTCAGATTGGGTTCGTGCTTGGCTCCAGGTGAATAAACTCCCTTAATGAGGCACCAAATAAAGATGCCTTTCCAGATGGTACAGGTTAATTATAGCTATAGTTTACAGCTTTTGTTGTTTTTCCACTTGAACCAGAAGAGTGGTTTGGATGTAATTGAAGTAACCTTTTGGTTCTGGACACAAATATTAAAGCCAGATCACATGTTACTCTTAACAGTTATACTACTTTGTAAACTGCTAATGATCGTTTAAGCCCCAAATCTAGTCTGAGCCTTAGGGCTTGCTTGCTCTTTTGGTCTTTTCCCTGGGGCTCTGGAAACATTCTTTGCCTCTGCAACTTTGAACGTGCCAGCCTCTTCTGGTTTATACAGTATGCCCATTCTTCTGGATGAAACAAAATTCACCGCCAGGATTCTTTCCTTACAAGCCATATGATGAGTCAGAGGTGTTTTTCTATTTTCAGATGATGGAAGTAAGACATACATAATAGTGTGCATGGTTCACTTTCAGAGATACAGCTATGCCCAGTCCAGTACTCTGTATTCATAGATTGCCCTCAGTGGGTTTTCTTACTTTCTTGAGTATGTATCTGTTTTATTTCCTCACATAAAGTTTTTTCCCTATTTATTTATTCACTTTTCATCATGATCACAACCCCCTCCCTTCTCTCCTCCCAGTCTCTCCTCCCATTACCTTCTCCCCTTTTTCTCAGAGAAGGGGACTCCCCCCAACCCCCCATGGGTACTACCTTACCCTAGGATGTCAAGTCTCAGCAGGGCTAAGAACATCCTCTCCCACTTAGGCCTGACAAGGCAGTCCAGCTAGGGGAAGGGGATCCAAAGGCAGGGAACAAAGTCAGAGACAGCTCCCCTCCCCCACACCTTCTCTAATTGTTATGGGACCCACATGAAGACCAAGCTGTACATCTGATACAAATGTGTACGAAGCCTAAGTCCAGTTCCTACATGCTCTTTGGTTGGTGGTTCAGTCTCTGTCAGCCCCCATGGGCCCCGGTCAGTTGGCTCCGTGGGTCTTTTTATGCTGTCCTTGACCCCCTGGCTCCCTCAGTCCTATGCCCCACTCTTCCACAAGACTCCCAAGCTCTGCCTGACGTTTTACTCTGCTTCTGTTTCCATGTTTGCTGCTGGATGAAACCTCTCAGAGTACACTTGCTAGGCTCCTGTCTGCAAGCATAGCAGAGTATCATTGATAGTGTCGGGGTTGGCTTTCTCCTATAGGATGGGTCTCAAGTTGGGCCACTCATTGGTTAGCCATTCCTCAATCTGCTATATCTTTGTAGACAAGACATCTTGTAGGCAGGACAAATTTTGGGTTGAGGTTTTTGTGGGTGAGTTGATGTCCCCCTCCCTCTACTGAAAGTCCCATCTGACTCCAAGAGGTGGCTACTTCCGTCTCCATAGCCCCATCTGCTAGGAGTCTCAGCTAGGGTCACATCCACAGACTCCTGGGAGTTTCTCCTGTCCCAGAGATGTCCCTCCCCAATTTCTGTTCTCTCCCCTAGCCCTCTCCTGCCCCCCTACCTGATTCCCATTCCCATTCCCCTCCTCACATCCTCTCCTACTCAGCTTCCTCCCTCCATTCACCTTTCCTCTTGTGAGTGAGATTCATATGAAGTTTTTAAATATGATTTTTCTAGATGCTTTCTAGATACTTACTTGGCATTTTCAAGTGTTTGTATACTCTCTTGTTTCAGCATGTCCAGGTAGTGTTCTGTTTTTTTTTGTTTTGTTTTGTTTTTTGTTTTTGTTTTTGTTTTTTTAGCATACTTACATTACAGAAGAGTTTTTTTTCTCAATGTCTTAAGTATTTATTGACTTCTTAGTTCTGTGTTCTCTTTAAAGGACATGAAAGCAGTATAAAATGCATATTGACTCTGAGGCGTTTTCCTGGTATATGGGAGAGGTATACTAGGGTAGTCTAGAACTGGGATGAGGCATTCAAAATGCTAACTCACAAACATAAGCACAGGTTATATAAGTACAGGATCAGTACCTGAGACTGAGTGCTTTCTTAAATTTAGAGCCATGGACTCCTTGCTTGCACTGGCCTGGTCTTGGCCTTAGGCAGTTATGTAATTTGGAAAGCATTTCTAAGATAGCATGATACTATAAATCTAGAACAGTATTTCTCAAATTTCACATAACAATCACCTGGAGGTCTTGTTAAGAAATTCTGGGGGCTGGAGAGATGGCTCAGCAGTAAAGAGCACTGGCTGCTCTTCCAGAGCCCAGGTTAAGTTCCTGGCACCCATATAGCAACTCACAACTATCTGTAGTCCAGCTCCAGATAATTTGACATCATCACACAGACATACATGCAGGCAAAATACAAATGCACATAAAATAAAAATTCAAAAAAAGTTAGATTGTGATCTAGTGGGTCTGGGGTGGTCCCTGAGTTGTGATTTTCTTTCCCTCCCACGATGAGGATTGGACCTAGGACCTGTGAATGCCGGGCAAGCACTGTAACAAACATTCAGATGGTTAGTGTAATTCCTTGATCCATATTTTAAGTAAAAAGAAATAAAATCCATGCTAGAAAAATTCACTAAGATGAAATTACAGCCAACTTCTCAAAGGATGACTTGGATTTGGATAGGAAAAGAGGGAAAAGGGCATTGCAAGGAGAAGGAATTGTGTGGAAAGGCCCAGGCACAGCAGTGAGTCTCGTGCATATGGGACTATAAGATGAGCTTGGCATAGTGGTGGTGTTAGGTGGAAGAGACTTTTCAGTCAGTAGCTTGGAACTCAGGCATTGGTTGTTTCTTTAGAAATGAGACCCTTACTTGTGTGTTTTTGAACCTTCCATTTGAGCTTTTCCAGATTTTTCCACCTGTTTGTTCCCTCTTGCAGTAGTATCTGACCACTGTTCCTAGAAGCATGAAAGCAAAAGCAACTTTTGTTCCCTAAATTTCACAGTGTCTGTAGATGTTCTTTTTGGGTGCTACTGATCATATGTAGGACATGCTCTTCCTAGAAAATAAACAGTACCCCCAAATATCAGTAGTTCCAAGTTTGAGAGGCCCTAGGTAGAACCAGAGCTTTGAGTTTAGAAGGCCATGCGCTTCTAAGGTCAGTGGCCTCATCTAATGTTCAGCTTGATCCTATGTGACCATTCATGTGGCAGTATATTATCTGGCTTCATCTTTTACTAATTCTGACTCCTATTTTGTCCTACTCATACTTAACTCTTTGTACACTATATAGGCTTATCCTCCTTCCTGTCCGTGTAATTTCCCTTGCCAAGAACATTGTTCTCATTTCTGGACAATATTTCACAATCATTCCAAGAAACCTTCCCTGGTTTATAACAACCCAGATTGGGTTAAAATCCATTTGTTCATTCTTCCATAGCTTACCCTTACCATATAATAATAATGTCCATCATCCTTTGATCATCTTGGGAGATAGGAGTCCCACTTTTTGATTGCATAGCTCAGCCGTGCAACAGTCATTCAGTCATAAAACCTGAACCAAACTAGCAGCTAAAGAAGGGAGACACTGGTGTGAAGTAGTGGTGGGAAAGGCATCCTAGACTTATAGATATGAAGCCTCCGCTTTTGAGTCCTTGAAAATATTTGAGTGTTTTGAGCCCCTTATTTGAGGTGGGGACAGTTGTAAGTCAATGACAGATTTTTCTGGTGGTGTCTTTCTACAGGTTGATATGTCAGACCTCTCCCCAGAGGAGCAATGGAGGTAAGTGTGGTAGTTTGGGTTACATTACATAGCTACTCTTTTTCTTCTCTGTGTATAGAATGCATTGTCATACAACCAGTTGGACAGGTCTTTGGGAATCTTTCCAAGTATCTGGGTTACTTCTGAGCAGCTCACTGAGTACTACAGTAAGTAGGTACTGGCACTAAGCATCCCCCTGTGGTGAAACCAGTTTTGCCGTTTACTAGTCATGTGATGTGGGGTAATTTATTTAACTTCCCACTGCCACGTTTATTTCTACCCCCTTTTTTCCTATAACAAGGATTAGAGCCAGGACTTAAACATGTTAAACAAGTAGTCTACCACTCAGCTGTAATCCCAGCCCTCTTTTTACTTTTTATTTTGAAACAGAATCTGATTAAGTTGTCCAAGCTAACCTTGAACTTACTGTATAGCCTAGACAGGCCTAGGATTTGCCATCCTTCTGCCCTAGCCTCAGAAGTAGCTGGACTATAGGCCAGTAACACCAGGCTTGAGAGTTCACACCATTTGTAAACTGATAGTCCTAACAGTGTCCGTACCTTAAAGGTACAGAAACTTAGAGGTATGAGGGTTAATGTCTGTGCCTTGCACTGGTTACCATTTCCAGTGTTACTTGCTTTGAAGATGACAATTATCATCATCATCTGATACAGGATGGATACTAATGGCTTGGAAAAGGTGTGATATATCTTCTGATTTCAGCTCTCTTGCTATCTTTAGAATTAGAAGACATTAGCAAATATCTTATTTTCATGATTTCTATCAGTAGAGAGTTTTCAGGGTGCTTGTTTCACAGACTTCAAAAAGAGGTTAACAATCAAGAGCTGAAATCAGTCAGGTACAACTTAGTAGGAAAAACCCTTAATTGAGATTAAGATGATCAGTTATGGAAGTATAGACTGGCAGGAATACCAATGCAAATGGTAAATCTAGAGTGATTTTAGATGACATGTCATACTGCGTCATGTATGCCTCTTTGCTGAGAAAGGTGACAATGTGACTATCTTCTGCTATATTGAAGACACAAATGTTTTAAACACTATTTATTCTGAAGGTTTTTAATTGGATCATGTGTAGAAGAATGCAGCCAAAATTAATGATGTTCACATAATTTTTTTTAAAAGAAATTTATTTATTTATTTTATGTATATGAGTACACTGTAGCTGTCTTCAGACACCAGAAGGAGGGCATTAGATCCCATTATAGATGGTTTTAAGCTACCATGTGGTTGCTGGGAATTGAATTCAGGACCTCTGTGCTCTTAACCACTGAACAATCTCTCCAGCCCTGTTCATTACCATTTTAGGACCAGATGGGAATGGTGGTGCACACCCTTAATCCCAGGAATCTGGAGGCAGGGGTCTCCTTTTGAGAGTTTGAGGCTAGCCTGGCCTAAAAAGAAAGGAGGGAAGGAAAGAAAAAAGGAAGGAGAATAAGAATGAGAGCAAAGAGAAAGGAAGAAAGAAAGGAAAGAAGGAAGGAAGGAAGGAAGGAAGGAAGGAAGGAAGGAAGGAAGGAAGGAAGGGAGGGGAAGGTAAGGTAGGTAGGTAGGTAGATAGGTAGGTAGGTAGGTGGGTAGGACTGTTGAGCTGAAAGGGTACAGGAAAATGGTTATAGAAACAGGAAAGGTTTTTTTTTTTGTTTGCTTTAATGTAATCATAAATATTTGAAGGTTTGGCATTGGGAATAAAATAAGGCTATGTCCTTTGTTTTCATAGTGTTTAGGACTAGCTGCAGTGTACTAAAGCTATAGGTAGGTACATTTTTGTTTCATTGTAAAATATATGTGTGTTTAGATAAGGTCTCACATATATGTTTTAGACATATGTGTGTGTGTGTGTGTGTGTGTGTGTGTGTGTGTGTGTGTGTGTGTGTGTGTGTGTTTACACTCATAGAGATGCATCTGCCTCTACCTCCAGAGTCTTGGGATTAAAGATATGTGCTAGGCCCAGCTCAGATCTTTCTTACACATCCCAGACCAGAAAATTCGAGCTTTGGATTAATAAGAGGCTTCCAGGTATACTGTCTTGTTGCATGATTATTGAACTTCTGTGAGCCCTTGAGGGGGCTGTTTACTTGATACTGATGATGGAGACACAGTTGTATTAATACAGACTTGAAGCAGTTCAGCGTTTTTAGCCTTTAGTTAGTCCTAAGCCCTCTAGCCCTGGCAAATATGTATGAGGAATAAAACAAGATTCTAGAATCAGCAAACTTACAAAACACCTCTTTAGTGGTGTGATAAATAGTAAGAGTCTGAGGCTTTATAGCTATAACCTCTGCTCTCTCCTAGTGACAGGCTGAGTTAGGATTGAAATGGCACTGACACAAGCTTCTTCTGGCATTTTCTTCCTTAGTCAAGATAGGTTCTTATGTTTCTGCCACAAGGGGCAAGCAGCACATCACTGGTCTCTAATCCTTGCAGCTGTGCTTTTTAGCTAAAGCCTAGAGAGGCGCCATTCTGGTCCATGCCCATTTTCTCAGCCGTGAGTCTTAACTCCTACTGTCCATGGTACCCTTCAGTTGAAAACCCAGGACAGATGGTGCATGTCTTTAATTCCAACATTCAGGAGGGCAGAGGCAGGCAGATATCTGAGTTTGAGGCCAGGTTGGTCTGCAGAGTAACTTCTAGGACAGCCAGGGCTTTGTAGAGAGGCCCTGTCTCAAAAATAAACAAACAGGTAACAGATGAAAAAACCCAGGCCATGTTCTCAGCTATGGGCAACAAGATACCTAAGAAATACTGCTCCTTTACCCCCACACTTTTCCATCACTGACTCACCCTATCTGTTTGGCTTTCAGGGTCGAACATGCACGAATGCATGCCAAACATCGTGGCCACGAAGCCATGCACGCTGAAATGGTCCTCATCCTCATTGCTACCTTGGTGGTGGCCCAGCTGCTCCTGGTACAGTGGAAACAGAGGCACCCCCGTTCTTACAATGTAAGCCACTTCCCACTTTTTAAAAATGTTCTTTGAGACAAAAATCTCGTTTTAACTCAGGAAGTCCTCAAACTCATTATGTAGATGAGGATGACTTTGAACTCATGATCATCCTGTCTTCTCCTCCCAAGTACCAGGGTTACCAGTGTGTACCACTGCACCTGGTACACTTTTTAGTTATCAAGAAACCTTTGTAAATGTCCCAGGGTCCAGCCTGACCCAAGGGACATATAGGCAGATAGATACAGTAGCAATAATTTTCCAAATGGAATGATGAGTAGTTTGTGGGATATACATATGTGCATCTCTAAGGGGCAAGTGATTTGGTATATGAAAACAAGGGTAAGGGCTAGAGAGGTGGCTCAGTGGTTAAGAGCACAGACTGCTCTTCCAAAGGTCCTGAGTTCAATTCCCAGCAACTACATGGTGGCTCACAACCATCTGTAATGGGATCTAATGCCCTTTTCTGGTGTGTCTGAAGACAGAGACAGTGTACTCATATACATTAAATAAATAATATTAAAAAAGAAAAGAAAAGAAAGAAAGAAAGAAAGAAAGAAAGAAAGAAAGAAAGAAAACTAGAATAAGACAGGAGAGCACCTTTTGTTTGTTTGATTACTTTGAGACAGTCTCATCTTTTACTCTGGCTGTCCTGGAACTCATTATGCAGACCAAGCTGACCTTGAATTTACAGAGATTTGCCTTCCTTCCCCTGCCTTCTGAGTACTGGGATTAAAGGCATGTACCACCACTCCCAAGCCAATATGAGACTACTTTTATGGCCAGAAAATGTAAATCACTTCCTTTTAAACATTGTGAGACATATTCATGAAGGACATATCAGAAACCATTCATTTGGAAGGGAGAAGATCACTTGACAGGGACTACATAATCCAACACTAGTCTTAGGAGAAGGAATAGATTTCGTTGATCTGCATACCAAAAGCCACTCAAGCAAACAAGCAAAAAGGCAATGGAAAAAGTAAAGAAAAATATATAAGACATACAGAAAACATAGCTAAGTGGCATAAGTAGTTTCTTTCTTATTACTAATAAAACTTAATTCTAGATAGGTTAAGTTCACCCAGTTAAAGGTGGAGATGGGCAGATTGGAGTTAAAAAAAAATCCCACAATTCATCAGCACTCTGGGTGTATAAGTCTCATTTTAGATAGCAAGGAACAAAAAGTTGACAACAAAAGTCTGGAAAAAAAATTTTCATGCAAATGAGAGCCAAAAGAAGGGTGGAGAGTATAAATTCAAGATCAGCCTATTCTAGATACTTGGAGGGCAGCCAGGACACCGCCTCTTCAAAACATATAAAGAGTCCTCTTGCGGAAGACCAGAATTTGGTTTATAGCATCCACCTTGGGTAGTTTACAACTGCCTATAAATCTAGCTCCGTGGAATCTGACACCTTCCTTTGGCTTCTCCAGGCACCTAAAGATATGTGCACATTCCCTTTCCCCAACCCCACTTATACATGTAATTAAAAATAAATTTTGTTTTGTTTTTTTGAGACTGTGTTTCTCTGTGTATCCCTGGCTTGTCCTGAATCTTGTTCTGTAAATCAGGGTGTCCTTGAACTCAGAAATCCCTTTGCCTCTCCTTCCTGATTGCTGGAATTACAAGACACATGCTACCACCACCCAGCTAAAAACAAAATATTTTTAAAATGAAAGAAAGGAAGGTGAGATAGTTATATAGGCTTAAATAAAGATGAGCAGATGTAACATATACTTATGTGATTGTATATATCAGTGAAAGTACAATATAGCAAGAAGCTGCAGTTATAAATGTGTATATGACAAAAAGGCCAAAAAATGGGAGATAAAGATTGACAGGAGTGCAGGGAGCACTAGGCAGTTTTTAGTAATAGTAGTTGGAGATGGACAGGAAGATAACACAGAAGGTCACACATCATGTAAGAACATAACAGTATAAACCAGTCAGACTGGTCCAGGCTGACTATGAATTTGAGACATTCCTGCCTCAGTCTCCCCAATGCTGGGATTACAAGAAGGTACCAGCATACTTTACAACATTCACTGAGTTCTGAGTGTTACATGTATAAACTCAGTTAATATGGTAAGTAGTGTTTTCTTCAGTCACAAACAAGTAACTGAAATAGAAAATCTGAATAATTTGCTCAAATGATAAGACCATTAGATAATTTTACTTTGTGACTTTGAATCATAATCCCTAAGTGCTTTTTTTTTTTTTTTTTTCCCTACAGTCTATGTTTAGGCTCACAGAGATTCTCCTGCCTCTGACTTTGGAGTGCTAGGATTAAAGGCATACCTGCTGCTCCTGGAACACTTAACATTTTAAAATATATAGTTCAGTGGCTTTTTGACTTGTCATAGTGCTATGCAGCCTACGTTACTATCTGATGCCAGAACCATTTTATTATCTCAGAAGGAAACCATGTAGCCATTAAGCAGCTGCTCTGTACCCACACCCTCCCTCCTCAGTCCCTACTTTCTAGATCTGTCCAATCTGAATATTGTCAGTGTCACTGTTCAATATGAGGCTTTTCGTGTCCAGCCTTTTCACACGGTGCAGTTTTCAAGTTTCAGCCATGTTGATTCAATGCTACATTCTTATGGTGAATGTATAATATCCCATTGTGTGGACACACTGCATTTTGTTCTGTATTCCTTGGTTGATGAACATTTGGGGTTTTTTTTCATCTTTTGATTGTTGTGGATAGTGCTTGCTAACATTAAAGGTTTTTGTTTACACGTCATTTTTAATTTTAGGGGTAGATAGAAGTAGAACTGCTGAGCCATGTGGTAACCCAGTTTGAAATTGTAAGGAGCCCTCTCAGATTCTTGTTCTTACAGTAGCAGCACCACTTTACATTCCAGTCCACAACAGATGAGGCTCCAGTTTCTCTGCATTCTCACCAGTACCTCATATCTCTTGATACTTTGAGTGTGACGTGCCATCTCACTGTGGCTTTGATGACATTCCTCTCCTTACATGAATCTGATGATGCTTATTGCTTGTTTGTGTATTTTATATAATTACTAATGTTTATGTTTTGGGTTTTTTGAGACAGTGTGAGATAAAGTAGCCTGGTCTCAAACTTGTTATTCATTGAGGCTGACCTTGAACGTCCTGATCCTCTGGCCCTTACCTCCCTAGTGTTGGGATTACAGGTATGTCTCACCGTGCCTGGATGCTTGGAGTTATTCAGGTTCTTTCCACATTGTAAGTTGTCTCTGTGTTGATGAACTGTGTGAATTACCACATCTGAATTCCTGTCCATCAGTATATGTGGTCTTCTGGGTTATCCTGTCACCTTGGTAGTGTCCTCTGATGTGCACACATTTATCATTTTGATGAGGTCTCATATTTTTTTGTTGTTGTTGTTTGTACTTTCAGTGAAATACTTCAGACTCCATTGCTCACAATCAGGAAGATATTTGTATATTTGTGTGTGTGTGTATCTGTGTGTATGCATGTACCTATGTGTTGAGCCAGATGTCAGGAATCTTCCTCAGTTGCGCTCCACCTTACTTTCTGAGACCTGGTCTTTTTAAACTAGTTGGTCAGCAAGCTCCAGAGATCTGCCTGCCTCTACCTCTCAAGTGCTGGGATTGCAGGTATATGCTGCCACATTCGCCTCTTTTATTTTCTTAGCTCATTTTGACTATTTGTAAATGATGTGAGATTAGAGTTCTAGTTTATTCTTCCATGTAATAGAAATCTAGTTGCCTCAGCATCTTTCTTGAACAGAATTCTTTTGCCATTACATGGTTGTGGAACTCTTATCAAAAGTCAGCTGAGCAGCTAGGAGTGGTTGCACACTTCTGTACTATCTCAGCACTTGAACACATAAAGCAGGATTAATAGTGAGTTTGAGGCCTGAAATACAGCACACAAGGGGGGAGGTTGTAGTGCGCCGACACACATAATACAGATATACTTTTTTGATTATTTTTTTGTGTGTTTTAGTGTTTTACTTGCATGTATGTGTACCACATGCCCATGGGAGCCAGAAGAGGGCACCAGATCTCCTGGAACTGGAGTTACAGGCAGTTGTGAGCTGTCATGTGGATCCTCGGAAACAAGCCTAGGTCATCTGAAAAAGTAGCAAGTGCTCTTAACCTTTAAGCCATCTTTCCAGGCTCAAAACCTGATTCTTAATTATTTTTTTCTCAAAAGCCTTAGGAAATTACTATCTCCCACCTGCCACAGTGGCTTCTGCTTTAGCTTTCCTGAGTCTCCTTCCTTAATGGCTGCCTGAATCCTTTCCTTGGATCTCATGTCCTTTATAAGACCCCTTTTGTTGGTCATTTCACCATTTAACCTCCCCTGCTTTCAGGGTTCCTACACAAACCCATGTCAGGGAGGCTGCTGGGGCACAGCAGATCTGGACTGGAAGCCTACTCCAGGTCAGACTGGCCTAGCTTCTCTGTGGCTCAGTTTCATCATCTATTCAGATTCTAATATTACTTACTCCTTAGCTCCCTCAGGGATGTTAGGGGAAAGGAGAAGTGTATGCCTGGAAAAGTATCTATCCTATTTTTAAAGATCTCCAAGGAGGAGCTTTCATCATTTCTGTCTGTTACCAAATATAGTTTGTTTTCAGGCCCCGCCCCCTAAGCAGCTGCTACTTCCTGGGGTGATGAGCAGCAGACTTTCCCACCTGGGACTCTGTAAAATAATATAGTCCCCCCACCCCATCCCCTTAGACCTAGGCAATAAGAGGATTACTTTCTATGAGAAAAGAAACTGTAATAAAGCAGCCTTCCAGTTGTGATACACACCAGCCTACTTGCATACTGTCTTCCACCGTAGGCTCATTTTTACCTTTTCCTCAAAGATCAACATGCCATGTTCCATGGACCTGAAATACGTGCAATCTTGACTTGGGAGGCCATTAGACAACGATCAAATAATGCGTCCTTTGGGAAGCTTTTATTGGTCCGCCCCCACCGTGAGTGAAGTGCCCCTCCCGATTCAGTAAGCTAGCTGCTGTCCGCAGCAGGCGCTAGCTCTCCTTTACGGCTTTTTAGGCTTTTGTTGCTCCCAAATTCAATTTTATTGAGAACCCATATTCTACCTGGTTTTTTGACAGAGTTTTCATTTTTTGGTTTTGTTTTGTTTTCTTTATGTTTCTGTTTTTTTTCTTCTTCCCTACTTTAAAAGTTTCTAGCCAGTTGGTGCCTTTAGTCTCAGCATTTAGGAGGCAGAGGCAGGTGAGTCTGAGTGAGTTTCAGGACAACAAAGGCTACATACACAGAGAAACCCTGTCTTGAAAAACAAGCAAACAAATAAATGCAAGTAATGTGCAAAGATGCTTCTTCTCAGTTTTGGTATGGCTCTAGGTGTTCAACCCCTGTTTAGTCTGTGGTTGTTTGGTACAGTGTCTTTTCTTGTTTTTTCCCAGTATTTCTTAAGCTAGCACCTGGATTCTAATTTAGGCAACCATTTGTTGGTACATTCTGTTGTGTCTATACTTTTAATCTGAGGCCAGAGTATGTCAGTGTGCTTCACTAGAGAGTCAGTTGTGGGCTTCGGATGTCCTAGACGGCAGAAATGGAGGCAGGAAGGCTGTTGTAGCCCAAGGGGAACAACTTGACTTAAAAGCATAGAGAGTGGTACCAGTTGGTCCGACCATAGGTGTCTTCTTCTGGTTTTCCTCATAGGTGCAGGGAAACTAACAACGAAGTTGGAAAAGCTGGGTAAGAGCAAGAACTCATGAAAAGGGAAGACTATATCTAGGATACAGTTTAAGGAGGGATATCTAGGATAAAGTGGGAGAGTCAGGTGTGGTGCCAGCTTTGTAATTGTGATCACACTAGTTGAGTTATGTTTACACAAAATTGAAATGTGACTGGGTGTAGTGGCACATGTCTTTAATCTCAGCACTTGGAAGGCATAGGCAGACGAATCCATGTGTGTTCCAAGCAAGGTAGGGGCTACATAGTTGAGACTGGTTTCACAACAAGCAAAACATCGGCAATGTGAGAGACCAGGCTAAATGTGCAACATTTAGGAGCTGCTAAGGGAACTGGCTAGAGCTGAAGTGCTTGTGTTTGTGTTTCAGATGGTGACCCTCTTTCAGATGTGGGTTGTCCCCCTCTATTTCACAGTGAAGCTGCGTTGGTGGAGGTTCTTGGTGATCTGGATCTTCTTCTCTGCGGTCACAGCCTTTGTCACCTTCCGAGCCACAAGGAAGCCTCTAGTACAGACAACCCCAAGGTGAGAGTGCAGGAGAGGAGAAGAACCTGGCTTGCTTTCTTCTTCTTTTTTTAAGCTTTAATTTAAAAAAACTTGATGTGTTTTGAGTGTTTGTCTGTAAGTGTACTGCTTGCATGCACACAGAGCCCAGAAGGGGGCACTAGATCCCCTGGAACTGGAGTTACAGGCTCTTGTGAACTGTGATTTAGGAACCAAATTTGGGTCTCTACAAGGGCAGCAGATGCTCTTAGTCTCTAAGCCTTCTCTCCAGCCCCCAAGCCTGGGTTTCCTGAAGTGAATGTTCTAGAATTCTGGAAAGCATGGGAGGAAGATGAGTTTAGAATGAAAACAAAAGCCTCTTTTTTTTTTTTTTTTTTTTTTTCTTTTTTCTTTTTTCTTTTTTTTCTTTTTTGGTCTATTAGAATGAGTTGGTGCAGGGCCTCTCTAAAACAAGCTGATTGGGAGACCCACTCCTCTAGATCCACGGATTCAGAATACCAGATATTTCCCTATCCTTCACTTGATGGTCTCCATCAAGATCTTTTGGTGTTTAAATAAACACACACACACACACACACACACACACACACAAACATACAAACATACACACACACAGAGAGAGAGAGAGAGAGAGAGAGAGAGAGAGAGAGAGAGAGAGAGAGAGAACAAATAAGCCTTTGTGATCACTGCAGTCTCATTTTAAGTATCCTTCTTTTCAGTAACCCTTCTTGGAGCTCCAAATTAGATTTTTCATTATATTTTCTATTAAAACCCTGTAGTTTGCCATCATAGAGCCTATCACAATTTACAACAAAATGTTACTTTGAATATTTGTCTCCCCAACTAAACTAGGAGATCAGGACCCACACCCCCTGTGCTGGTCACTGTATATCCAGGCCTTGCCACAGGGTCTGGCACATATTAGATTACTCTGACTTTCTGTTGAATGAATGAATATCAGTAAATTTGCAGTTTTGTGATGAATAGTACTTCCTTTTTTATATGTCTACAATTCTTTGTTTTACCCAAATGTATTTCTTGTTTAATACTCCCAACCAGCTTGTGAGGTCTTTTAAGATCCATACCTGACAGAAAAAGATAT
Source organism: Rhabdomys pumilio (assembly GCA_030674055.1). NCBI lineage: Eukaryota > Metazoa > Chordata > Mammalia > Rodentia > Muridae > Rhabdomys > Rhabdomys pumilio. The sequence continues at coordinate 92,995,962 of JANHMN010000003.1, read as the reverse complement.
TTTTCTCTTTCATTCACTCATTCATTCATTCAACAAGCACCTACTATGTGCCAGGCCCTTTGCTGAGCGCTGGGGATACAGAGCTGGATAAGACCTGGTCCCTGCCCTCAAGGAGTGCTCCGTTTAATGGAGGAGAGGGTCGAGAAAGCACCTGTTGGAGTGCGTTTGGTAAGTGCCGTGAGAGGTGTGCATGGGCTGAAGCCTATGAGGTGAGCTGGTTATCCTGACCCAAAGTCTCCCAGCTTGCAGACTGCTTTGTGTGCTTTGTGTGCTCTGGTGACTGTACCTTTTTCTGACCTGTGTCACTGTGCGAGTGACGATGGTGATGCCTCTCCCTGGCACCTCTCTAGGCCATAAGAGTCAGCACAGGATCTAATGTCAAATGGATATGAGATTGAAGTACTTGGCATTGTAACTTGTAAACAGTTAGACCTCACCTTTCCAAGCCTTGAACGTGATAAATGCTCAACAGTGACCAAGTGCTGGGCACGGCAATACAGACCTGAGCCTCAAGGAGACACGATGGTGAATTTGAGGTCAGCCTTGGGCTACAGTGAACCAGGTCAAGGACAGCTTAGGATACAGATAGTGAGGTAGTTTTCCCTGGTGACCTGTTTGATTCCTAGAACACAAACAAAGGTAGGAGAGCACCCACCCGACAAAGTTGCCCTCTGACCTCTCCATATGTGCCACCCATATCCATGAAGTTAAGAGCGACAAACACTAACATCTAGCTGAAAATGATTGAAATATTATTAGTAATATGAAAGATTGCCTTATAATAATAGTAAGTAACATGGATGGTAGGTGCTTCTTAGTTTTATAAGTGACCTCATTTACTCATGTAACTTTAATGAATGTATTACAAGAAATAGACTTTATACACCTCACCACACCATACTACACCACAGCACAGTGTTCAAGAAAGTTTGCTTTTCCCATCTGTGCAAAGAAGTGAACTTATTTCAGGAATATAATTTGACTTCTCTGAGTTTATTCAGCTAAAAGCTACTAATCCAAGATTAATATTAGAAGACCATTAGGAAACCAATAATTAAAATTCCATGTCTTTTCTACTGTCTCTTTCCCTTATTTCCCACAGCTATGGTAGTTTTGCATGCAGTACTACAAGATGGCTGAGGCCTTTCCCTAGCCTGAGAAGTCTGGTTAGCTAGAGCAGGGAAGCATAGGCTGGAGCCTAAGTGTCCATCCTTAGGTCTAGCAGAGCTAGTAAGTCAGCTCTCAGGAAGAAAGAAAGCTTGGCCTAGTTATTCAAGCAAATTACTAAATTGCTCATTTGTTAGTCTCTTAGGATGGTTAATGACAGGCTGAGTTAGGGTTTCTGTTGCTGAGATGAAACACCACAATGAAAACAACTTGGAGAAGAAAGGGTTGATTTGCCTTACACTTCCATATCATTGTTCATCATCAAAGGAAGTCAGGACAGGAACTCAAACAGGGCAGAAACTCGGAGGCAGGAGCTGATATAGAGGCCATGGAAGAGTGCTGAGTACTGGCCTGTTACCCCATGGGTTTCTCAGCCTGCTTTCGTATAGAACCTACAACTACCAGCCCAGGGATAGATCCATAGACACAGTAGGCTGGTCACTCCCCCTTTCAATCACTAAGAAAATGCCAATGCCATTTTCAGGCTTGCCTACAGGCTGATCTTAGGGAGGCATTTTCTCAGTTGAGGGTCCTTCCTCTCAGGTGACTGTAGGTTATGTCAGTTTGATATAATGCCATCCATCTCAGTGACTCCTGGTCTCAGGGTCCACCTGCAGCATTTATAGAGGCCTGGTTCTTACAGAGACTCCAACTCCACATTGCTCATCACTGAGCCTTGGGGGTACACGGCTTACCCTCATTGATGTAAAAGCTCTACTCTGCCCACCAACACAAGGCATACACATTAATTCAGGGGTACTGTTTGAGTGTCTTCCTCATTTCTTTAAAGAAATATGTCATTTTAGAAGCAGACTCATGAGGCGTCCTTCCTGGTATTATTTTCATATGGCTAGGAGCAAAGCTATAGTCAGACAAACCAGACCCAGACACAAAGTCTGTAGCCAGTTCTACCTTTACTTCATCTCCCCTCGTCTCTGTGCTGACAAGAACAGCAAGCCTTTGCATGCTGTGTTCTGAAAGTTTTTAGTTTTTTACTTCCTTAGCCAACTTAAATTTACAAGGGCAGAACTGGCTTAGGTCAGCTGTGTCTTACTTGCTTGAGACTAAAATTTATTTTTAGAGATTTTTATTTTTTGACCCAGGTTCAGGAAGATACAAAGCGTTCTTTGGATATGATGATTTAGGGGCACTTCTGCAATTGAGGGTGTGCATAGCACCCAACAAATCCTGAACATTGAACTTGATCCCCATGGATATGAGAAGGGTTTCTGGTGAGTGAGTGGCCCTGGAGCCACTGTTGTATGCCACCTATACTAACTTTTTATTTCCTTCCTCCAGGTTGGTTTATAAATGGTTCCTGCTAATCTATAAAATTAGTTATGCCACTGGCATTGTTGGCTATATGGCTGTCATGTTTACCCTCTTTGGTCTTAACTTATTATTCAAGTGAGTATCCTTTTGCTTTTACGTTTTTCTTGTATTTGGGGAGGAATGGCTAGAAGTCCTGGGTACTGAGAAAGAGAATATGGTTCCAGGTAGCAGCCCTCTGTGCTGTTTTGCTGGCAAAAAACATGAAATGTCTGAATATCAACAAAGGCAAGAGTCTCAAATCACAGTTTTCTTTGTATTTTCCAACAATTGATATTCAGTGGAAAAGTATAACAAGAGTAAGTGTAAAAACCAGTTCCCCATAATTCCATCCATACACTACTCTGCCTGACTAGACCAGGGACTAGCAAACTTTACCCTTTGGGTCAAATCAGCCTATCGTGTTATAATAAAACAAAAGTTTTTTCCATTTGTAGTCCAGACTGACCTCAGACTTGAGCTCCTCCTGCTCAGCCTTCTCGATGCTGGGATCAGACTTGTACCATCACACTTAGAACATAGTCATTCATGTATTTGTTTTTGTTTTTTTTGTTTTTCTTTTTGAGACAGGGTTTCTCTGTGTAGCCCTGGCTGTCCTGGAACTCACTCTGTAGACCAGGCTGTCCTTGAACTCAGAAATCCACCTGCCTCTGCCTCCCAAGCTCTGGGATTAAAGGCGTGGGCCACCATGCCTAGCCATGTATTTGTTAATTGTCTGAAACTGATTTTGCACCTGAGCAACAGAGTTGAACAGTTGTGACAGAGACTAATTGGTCATAAAATCTAAAATATTTATCTGGTCCTTAACAGAAAAGGTTTGCAAATTCTTAGACTAGATAGCTCGCCCCTGTGAGCTTAGCTGGCCACCCTGGCAAGGATGTACACAGGTCCACTTAGAAGGGTGCAAGAGAGAAGCACATCAGAGGGCATTGCAGGGACCTCATGTAGTCAAGGTGTGAGACTGAGTTCACATGGTGAGTGTGGGCAACACCCTGCTCTGGAAGCCCCACCCCTCCAGGAACATGTTCTACCTGTGGTGTGGCTGCCCTTCCATGCTTGCCAGACTTCAGGGAAGTAGTTCTAGAATGATATCCTGTGGGCAGCTAAGTCCTGCTCCATTGTTGGTCATGTGGGTTCGTACTATTATAGTCAGCATGTCTTTTGTTCATAAGGGCACAGCCCTAGCAATGAGGGCTTGTTGCTTGTTGCTTTGTCATAGGCCTTCTAGAAGATCTACACCAGGTTTCAGGCCCTCCTGCCACAGATGAGCTGAAGTCAGCAGTCCTGACCAAGGTTAGAGACTGGAAAGTATAGTGATCAAGTAGGTCAGGAAAGGGTGAAGTACGGTTACCTAGATGAAATAATTAATATTGACTGTGGGCTGTAGATCAAGAGGAGTCCCAAGCCAGACCTGGTGATGTGTGCCTGTGATTCCTGTTACTCATAGGCTAAAACAGAAATATTAATCCTGGCTCAAAAATAAAAATAAAAAAAATGGGCTGGGGATTCAACTTTAGTGGTGGTATATGACCTAGATGGGCAAAGTTAAAAAAAAATTGGAGGAGGAGTCTCATGTCTGGGATAGTGACTAAAGATCAAGTCTTAATTTATGGCTGGAAAGGCCATTGTCTTAGTTATTGTTCTAGAACTGTGAAAAGACACCATGACCAAGGAACTCTTATAAAGCATTGAATTGGGAGCTCGGTTACAGTTTTAGAGGGTAGTTCATTAATCATGACAGGAAGCAGGCAGGTATGGTGTTAGACCAGTAGCTGAGAACAGCAGGGCAGAGAGCGGGCGGGAGGGAGGGAGGGAGGGAGGGAGGGAGGGAGGGAGGGAGAGAGAGAGAGAGAGAGAGAGAGAACACGAGAGAATGAGAACGAACTAGCATGGGCTTTTGAAACCTCAGAGCCTAGCTGGGTGGTGGTGGCACACGCCTTTAATCCCAGCACTTGGGAGGCAGAGGCAGGTAGATTTCTGAGTTCGAGGCCAGCCTGGTCTACAGAGTGAGTTCCAGGGCAGCCAGGGCTATACAGAGAAACCCTGTCTCGAAAAACCAAAAAAAAAAAAAAAAAAGAAAAGAAAAGAAAAAGAAACCTCAGAGACCTCCCCAGTGACACACCTCTTCTAACAAAGCCACACCTTCTAATCCTTCCTGAACAGTTTCACTAGCTGGGGACCAAACATTCAAACAGGAGCCTTTGGAGGCCGTTCTCATTCAAACCACCACAGCCACTAACCTCTCATACATCTGGGCAGAATGTTTAAAGTTTATTGTAGGACAAATAAACCTAAACTACTATGTTATAGAGTGAGTGGACACTCCTAGATTTCTTTCTTCCAGGAAGAAAATAGGATGAAAGAATAAACAGGTTCCAGAAAGGCTTAGGATTCATCTCTTTAGGCTCTAATACATGTCTTCAACAGAGCTATGTAAATATATTTTTTATTCTCCTGAAGTAATTGTCATCTGGAGGCTTCTTCCTGTCTCCATGTGCTAACCTAGGCCTAATCCTGGAAGCTTCTAGCCTCTGTACAATCTTCTCTAGGCCTAGAATGTTTTTAGCCTCTGAGATTTACTGCTGAATAAGCTCACCCTTTCCTAGTTCTTTCTGATCTCTGGCTCACTGATTTAATCTTGCTTGTCTTTCAGCCTCTCCTGAATTTCTCTGCTTGGTTTCAAACCAATCCTTGCAATATGTTCTAATCTGGCTCCTTTTCAGTCTCTGGCTTGTTCTCTCTTCACCTGTATTTAGCTTCTTCTCTCTCTGCAACCTATTTCACGATAAGTGTTCGGTGAAGTGCCATCTTCCTTTTTCTTAACTGTCCCTTAAGTAGCTTCCGTCTCTCTCTTTTTATGAGAACTGGGCATGTCCGTTTCTGTCAAATCTTTCTCTGATTCATCACTCTGTCTGCCACTCAATTAGACATCACTTTCAAATATGGGCTTTTACAGATTATCTTTACCTTCTTTGTTTGGGATGAAAGGTGTGTACCAAGGGCTTGTCTGTCCAGTCAGAGGGATTAAAGGTGTGTACTCAGGGATGAGCCACAACACAAGTAGCAATGTATTTTTTCAGCAAATAACACAACTTCAGGTTACACGGTGCGATCAAATGCCCTGCAACAAGAGGGAAAAAAGGAAAGATCTTGAGTATTTATTTTAATTTTATGATTATGAATGTTTTGCATGCATGTGTGTAGAAGCCTGGAGAGGCCAGAAAAGAACACTGAATTCCTTAGGACTGGCCTTACAGTCCCAAGAAACTGAACCCTAGCGTTCTGAAGAACAGTCATTGTTCTTAACCGCTGAGCAATGGACTTCTTACTCTGCTCGTTAGATTGGTTGGGGTAAAATGAGCAATAACTGAACCAGGAACTTAAGACTGGAAGGCTGATTGAGAATTATATCTTAGAAACATAAGTTAATACATAGACTTTCTTTGTAAAAATATGTTAGCAAAGATAGTTTTTGACAATTGTAGACTTTAAACTATACATCATTGGTCCTTGGAGTTTTAAAACTGTTAATGGAATCCATATATTTTTAGTAAATAGGCTTGACCCCAAATTTAACTTTGATGACATTATACCATAGATGTAATTACAGAACTATTCTATAGTAATAAATATGTAAACATTTACTAACTTTATATGTCCCCCAAACTTTATTTGATAAACTCTTTTTGTAAAAGGCCAAATGTGAATATAGTAGGTTATATGGGAGAGTAGGGGAAACCTAAGCCATTATGCGCAGTCTTTGCAGGTAAAGAGAGAAAACACCTCTCCTGTTGTGCCCTGCATCCCTGGAGGCCCAAGGGCACATTTCACATCTGTGGGATACTTTATGCAATTGCTTCCAGTTCAGACATTCCTAAAAGAGATCTAGCAGGATAGAGGGTCATCTCAGCCTTTGCCTCAGATCTACCCAGCACATAAATGTCCTACCTGCCCTTGGATGTTCAGCCATGTCAGTTTGGGAGGGTAGCTTGAGGTAAAGCCATTCAGAGAGTTGATATATATATTGTGTATTTACATTTCAAATGTTATCCCAACTTCCCCTCCAGAAACTCCCTCTCCCATTCCCCCCCCCCTTCTATGAGGATGCTCCCCCTCCTCTCACCCACCCACTCCCACCTCACTGCCCTGGCATTTCCCAACACTGGGGAATCCAGCCTTCACAGGACCAAGGGCTTTTCCTTCTGTTGATGCCAGACAAGGCCATCCTCTGCTACATATGCAGCTGGAGCCATGGGTCTCTCCATGTGTACTCTTTGGTTGGTGGTTTAGTCCCTGGGAGCTCTGTGGGGTCTGGTTGGCTGATATTGTTGTTCTTCCTATGGGGTTGCAAACCCCTTCAGCTCCTTCAGTCCTTTCTCTAACTCTTCTATTGGGGACCCTGTGCTAAGTCCAGTGGTTGGCTGCAAGCATCAGCCTCTGTATTTGTTGGGCTCTGGCAGAGCCTCTCAGGAGACAGCTATACTAGGCTCCTGTCAGTGAACACTTCTTGGCATCCACACTAGTGACTGTATATGGGATGGATCCCCATCAGGTGGGGCAGTCTCTGGATGGCCTCTCCTTCAGTCTCTGCTCCACACTTTGCCCCCGTTGTTCCTTTAGACAGGAACCCTTCTGGGTTAAGAATTTGGAGATGAGTGGGTAGCCCCATTCCCCAACCTGGGGCCTTGCCTAGCTTCTGGATATGGTCTCTACATGGTTTCTCTCCCCTTTGTTTGTTTCCAATAAACTCATCCCTGTTGGGTCTTGGGAGTTTCTTGCTTCCCTGACATCTGGGACGTGCTGGTGGCTACCCCAGTTCCCCATCTCTCATTGCTGCACGCCTCTGTCCAAATTCCTGACCCTCTGTATATCATCCCCATCTCCTCATACAGATCCTGCCCCATTTCCACCCTCCCCCTCTCCTCTTCCTCCCAAGTCCTTCCCACCCTCTACCTCCCATGAATATTTTGTTCCTCATTCTAAGAAGGACTGAAACATCCACATCCTCTTTTTGAGCATCATGTGGTCTGTGAGTTGTATCTTGGGTATTCTGAGCTCTGGGGCTAATATCCACTTATCAGTGAGTGTATACCATGTGTGTTCTTTTGTGACTGGGTTGCCTCACTCAGGATGATATTTTCTAGTTCCATCCATTTGCCTAAGAATTTCATGAAGTCAATTTTTGATAGCTGAGTAATACTTCACTATGTAAATGTACCGCATTTCCTGTATCCATTCCCCTGTTGAAGAACATCTGGGTTCTTTCCAGCTTCTGGCTATTATAAATAAGGCTGCTATGAGCATAGTGGAACATGTGTCCTTGCTATATGTTGGAGCATCTTTTGGGTATATGCCCTGGAGTGGTATAGCTGGGTCCTCAAGTATTACTATGCCCAATTGTCTGAGGAACTGCCAGATAGATTTCCAGAGGGGTTGTACCACCTTACAATCCCACCAACAATGGAGGAGTGTTCCTCTTTCTCCACATCCTCAACAACATCTGCTGTCACCTGAGTTTTTGATCTTAGCCATTTTCACTGATGAAGGGTAGAATCTCAGGGTTGTTTTGATTTGCATTTTCCTGATGACTAAGAATGTTGAGCATTCGGTAATGAGAGAGAAAAAGAGAGAAGGAGAGACGGGGCATGGAGGCAGAAGTTCACGTGTCTCCACTAGTCAAAGATAGTTTACATAGCTAGATTGGGTATTAGGTTACACTTCTGATTGAGCATTACCATACTTACAAAGCCCTTGATTAACATTTAAAAAAATTGTATAAAAGCCAAATGGAAAAGGAGGTGGGCACAGGATAGGGGTTTTCTGGGGAAGGGAAATGGGGAAAGGAATTGGCATCTGAAATGTAAATAAAATATCAAAAAAAAAAAAAAAGAATGTTGAGCATTTCTTTAGGTGCTTCTCTGCCATTTGATATTCCTCAGTTAAGAATTCTTTGTTTAACTCTGTGCCTCATTTTTTAATAGGATTATTTGGTTCTCTGGAGTCTAACTTCTTGAGTTCTTTGTATATATTTGACAATAGCCCTTTATCAGATGTAGGCTTGGTAAAGATCTTTTCCCAGTCTGTTGGTTGCTGTTTTGTCCTATTGACAGTGTCCCTTGCCTTACAGAGGCTTTGCAGTTTTATGAGGTCCCATTTGTCGATTGTTGATCTTAGAGCATAAGCCATTGGTTTTCTGTTCAGAAACTTTTCCCCTGTGCCCATGTGTTCGAGGCTCTTCCCCACCTTCTCCTCTATTAGTTTCAGTGTGTCTGGTTTTATGGTGAAGTCTTTGGTCTACTTGGACTTGAGCTTTGTACAAGGAGATAAAAATAGATCAATGTGCATTCTGATGCATACTGACCGCCAGTTGAACCGGCACCGTTTGTTAAAAATGCTGCCTTTTCCCCCACTGGATGGTTTTAGCTCCTTTGTCAAAGATCAAGTGACTATAGGTGTGTGGGTTCATTTCTGGATCTTCAGTTCTATTCCATTGATCTACCTGTATGTCAATGTACCGATACCATGCAGTTTTTTTTTTTTTTTTTTAATCATTATTGCTCTGTAGTACAGCTTGAGGTTGGGGGTGGTGATTCCCCCAGAAGTTCTTTTATTGTTGAGAATAGTTTTCTATATCCTGGGTTTTTTGTTATTCCAAATGAATTTCCAAATTACTCTTTCTAACTTTATGAAGAATTGAGTTGGAATTTTGATGGGGATTGCATTGAATCTGTAGATTGCTTTTGGCAAGATGGCCATTTTTACTATATTAATCCTGCCAATCCATGAGCGTGGGAGAACTTTCTATCTTCTGAAATCTGCTTTGATTTCTTTCTTCAGGGACTTTAAGTTTTTGTTATACAGATCTTTCACTTGCTTGGTTAGATTCACACCAAGGTATGTTATATTATTTGTGACTATTGTAAAGGGTGTCATTTCCCTAATTTCTTTCTCAGCCTGTTTATACTTTGAGTAGAAAAAGGCTACTACTGATTTGTTTGAGTTTTGCTGAAGCTGTTTATCAGGTTTAGGAGTTCTCTGGTGGAATTCTTGGGGTCACTTAAGTATACTATCATATCATCTGCAAATAGTGATATTTTTTACTTCTTCCTTTTCAGTTTGTACCCTTTGACCTCCTTTTGTTGTCTAATTGCTCTGGCTAGGACTCTAAGTACTATATTGAATAGGTAGGGAGAGTGTGGGCAGCCTTGTCTAGTTCCTGTTTTTAGTGGGATTGTTTCAAGTTTCTCTCCATTTAGTTTGCTACTGGTTTACTATGTTTAGGTGTAGGCCTTGAATTCTGATCTTTCCAAGACTTTTCCCATGAAGGGGTGTTGAATTGTGTCAAATGCTTTCTCAGCGTCTAATGAGATGGTCATGTGGTTTTATTTCCTTTGAGTTTGTTTGCATAGTGGATTACACTGATGGATTTCTATATATTAAACCATCCCTACATCATTTTGATGTGTTCTTGGATTTGGTTTATGAGAATTTTATTGAATATTTTGGCATCGATATATAAGGGAAATTGGTCTGCAGTTCTCTTTCTTTGTTGGGTTCTCTTTCTTTTTTTGTATGGTTTAGGTATGAGCGTAATTGTGGCTTCATAGAATGAATGGGTATTGTTCCTTTTGTTTCTATTTTGTGGAATAGTTTGAAGAGTATTGGTATTAGGTCTTCTTTGACCATCTGATACTACCTGGTCCTGGGCTTTTTTTTTTTTTTTTTTTTTTTGTGGGGAGACTTTTAATGACTGCTTCTATTTATTTAGGGGTTATGGAACTGTTTAGATGGTTTATTTGATCCTTATTTAACTTTGGTACCTGGTATCTGTCTAGAAAATTGTCCATTTCATCCAGATTTTCCAGTTTTGTTGAGTATAGGTTTTTCTAGTAGGATCTGTTGTTATGTCTCCCTTTTCATTCCTGATTTTGTTAATTTGGATACTGTCTCTTTGCCTTCTGGTTAGTCTGGCTAAGGGTTTGTCTATCTTGTTTATTTTTTCAAAGAACCAGCTCCTGGTTTTGTTGATTCCTTTTATAGTTCTTTTATATATTCTTTTTTGTTTCTACTTGGTTGATTTCAGCCCTGATTCTATGGTAATTGAGAGTTTTGCTGGATATAATAGCCTTGGCTGGCATTTGTGTTCTCTTAGGGTCTGACATCTGCCCATGATCTTTTACCTTCATAGTCTCTGGTGAGAAGTCTAGTATAATTCTGATAGGTCTGCCTTTATATGTTACTTGACCTTTTTCCCTTACTGCTTTTAATATTCTTTCTTTCTTTTGTGCATTTGGTGTTTTGATTATTATGTGATGGGAGGTATTTCTTTTCTGGTCTAGTCTATTTGGAATTCTGTAGGCTTCTTGTATGTTCATGGGCATCTCTTTCTTTAGGTTAGGGAAGTTTTCTTCTATAATTTTGTTGAAGAACTGGCCCTTTAAGTTGGGAATCTTCACTCTCATCTATACCTATTATCCTTAGGTTTGGTCTTCTCATTTCCTGGAATATTTTGTGTTAGGAGCTTTTTGCATTTTGCATTTTCTTTTGACTGTTGTGTCAGTGTTTTCTATGGTATCTTCTGCCCCTGAGATTCTTTCTTCTATCTCTTGTTTTCTGTTGGTGATGCTTGCATCTATGACTCCTGGTCTCTTTCCTAGGTTTTCTATCTCCAGAGTTGTCTCCCTTTGTGATTTCTTTATGGTTTTTATTTCCACTTTCAGATCCTAGATGGTTTTGTTCAATTCTTTCACCTGTTTGGTTGTGGGTTTTTTTGTAAATCTTTAAGGGATTTTTGTGTTTCCTCTGTAAGGGTTTCTACTTGTTTACCTGTGTTTTCCTGTATTTCTTCAGGGAGCTATTATGTTCATCTTAAAGACCTCTATCATCATCATGAGATGTGACTTTAAATTGGAATCTTGCATTTCCAGTGTGTTGGGGGTATTCAGTACTTGCTGTAGTGGGAGAACTGGGTTCTGATGATGCCAAGTAGCCTTGGTTTCTGTTGCCTAGGTTCTTGTGCTTGCCTCTCTACAAGAGAGATGTCTTTGACTGGAGCTTGTCTCTCCTGTGGGCCTGTGAGCCTGTGATCTTAGGTGTGTCAGCACTCCTGGAGAGACCAGCTCCCTGAGAAGGATTTGGGTATGGAGGGCTGTGGGACAGCCTTAACTTTGGGGCGCAGATAGGCTGGAAGGATCCTGTCCCCAGCTGCTCCACTGTTCCTGTGCCCTGTGTGCTCCTAGTGGGTCCCTCTTTGGACAGTTATTGGAGTGAAAGTGGTGATCTCACCTGTGGGCTTAGGAGTGAACGCGCCCCTGGGAGACCAGCTCTTTCCAGGCGGGATTTGGGTACATAGGGCTGTGGGACAGCCTCAGCTCTGGGGTGCAGATCGAGACCAGAAGGATTCTGTCAGCTTCAACTTTTTTGCTTTTTACTTTTATTTTTTTTTAAATAAAATCCCCATTACTTGGTATCCAGCATTTACCAATAGTAATTACCAAAAGTTCCCACTGAGAACTTTCCAAGTGTCATGACCTATACTTATGCAAACAACACTAAGTAAACTCAGTGGGTCCTACACATAAGATCTGAATATAAAAATAAAGCAGGCCCTTGCCCCAAAATAACTCCACTCACTAATGAGAAAGGTAAGTATTAAAGTAATACACAAACGTAAAACATATTAAGTATTATGAAGGGAAGGTGTACGATGCCATTGTTAACACATAGCTCTGAAAGGTGCTCCATGCAAGTACAAAGCCTGGCTTTCCTGTCACATCAGGCTGGAACTACAGCCAGAGTTGAGACCAGGGACCAGGCTTGTGGGGCAGTGATACATTAACTTAGTTTTTGTAGCTCATACTAATAGATTTTTCAAGTGATGCTGTGGACATATAAAAACAGCAAAGTGGATTTGTTCATAATTTACTGACACTTGCCTTAGCTTTTGAGCAATCAAACTAAATTTAGGCTTTGAGTGTCCTTAAGCAGTAATCCAAAAGCAGTTCTCAGGCCAGGCCTTACTGCCATGCTGCTTCCTCTACAGGATCAAACCAGAAGATGCGATGGACTTTGGTATTTCTCTTCTCTTCTATGGACTTTACTATGGAGTCCTTGAACGGGACTTTGCAGAAATGTGTGCAGACTACATGGCATCAACTATAGGGGTAAGCTCATCTGTGCTTGCTTTCTTTATTTGTTTGTCTGTTGGTCTGTTTTTGAGGTAAGGTCCTGACTGGATCCTGGACTCAGAATTCTGCTGCCTCAGACTCTAGAGCACTAGGATCACAGGTCTCTACCACCACACCCTATTATCTGTGTTCTTAACACTGCCTCCTTGTTACCTCCGGATTGTTCAGACTAGCATCACGTCCTCGACGGAAGGCACTAAGATGAGCTAAGCCACATAAAAACTTTGAGTCAACATAAAAAAGAAACATTTTACCCCGTTGAAAGTTAACATTCACTTAACAGATGCTTTTTTAGTGCTTCATATCTGCCTGGGCCCTGTGCTGTATGCTAGACTTACAAAGATACCTGAAAATAAAACATGGACCCTGAGGAACTGTTGGTAGTTCACTCTGCTAGTGAAGAGGTAGTGATTTACCCAGTAGTGTAGCCACTGAGAACTATTAGAGTAATACACAAACATAAAACATATTAAGTATTACGAAGGAAAGGTGTACGATGCCATGCACACATGTGCTACTGACACATTTGACCTTATTGAGCTCAAAGACGGTATCCTCAGAACAATTCCTCTTCAGCTGACTTTGACAGGAGTAACTGATGAAGCGTGCACCGAACAGAGGAAATAGCACCATAAGAGTTCTGTCAGCTGGACTGAGTGTGGGCAGGGTTTTTTTTTCTTTGTGTGTGTGTGTGTGTGTGTGTGTGTGTGTGTGTATGTGTGTGTGTGGGCATGTGTATTAACATGAACATGCATGTGCACATGGGTACAGAGACCAGATGTCAACTTGAGGTGTGGTTTGGTTTGGTTTGGTTTTTTTTTGTTGTTTTTTTTGTTTTGTTTTGTTTTGTTTTTTGGAGACAGGGTTTCTCTGTGTGGCCGGGGCTGTCCTGGAACTCACTCTGTAGACCAGACTGGCCACGAACTCAGAAATCCGCCTGCCTCTGCTTCCCAAGTGCTGGGATTAAAGGCATGCGCCACCACCGCCCGGCGAGGTGTCTTTTCTTATTTTACATTGTTTATTCTTTTTATTACTATTGCCTTTGTTTTGAGACAGGGGTTTTATATAGCTCTGGCTGTCCTGAAACTCGATACTATAGTTTTGTTTCTTCTCCTTCTGTACATGTGTGTCTATGTGTGCGTGTACACATGTAAGCACATGCCTTCAGAAGCCGGAGGATAACTCTGCATGTCTTTCTCAGGGACCATCCACCTTGGTTTTTTAGACAGCGTCTCTCACTAGCCTGTCTAGGCTGGCCTTAAACTCAGAGAGCCATCTGCTTCTGTATCCCAAGTGCATTATATTTATTCTTGTTATTGCCTGTGTGTATGATGTGTGGGTGTAGGTGTGCATGTGCCATGGTACTCATGTAGACCAAAGAGCGAGTTTGTGGAGTTGGTTCTCTCCTGTGCCTTTCTACCTCTTCTGGTCTAATTCAGATGACCAGGTTTGCATAGCAAGTGCTTTACCTATGAGCCATCTTGACTGCCCTCTACTTTAAGTTTTGCAAAACTATCTGTCACCAAACCAGGAGCTCATCAATTCACCTAGGATCACTGGCCATTGAGATCCAGGCCTTCAGTTGTCTAAGCCCCACCTGTCTCCTGCATTCAGTTCACACTTAAACTGCTGCATACAACTTTTAATGTGGATACTCAAGGCCATCCCAGACCTTTGTGCAACCTCAGCTGTCTCCGTGACATGAAAGGGTAGATGCTTGTGAAGAACTAATGCTAATGTCTAGAGAAACAGTTAACAGATGAGAGTAAAAATAGGTTTTAAAAGAGGGGTCCAGATTAGAATAGACCCTTGGAAGAGACAGTTCTAGGAATCTGGGAGAGATAAAGTCACTTTCGCTGTGAGTAGGGATGGTGGGAGAGGCAGATGGCAAGTATTTGGGAGATAAGTACAACACGATAGACTTTGGTCTCTGAGACAGAAAGGTGTGTGGCATGATAGTGCCTTTTCCAGACCTCCTTACCCAGAGACAGGAGGCCCAGCAAGAGGATTAGATGCAGAGGTGCTTCAGGCTTAAAATTTAACCAAACTCAAAGACCCAAGGAAGTATGCCTTTTTTTTTTTTTTTTTCAAAACAGGAGCACATTTTTAGGATGTTTTTGTTTTCCTGTGTATAAATGTTTTGTCTATATGTACCTGCACCACTTGCCTGATGCCTGCAGAGGTCAGAGGGCTGTCAGATCCCTGAACTAGAGTTATGGATAGTTGTGAGCTGTCTGTCACGGCTGGCAGCTGAACCCAGATCCTCTCCAGAGCAGCCAGTGCTCTTAACTGCAGAGCATCTCTCCAGCCCAGCTTTATCGCTTTTTGATAAATGCTTTGAGGAAATCGATATTCCAGCCTTCTTGCATTCATCAGCCAACACATTCTCTTATTTGTTCAAGGAAATTATTTTTAAACTTTTACAGGACAAGCAGAATTTTCTTTACAAGCACACAGTTACCTACTTCTAGTAAAATCTTAGTGTTTTTTGGCAGGGTGGCAGTGGTAAAACAGACGAGATACCCTCAGCCCTTTTCTGGCAGTCAGCATTCTTCTTTCTAAATTCCACTTGGTAGCACTTCATGAGAGGAAACCTGAGTGGGTTTGCGTTTGCTTGGTGTAAAAAAATCTCCAAGGTTCATTCATATGCTAGAGTTACTTTCCTTTAAAAAACCATTACTATTGTTGTTGTTGTTGGTGGTGGTGGTAGTGGTGGTGGTTTTTCAAGACAGGGTTTCTCTGTGTAGCTCTGGCTGTTCTGGAACTCACTCTGTAGACCAGCTCGAACTCAGAAATCCACCTGCCTCTGCCTCCCAAGTGCTGTGATTAAAGGCATGCGCCACCACTGCCCGGCATTACTATTGTTTTTTATTATTTTCATATGTGTGCGTGTTTTGCCTGCATGTATGACTATGCACCACACACATATCTAGTGACCTCAAGCTAGAAGGGTGCATCGGAGTCCGGGGAACTGTAGTCAGAAGGCTGTGAGCCAGCATGTGAGTGCTGGAAATCAAGCCTCAGTCTCTAGAAGAGCAAGCAGTGTTATAAACCACTGAACCATCACTCCAGCCCCAAGTCTCTTCCTTTTAAAGGCGGAGTGATATTCTGTTGTATTGCACACATGCTCAGCCTCAGTCAGTTTTTAATCTTCTATACATTCTGAGGTCACAGCTTCTGTCTGTAAGAGAATTATAGTTGATTTTATAAGTATGTCTCCAATTAGACCTCAGAGCCAGAAACTTGACCCAATTTATCTCCTGTGGATAACACTTTGATCTGAGAGCTTTAATTGATTGCAGGGTTCCTAGAAATAAACTGAGGTTTTATAATCATATTAACAAGCATTCTCAGTTCCTCTCCACTGGGCTGCGTTACCTCAGAACAATTTTTTCTCACTTCTGTGAAGATGTCTGCAGTCTGAACTAAAGTAACTTAAGTTGTGTCAAGGGATCATGGATGGAGACTGCGTTTTCCATAGGGCCATTATGAAGTCTTAAGCTTGTGACAGCCAGTCACTGTAGTTTCTACTGAAGCTAGAAGTCATGCTGGGGTAGGATTGTGAAATGTTTTGTGGTACTTTTGTCCTCTGAGGGAAGCTCCTGGGAAAGCTCTTCATGTGGTGCATTGGGACACTCTGAAGCTCACCCTTGACACTCTGAGAAAGCCCCTCACCCAGGCTTGTCTCTCAGTTCCTCAGATTTCCTAGCCAACACCACAACAGGAATGTGTGCTGTCTTCACTGCTGAAATAGTGGCGGGAACTAGGGTTGGACTGTTTGCAGATCCTAACCTCCTTTCTGTTGTTGATTTTTTAAAAACTATTTTGTGTGCTGTTAGTGTTTTGCCTGCATATATGTCTTTGTACCATACGCTCCTGCCTCCTGAGTGCTGGGCTTAGTGTGCCACCATGGCTAGCCTGACCTGCTCTCAGTGAACTCTGTGCCATTGTGCAGGTCACTTTTCCTTGTCTCTACCAGCACTTTCTGTACTTTTGAAGCATTGTTCATTTATTTATTTATTTATTTGGGTGTTTTTGAAACAAGTTCTCACTGTATAGCCTTGTCTAGCCTTTAACTCCATTTATACACCTTGAATTCCTGTGATCCTTTTGTCTCTGACTCCCAAGTGCTAGAATTAGGTATACACCATTACAGCCAGAAATACATTTATTTATTTATTTATTTATTCATTCATTCATTTATTTATTTTGGTTTTTCGAGACAGGGTTTCTCTGTGTAGCTCTGGCTGTCCTGGAACTCACTCGGTAGACCAGGCTGGCCTCGAACTCAGAAATCCACCTGCCTCTGCCTCCCAAGTGCTGGGATTAAAGGCGTGCGCCACCACTGCCCGGCTCAGAAATATTATTTATTATTATTATTATTATTATTATTATTATTATTATTATTATTATTGGGTTTTAGAGACAAGGATTCTATATATATATATATATATATATATATATATATATATATATATATATATGTATATTTATATATTTATTTATTTTTTTTATTTTTTTTTTTTTTTTTTTAAAAGTCCTTTCTTAGCCACATTCTCTTCTGGCTACTGGCCTGTTTCTTGCTCCTCACAGGTAGAGCTCTTGTCCACATGGATCACTGTCACTTATTACTTTACTTTCTTACTTATGTACTTAGTTTTTTTAGGGACAGGTTTTGTGTATGTGTGTATGTGACAGCACTGGCTATCCTGGAACTTGATTTGTAGACCAGGCTGGCCTTGAACTCACAGAGATCTGCTGCCTGTCTTCCCAGTGCTGGGGTTAAAGACATGTGATACCACTCCTGGCTATTTATTTGTTTATGGCTGTCACTAACTCTTTAGCATGTTCTAACCTGGCTTCTGTTTGCGCCCTTCTGAGTGCTTAGCCTGAGAAACTTAGACTCCAGACACTAGGAGCACTGGTGTGATGTCCCTCAGCAGGTGCCAGCACAGTTGACTTAAGAAGTCCTTCCTTAGAAAGCTTCTCCAGACTTAAAACTGTACCTCTTCAGTCTGTGTTCTGTGTGAAGACTGGGCTGGAGAGGAGGCACCTATAGAAAGACCTTAGGAGACTGTGGTGGTAAATA
This sequence comes from Rhabdomys pumilio, assembly GCA_030674055.1. NCBI lineage: Eukaryota > Metazoa > Chordata > Mammalia > Rodentia > Muridae > Rhabdomys > Rhabdomys pumilio. The sequence continues at coordinate 92,978,190 of JANHMN010000003.1, read as the reverse complement.
TTGTTAACTCAACATGAGTTAGAATCACCTAACCTCTGCCTCTGCGTGTGCGTGTGTGCGTGTGCGTGTGCGTGTGCGTGTGCGTGTGTGTGTGTATGAGAGAGAGAGAGAGAGAGAGAGAGAGAGAGAGAGAGAGAGAGAGAGAGAGAGAAAACTTCTAGATCCTATTAACTGAGGTGGAAAGATCCTTCTTAACTGTAGGTGGCACTGTTCCCTGGGGTAGAGTCCTAGACTAAGGAAAAAGGAAAAGGTGAGCTGAGTGCCAGCATTCACCTCTCTGCTTCCAGACTGCACATGCACTGTGACCACTGTCCTTATCTTCCCAGGCAGACAGATTCTCACAGCTTTTCTGGCCTTCCCTCCCGCTCTCATCCTCTAGTTCTACAGTGAATCGGGCATGCCTACCAAGCACCTCTCAGACAGCGTGTGTGCTGTGTGTGGGCAGCAGATCTTTGTGGATGTCAATGAAGAGGGCATCATCGAGAACACATACAGGCTTTCCTGCAATCACGTGTATCCTGCCTTGTGCTACATCTCTCCTGAGCCCGCACTCCAGTCATGGTGGGAAGAGGGTGGTGGTTACTACAGTGTGTTGTCCAGAGGTGGAGTGTAGGTGAGCCACAGCAGCAACTGCAGCTTTCCTCACCCTTCTACCAAACTGGCAGTCTCTCTTCAGTAAAAGGTAGTTATGGACTGCCAGGTCCTAGAGCCCACAGCTGCAGCCAGTGAGGATGGTGCGTGTCACAAGGGAAGGAGACCCTCTGCTGCAGCGGCTGAGTGAGCCAATCCCCACTGCTCATTTGATCTTGTATTTACTAAGCTCCCATTCTATGTCACATTGGGAACTGGGCATTATCTCTGTCTTGGCTCATACCAACCATGTAAATAGCATCACTGCCCTAACCCCCTGTTAGGAAACATTCAGAGAAAAGGGACCTGCCCCAGATCACACAACTGCAGGAAGTAATGGCACAATCTGAACCTTTCTCTAGAGCTGATGCTCTGGCACTTGGAGATACAAGATGAGGCTAAAGTGCCAGTCTGCTTTCAGTCACTTCCCTTGACCAGTGGTGCTCAGATTCCATGAATTCTGTATCCGAGGCTGGTGCATCGTGGGAAAGAAGCAGACATGTCCCTACTGCAAGGAGAAGGTGGACCTGAAGAGGATGTTCAGCAATCCGTATCCTTTGAGTCCTTGTTGATAGTGGGTAGCAGGAAGTACTGATGCTTCCAGCATTCAATTTGGTTCCTGTTCTGGGGAGGTGGGGTGACCTGAAGCAGTCCAGAGACTGAGTTTCCCATCCTAAATTGCTAGTGGAAGCAGCCACTGTTGCTTGTCATGTGTTTGCTTCTTCACCTATGTCAGCTCACTTGATTCCCTAGCAGCTTTCAGAGGCTGAGCAATGTCCACAGTTATTTCCCCAGTGGGTGCCACCTTACCCATGCTGTGCAACTGGAGACCACCTTTACCTGTGCCGGCAGGACCTGAGAATCTGGGGAGCTGGCAGACACTGCCCTTCCTACCCAGCCATTTCTCTGGCCTCACATTCACTTCCTATGGTGTACAAGGATCCAGCTCTATTTCAGCTCCTGTCTCAGCTACCCTCTGTGTTCTGTGGTTTCCAGTTCCCTCTTCATATACACCAGCAGGACACTGTCGTAGTCTTTGAACAAGAGACTCTGGCCTTTCCCATTTTAGGTTTCCTACATGGTTCTTCTAAGACTGGTCCCAGAACACTTATGGTCATCTGGCCTTGCTGGGGTGTGTGGCTGCCCTTAGCTCTTAAGCGACCCAGGCCATGTTGATATTTTTGATGCCTTTGGAGGAGTGTTCCACCCATTTCAACAGCTTCTCCATGAACTTTGCTCCCAGCAGGCTTTGCAGGCATTCTCTCTCTTCAGAGCAGTCCCTTTCCCTCATTTAGATGTAAAAGGAAAGGAAACCCCATAAAAGACCTTTTGGCCCCAGTAGGGCCTGCTTCAAGTCTCTGTCAAGGGTGGGCTCCTTATGAATAACCTGTTGGCTCCTTTTCTCTCTGACACTTTGTCTTGTTCCGTGACATTATTCCTGGGAAGATATTAAGAAACATTTACTCACCCCGGATAAGGAACCAATGACAGACTAGCCAAGTCCAACTTAGTGAACCAGTGAGTTTTATTAGTATTACCTGTTGTTGAGGAGTTATTTGTATGGGCAGAAAACTCAAAGATAGCTGCACCACCAAAAGCTACCATAGACAATGGCTGCTGAAAGTCACAAAGGTGACTTGGCCTGAACTCCTTCTGGGCAATTCAGCTGGTTTTAGAGTCATCCAGGAAGCTCAGTGTAACTCAGAGTCTGCTAGGAAACTCATCAGCAATTTTTCACTGCTTGTGTACTTTTGAGTAAAGAGTGCCCTAGTGTATTTGGTTGGTTTCAGGGACTTCCTGAAGCTTTTGCATTGTTTACTTTCTGGGCTTAAGGAGCTTCGCTGCTGGGTGGGATGTTTTACCTCTTTATAGAATAGTTTACTTCTTAACAAGCTTCCTGCCAAGATGAAAGAGAGTTTTTTTGTTTTTTAAAACCTGGAAGGAAATTGGTACACAACACGTCAGTAGACTCAGTCTTTTCCTTGATGGAGAAAACCTTAAATTCTATACATTGCAAGGGCCTTCTGGGGTCCAGGAATATAGCTATACCAGAAGCAAAGTACTTACTAGGAGACTACTGGTTAGCTGGGGTGGGGCTTGAATGCCTTTAATCCCAGGACTTGGAAGGCAGAGGCAGGTAGAGTTTGAGCCAGGCTGGTCCCCAGAGTGAGTTCCAGGATAGCCTTAACTACACTTAACTACACAAAAAAAACCCTGTCTGAAAAAGGAAAAAAAAGGGGGGGGGATGGGTACTGTAACTTATTCCTAGCCTCTTGTGTCATGGGTTTGTCTGTGGGGTGTCATGTCTGTCAGACTCAGGCTGTTTGTCATGTCTGAGAAGGTGGTGTATCTGTTTTACCTCTCCACTTCTCATGTCTGTCTCCAGTCCCCTCTGCTCTCCTTCCTTTGATTTTCTGAGTTCAGCCTTTCATTCCAACCTAGAGAGCTGAAGAGAATCTGGGCTATGGAGCAGCTTAAAACTCTGGGCAGACCCAAGGAAGGCCTTCCTACCATGCTGGGTAAACCTAACAGCTACTGAATATTGAGTGTGAGCCTTAACATTCTCACAGCTGGGAAAGGCCTCATGTCATGTACGGACAGCTGCTGGACTGGCTTCGATACTTGGTAGCCTGGCAGCCTGTCATCATTGGCCTGGTACAAGGCATCAGCTACATCCTGGGCCTGGAGTAATCAGAAAGTACATCATTGGAGAACCCACCCCACCCACCATGGACCTCAGGGCACTCTCCTTGCGCCCACAAAGACTTGGGTGGAAAAGACTCAAAGGCACTTGGGCCATTCAGGACCTCCCCAGCTGTGTCTGGGTTGGAGGGGAAATGATGGAGAACCAGCCACTGGGGCTGTCAGCAATGGGGGCTTTTTAAAAGAAAATTATTTTGATGAATATATTTAAATTTTTTTATTGTGGAGCATAGGAACTGTCCCCACCCTCAGGCCTTACCTTGCTTGGACAGGGTAGGGCAAAGCTGCCGTATTATCGGTTGGGAGGAGTCTTCTCACTCTAGCTGAGCACTGGTGGGTTTTCAGGAGGCTGAGTGCTTCAGCCTACCCTTTACCTCCTCTTCCCTTCCCTCTGAAAGGCTCAAGCCTGGTTTGCACTCAGTGTAGAAGAGCTCAGATTAGCACTGAGTGGTGATGGGTCTCTTCATCTCTGGACATAAGATAGGTGTTGTGTATGACTCTGTTGCCTTTTTGTCTGGAAACTAAAGGCTGGGTGTGGTAAAATCAATGACTTTTCCAATTAGGGAAGCCCTGTGGCCTCAAAATTCACTGACATGTTTTGGGACAACTAGAAAAATAAGCAGCATGGATAACCTGCCCCTGAGCAGGACTGTCGCCAGGCAGGGTATAAAAGCAGTCTGCATGTCATTGGCCTGTGGAAGCTTCTTTGGCAGCAGTGAATGTTACAGCTTCTTGTGCAAGTATACCCTTCAGTCTGGAAGTGTTGACATGTGCCAAAGGCTACTCTGCACATCACTTCCTTCCTGAAAGCCTAAGAGTGTGTATGTTTGTGTATGCACAGAGCAGACAGACTAATGGATCTGTTTTCGGCCAGTCATCAGTGTACCCTTGAAGTTAAGTGGGGATTCCCAGCCCAGAAAACATCCCTATGTAGGCTTGGTCATTTGTGGGCTTTTCCCGGGCCTGACATTAAGAATGGTGAGTGCATAGGAAAAATAAGGCCTGAATAAACATGGGCTCTGAAAAGGGGCTTCTGAGTAGGCCTTACTGTAGTCCTAGAAATATGAAGAAAGTGGGAGGACATCATGGGTCAGCAGCACTGCGTTTCTAGAGAAATTTGGCCTCGCCCATTTGAAGGCAACAAGAACCAAACAGGATCTTGTCATCACATCTGAATAAAGCTCCATGAGCTGGGCTGGAAAGCTGGACATCCATTTGCTTTTCTTTTTGTCACCTCTTTCCCATGACCCCTGAGGTACCTTGGCCTCTTGTATCCCCGCTGAGAGCTGGGACCTGGAGTCATTGGTACTACCTTCCCACCTATCCCTCCCCTTAGTGTGTGTGGTTCCTATCCTATGGCATTAGGGGCCCTGAGACCTCACTGATGGTCCCCTTTCAGACTGAGTGGCACTCCACCCTCAGTCTGAGGCTAGTAACCTGCTACCCCCTACTACTCTTGCTCAGCTATGGCTTCCTCTTTCCCTCCATCCTCAGGAATGGGAGCTGAGCACAAGGCTCAGAGACAAGCTATTCTTCCTTTGGTATTGCCCTCCCCTCTCCCTAAGGTGAAGGCTGCTTCTATGTTTTACCATTAGTCTTGGTTGTTCTAAGGTACAGCTTAGTTCCTCTTCCTGCACCCCTTCCTGCACCCCTTCCTACACCCCAGTAGACTGAGAAATCCCCCTCTGGGTATGTGGGGGCACACAACTTCTAGACCTAACTCCCGGTGGTCCTGGATTCTGAGGAACTTTCCCCTGAATTCTGCAGCCTAGGTGGATGGCTCAGAAGAGACGAGATAGGAGTGTGCCACATAAAAGACAGCTTTCGGCCTCCTGCTTCTGAACCAAGTGTGAATCTATTCCACGGGTCCTTCCACCTGATCTGTCCCACTTGTCACCAGCTCTACCCTCTGATCACAGAATCAGAAACCTAAGACCACAGCAGTTTGCCACAAGTACATGCATTGCTCTTTCTGCCCCAAGAAGTTCTGGAACAACATTCAGGGAGCATGGCTTCAGGATTTTGTCTGATTCTAATTTTGTTATCCTAAGTCCCAGCCTCCGAGCTACCGGAGCCAGTGTTTCGGAAGTGCCTTCCTGGCTATTTGGGGTCAGCTCTCAGCTTGGCTGGGAGTTTTGTACACTAGCCAGGCAGGGAAGTTGCTCTTTCTTGTGGTCAGATTTTTTTTTTTTGGGGGGGGGGGTGGTTCAGGCAGCTGCACTGAGCCTTGGAGCTCCCAAAAGCTCCAAGCTGTTCAGGGCTTAAGAGCCAGGTAGGAAGATCTAAGCTTCCTGTAAGTGAACCTGCACCAGTGGCTGTGGCTGTGGCTGTGTGTGAGGCTGGTATTAAGTGATAGACCTGCCCTGGGGGGAGGGCTGGGGGAGGGGAGCCTGAGAGAAGCTAGGATGTTAATGGGCCAGTGAGGCATTGAATGTAAAAAGGTCAATGATTCAATTTGGGGCCCCCAGTACCAATAAATACTGTCTCCTTGGAGTTTGTTCTGTAGAAAGTAAAGGCTTGGCCCAATAGAAAGTTGGCTGTGAAGGGTGGAAGGGGCAAGACAGTAGTGACCTGTGAGAGACTGATCTGTCTGTCTCACCCCTTAGCTGGCCTCAGTGAGGTAGACAGCGGATCCCAGTGAGTTTGGAGAAGGGCCCTGGGAATTGTCTGCTGTGAGCATTGGGTCAAGGGGCGGAACAGCCTGTTTGGGATTGGGATTCCTAGTTAAGAAAGTGAAAGTGAAAATAGTTGGGAGCTTTCCTAGAAGCTGACTGCTGCTCACCCTTCCCAGAAGGACTGTTAGCAAGCTAGCAAACGGAGGGAGTGTTGCTTCCCAGGTAAGTCCCTGGCTCTTAGTCCTTTCTCTCCTTCCTAATGGGTAAGACTGGATTGGGGAACTGTTATAAAAGTGCTGTTTGGAGCCGGTATGAGAGAAAATTGTTACTAGGTAACACCAGAAGTGCCTTAAGTGCAGTCAGCCCAGCTAGTGGCTAGAGGCTTGCCCTCTAAACTAGCGGAAGCTCAAATGGGTGTCAGTAACACTGCCAGAGGGAAAGAGGAAGCCCACATGTAGGGCTAGCTGACTTTTACTTATTTTTTCCAGAGGAAGTCACAGATACCAGACTTGCTTGCTCCTGATACATCATGACCATGAGACACTGCTGGACAGTAGGTGGGACACTGGGCTTTGTGGCTAACTTTGCTATCACCCCCAGGAAATTCCATCCAACTCCTTCTATGTAGCTACTTTGGTTCTGGCTCCATTTCAAGGCTCCTTTGCACTATGTTCCTCGGAGTTGAAGGGAGGGTGGGTGTTGAAGGGTCTCCACCCACTGACTCCTGGTGAGAAGTCTGTCCCAACCCAAGTAGCAGCTTGTCCCTAACTAGGATAGGTGATAGGACGCTGACCTTGATTCTTATTTACATCTCTGACTATTTGTTCCTCAGACCCCAGTTCTTGGTGGGTCCTGCTTCTGTATGTCCATGTTGTCATTCTGGCCAGAGCTACATCTGCACCTCAGACAACTGCCACTGTCTTAACTGGAAGCTCAAAGGACCCATGCTCTTCTTGGTCTCCAGCAGTCCCAACTAAGCAGTACCCAGCACTGGGTGTGATCTGGCCAGAGAAAGAAGTGCCACTGAGTAAGGAACAAGTATCATGGGAGCACAAGAGGATACTGTTGTCAGAGGCAGGTTGTAAGCACAGGGGTGGGGGTTGGGTTGACTTAAGAAAGTTCCTCCAACCTGCCAAGAAGCACTAGCCAGGCCAACTTGGCTGTGTTTACCATTCTACTGCCCAGCTCCCCAGATGGTTCCTATAGAACTCACAGGCAATAAAGAACCTCCCAGGGCCTTGGTACTCTGGGGCTCAGAGCCCCTTTAACATTTTCCTATGTGGGAGGGATACAGGTATTAGAAGTTTCCGACTTATGACTAAGTGGAGCTTGGCAGGGAAAGGGCCTCTGTTTTATAGAATAACTAACAGTCAAATGTGCTCCTAGATGGAACGCTGACCTTGTCCTGTACGGCCTGCAGCCGCTTCCCCTACTTCAGCATCCTCTACTGGCTGGGCAATGGTTCCTTCATTGAGCACCTCCCAGGCCGGCTGAGGGAGGGTCACACAAGGTAAAGGTCATTGCAGTCAGGCTAGAAGAAAGCCCTTTCCTCTCCAGCCCCTGCAGCCCTCTCCTGATCTCCTTCTGCTCCTCTAGTCGAGAGCACAGGAGCACAAGCGCCTGGCTGCACAGGGCTTTGGTGCTGGAGGAGCTGAGCCCCACCCTACGGAGTACCAACTTCTCCTGCGTGTTTGTGGATCCTGGACAGGTGGCCCAGTACCACATCATTCTGGCCCAGCTCTGGGTAAGGAACCTGAAACAAGGCATCCAGGGATGGAGGAACACTGCTACCTGGGGAGAAAGGACCGGCTTTTCCAGTGCAACCTGTAAGCTAGTGACTTGGGACTGCAGTGACTCTTCCTTAGCTCTGACTGTATGTGCATTTACTTTCTCCAGGATGGGTTGAAGACAGCTCCGTCCCCTTCTCAAGAAACCCTCTCCAGCCACAGCCCATGATCCAGATTAGCAGGCCCAGGGGTCACATGAAGCCAACCACAGCATGCCCTTTACTGGAGCCTGGTTGTCACCTCCCTGGAGGGTGATGTCTACACCATAGGCTGTGATTGCCTCTCTGCAGCTGAATCTCAAACTCAAGCTTCATTTCTACCTAGATTATCATAGTAATTAAGCCCTTAGAGTTCTTCCTGCTTGTCCTTCTGTCCATCCATCCTGTTAACCTTTTCTAATGTCTTATTCATCCCACTGGTGTTCTGGAACCTCTGAGACCTGATGACACCTTAGCCAAGTGACAGCTCTGCTTACACTCAACATGAATTTGAGATGCCTGCCTGCCAGATTTCTCACATGCTGCACCAAGCCAGCAGGTTAACCCTGAAGCCTAGTTGAGATGTAATGTTGGCAACATCCACACTCTGCTGACCATTGTCTGCATTGACTTCAATATTTACAGGTGTGGGGGTTTTTTTCTCCCTAGTTTGCCCCCAATGTACTGTTCCGAGGAATGGGATGGGACAATGGCTGCTTCAGATCACAATTGTATATCTGTCAATCCGTGTCTCAGCAGGACCCACGAGTTCTCATAAAGCTGCAGCATCTCAAGGTCTGAATTTTTTTTGTTTTAAGGCCCTAGTACTGTCCTTAGCAACTCTGCCTGACTCAGGAGGGAGCACAGGACACTGCCTCTTACCAAATAGAAATTCAGAATAACATGAGCCCCTGGAATATAAAACAGACCATAATACTAGTTAGGAACAGGGGCCAGAAACATAGGCTCCAAAGAGCTGTAATTCCCCTCTTTTTTCCTCATACTGACCCAAAGAGCTTAGCACTCAAGGGAGAAAAATAGACTTTATTTACAAGTAATAACATTTAGAAAAGATCCATCCCCGGCCCTTAAAAACCTTCCCATCGTTCATATCCCACCCCAGTGCAAGTCTGGGGAAGGTGAAGTATGAGCTGCCATTGAAGGCTGCCCCCATCCCACCCCTGAGACCCAGGACCTATCTGTCCTGGAAAAAAGCATCCTCCAGGCAGCTGTATATGGAAGTAGGTAAGAGCACAGGCTCATACCAGGTCATGCCCAATCCTGGGCTTCAAGAGCAAAGACCCCTGCTAGGCCCAGCCACCAGGAACAGCAGGAAAGCAGAGCCTGCTTCTCCAATGGTCCCTTCTAGGTCCAGAGACTAAGGAAGACTGGGCTCAAGAATCCAGTCTCAAATCTAGTTATGATGGAAAAGTGGACTTTTCCAAAACAAGGGGGAAAAAATCAGGAGGCAAGATAGGGAGAGGACCACACACTGTCCAAGCTCCAAGCCTCCTGGGCCAGCTCTGAGAGATGCCTAGAAGGCACCAGTCAAGTCCAGGTACCAGGCCAGGGTGTAGGCAAACATCGTCGTCTCTGGGAGGGCTGGCCGCCATTGGCCTGGGAACTGAGAGAAGGCACTGAGGGACAGTAGAAGGAAAAGGACCAGGCAAGGTCAGTGCTGACAACGCAGGTGGGGTCACGGGTGCACTGGTTTTGACTCTTTAATGCTTTGCCTGAAAGAGAAAGACAACCTCTATTGTTGCCAACCTCTATTGACTAGTTCAGAAAAACCCTGGCTGGACCTCTCCCTTGTGGGGTCCCATAAACACCTACCTTTGAAGTTACCAGTTGCTAGCCACACCTAAGAAATGTGAGATCCTTAACTATGAATGACTAACCAAGACAGAGGGTACCTCTTGTGCTCCCACCCTTCTCCAGTGGCTTGGCTTGGCCCTGCCTTGAATGTTGCCCTCTAGAGTATCTAGGGATGGTCTTCCTTTTACTGCATTACCTTGCCCTTGGCCCGAGGAGTGGCAGCAGCAGTAGCAGCGCCGGCTGTGGTGGTGGTGGCAATGCGTGGAGAGCGACGGGTTCCGCTGCGAGGATTGGGGGAGACCTTCCCTGGGGTCTTCTTCGAAGCTCCTCGCCTTAGAAGACTATTTCCCAGCTTCTTGGGTGTGTTAAGGATGCTGAAAGCCATTGACTGGCGACGGTCCGCCTGTGGGGAGGGAAGGTCTGTCAGCCTGCTACTTTGGGGCTCTGCCAGCAAGGCTTCACTTGGCCTTCCTTCTCCCCCCTCGGTCCTGAACTAACCTGTTTGAGAACTGGAACTGCTTTCTTGTGGGTGTCAGCAGTGCTGCTCTGCTTCCGTCCTTCATGCCGGTCCCTGGGAGTCATGGGGCGTGGAAAGCAGCTGGTGGTAGCTTTCTTGGACTGTGAGGCAAAGGACAGTTAGGTAGATAATGGCAAAAGGACATGCCTTCCCCAACTCTGACAGAGGCCCTTCCAACAGTCTGTACATCTGCCTTTAGGAAAGAGACTTTCCTAAGATTTGGTGAGCTGGTTCATGCCTGGGCGCAGTGCTAAAGAAAACAAAGCAGATGCACACATCACCTACCTCAGGAGTGCCAGGGCCCTGGTGGGTCTCTGAGGAAACCCGTTTTCGCTGCTGCCTGGTAGTGATGCCAGCACCCTCAGCAATCTGAGTTGGCTGCATGCTGGCTCTGCGCAAGGTTTCCCGGGGGTCTCCAGTTTTCATCTCCTCATCAGTGATGGTAGCCAGGCTCAGGGTAGGCTGCATGGGACAAGAGGCAACAATCAATGAGCCCCAACTGTACAGAGCAAGAACTAGGGCTAAAGCTGAATCTTTAAAACGCCTTCCTTCCTGTTGTTCGTGTCTGCCTATACCTGATGAATAGCTAACAGTCTCAAGCATAGTCGTATCTGACTTCATACCTGAGTGACAGCTGCTAGCTATTCCATGTGGAGGTGACCTTCCCAGTAGACCAAAAACCCAGGATAGATATTCAGGCTAGACACTAAAGTCAGTGTGGGAGGTCTTGAGGTGACCTCACATCTCACCCTAGATTCCAGAGGGTAGCAGGTCTTCAGGTGCGGGGGGCAAACTCGGTTTCGCTGCTGCAACTCTGCGATGCGATTCCAATCATCCAGCTGCTCGGGCTCATCCTGGCAAGTGCCCATATAGAAGCTATTCCTTCCTACAGAGGGCAGAAAGTTAGGGCAGACACGGCTGCTGGTACACTGTCTACTAAGCTGGCCAGGCTTTTGTTGCCACTGTTCCCTCCCATCTTCCTGAGGGGCTTCAGGCTGGATACACAAGCCCTGTTCTGTATTGATGTTGTACAGCAAACCATTTGTCTCACGGGGCGATCAGAAGAGCTCATGACCAGAGGCTGCAGCACCTTATTCACCTGCCAAGGCTTGGTGCCCCACACAAAGAGAAACTGAGGGTCATGAATTGATAACCAGGGAGGGTCCCTACATCCTAAGGGCAACTTACAAGAAATTGCTGGGCAGCCTGACTTTCCCAAGCCCACTGTTTCCCCGAAAGCAGCTCACACTGGGAACTGTGTGGGAATCTTAACAAACTGGTGAGCATCCCTGGTTCAGACTGTCCCCTTGCAGTCCTAGGATGGGCAATGCCCAGAGAGGACACAGGTGAGTGAGAGGCAGCAAGGAGGCCTGCCTTGAGCTTTTGGAAGCTTGCCTCTTCCCCACACCAAGATCTACTTCCAATCTAGTTTGGGATTCTGGAAGATTCCTGCAGTCCCCTTACCTTGGGGAGCCCCACTGGACATCCTGGCCTGGGAGCGACGAGCAGAGCTTCGGGTGGTAGGCCGGTAGCCAGGCAGGGTGAGCAAAGCAGAGTTGCCATCATCAGGTGAACCCAAGCGGGCCAGAGACTGAGTGGAGGAAGTGGCTCGCAAGTTGGCCTGGGAAGCAGGGGCAGACTGGGTGCTGTAGAAGGATGAGTTAGCGCTGTCTGGCTCTTCCAATTCTAGTTTCTGCAAGGACAAATCATTGCAGTAACACTATAAAGCAGCACCACCTCCTTCTGCCCTAAAGCTCTCAGATACCACACTGCTTAAAAAAGGTCTTGACATTCCAAGCATGTAAACAGGCCATACAGCCAGAAGCATCTCAAAAGATGCTGAAATTGCCAAGACTTTTCTACCCGAAACATTTTGAAGGAAGCATTATTGGCCTATTTCAGAGATAAAGCAAAGTCACACAGCTACTTCCTAGCTCTAGTCACACAGCTAGGAAGTAGCTAGGCTAAGAGCCAGAACTCATCTCCTAAGCTATCTGTTTGGACTCTGCCCATAATCTCTGCTGCCCCTGGACCCAGGGTTCCCAGGGTCTGAACATCATCTCATTATCCTCAAATTCTCAGTAGTAGAGGCGTAAAAGTGCCTTTCCACCAGTCTCCCCAACCCGCTAGAGACGGGAGGGAGGGAGGGAGGAGCTCAGACCATTGAGAGCCACACCAGGCTACATCCTGGCTGCATGGGGGTTCCAGAAGCTCAGAATTAGCTGTTCTTTCCTATATATTGCTCTGTCTTCCTGCCCGGCAGGAGAGACTGGGAGCTGGAGAGATGGCTCTGGTTAATAGCACTGGCTGCAGTTCCAGAGGTCAAGTTCAATTCCCAGCAACCACCTGGTGGCTCACAACCATCTGTAATGGGATCTGATTCTGTCTTCTGGTGTGCATGAAAACTGAGCCTATATATATATAAAATAAATCTAAAAAGAAAAGAGACCCTAAACAAATCTATACCCTTTTTAAAAAATGTTGATCATTCCTGAGTGCTCCTGATTTATGACCCCTGGATAGGAAATGGTGTTAATATCCAGTAGTCCTACATCCAGTAGCCTAACCTTGGTCATGGTAATGTTGATGATTTGTGTGGTACGCCGGCGAGCAGAGCGGGTCTTACGGCCGGAGTCAGGGAAGGGATCCCCCAGAGAATCCAGGCTGGTCTCCAAGGGGGCCTGACCCCGAGCAGGAATGGGGGTGAAGTAGAGACTCTCCAGGGATTCCACTTTAGGGGGCAGGCGTTGGGAGATGGGTGAGGCTGGCTCTCCAGGGACACTGGTACCATCTGGTTGGGTACGAGGCAGCTTGCTGTAGAAAAAGCAATTTGCTGAGCTGCAGATCCTGAGCTAGAAGACATGTCTGTTTCCCTGCCCCGAACTGTCACACTTGTTACAGGTAAATGTGGTGAAGCACACCACCACTGTCTTTCAGAGATAGAAGGGCCTTGATGGGGCCTTCCTGTCCACGCTTGGCTGCTCCTAACCTTTACACTAGCAGCTCTCAGATCTACCTTAGCTCAAACCCTGCTCTGCAGTCAGACTGCTATGGGCCCAGACCTCCCCAGATGCCACAAATGTTCCACAATTAGCAGGTCTACTCTAAAACCCTCTGCCTGTTCTTCCTCCTGTATCTCCTCCTATACTAAGCAGGGACACCTTCGCAGGTTGCCAGGCTACGAATGAGCGTGTAATTTGACCTCTTCTACCATACACAATCAGTCACCATTCTCAGAAGCTCTCCTAGCTGCACACTCCTCATGTACACTCCGTTCCCTCCACCTCAGCTCATCTCACCTAGACTTAGACTGCCATGAGAGACACTGCAGAGTAGTGACAAGAACTCAGGACAGACTGCCAGGTTCAAACCTGGCTCTATCACTGGATCCCTCTAAAGCCCAGTTCTATCTGTTTAAGGTTGCTAAGGGAAAATGAAGTTGTAACTGTTCCAAAAACTCAGAACATTCGCACAGAGCAGTGCATGTTTGATAGAAACAGTACTCTCAGCAAACTCTAAGATGCAAATCCACCCTGTAGTCCTCAAATTCAGCACTTCGGAAGCTTATTAGTCTTTAGTCCAGCCTCTAGGCTCTCGGGCCTACTCGGCCTCGCATTACAGGCCGCTCATCCACCTCTGCACACTCCTGTAGACTTTATCAAAACTCATAAAAGCTTCCTAACTGTTCCACCTCTTTTTCACTTCTACTGTGCTCTAAGCAGGCATCTGTCATAGAAGAACCACAGGCTAGAACAGCATGTACTCAGTGAACAGAATAGAAGAGAGGCATGTCTCCTGACCTAGCAACACTGCATGGGGTTCCCTCCTCCAAGCTCAGATCCAGGCTGTCAATACTTAAGTCCAGCTGGGGTTTCACTTGAGGCTCACGGCTCTTTAAGGCATCAGTTGCCACCTGGAATTTGCCCAAGTCCCGAAGCTGCTGGTCTGCGTGGGCAACCTAGGAAGTAAATAAACAGAAGTCTGGAGTAGGGGTGGCCTTGGAGCGGACGTGTGAAGTGCAACGGGACAGAGGTGAGGTGCTTCTGTTTAAAGCAGCTGCTTACCTGAGCCTCCAGGCTGCGCACCTGGGCTGTAAGGTGACGGCAGGCCTGTTCAGCTTCTTTAGTCTTCAACCCTGCCTGTTGCAGCTCACGGCCCAGACGGTCGGCTTCAGACCGCAGCTCCTTGTTCTCCTTCTGCAGCTGTTCCAGGCCTTGAAGCTGTTCCTGCAGCTCTTGGTTCTGCTGCTTCTTGGCATCATAATGGGTCTTGGCTTTCTCCATCTGTGTGGACAGACAGGGTGTGTGTATAGCAGAGCCCAGAAATGGTCAGGGAGAAGGCAGGGCAGGACAGCTACTGGCCCCTCCCTACCTGTAGCTTGTAATGCTCAGCTGCCTGCTCCTTCTGGCTCAGCTGAGCTTGCAGCTCATTCAGTTGGGTCTGGAGGCGCTGGACCTCCTGCTGGCTTTCACCTCCCTGGGCCTGGAAAGCCTGAGAAGTCAATCAAAACAAGGAAACTCTGATTACCCAAACCCACTGGCCTGCTCTTGCTGTTCAGTTTCCATGGGTACGTCAGAGTCCTTCTCAGAACACTTAGGAAACCTCAGCCCAATACTCACATTCCCCCCACCCTCCAACTGCAGCCTACAGAACAATTGCATTCTCCCTCCCAGACCCTCCTGATACTTTTCACAGTTCGGCCTGCCATCTATGAGGCCAAGCACCAAGTATCTCACCTCCTGTACAAGTACATTATCTCCCAAGGGAACAGAAAGTGATCTTCAGAGAATACCCTGGTATAGAGCACAGTGGGAGACAACTGTATGTGCACGTCAATGACAGGGTCTCACTCCTCCAAACCACTCCAAGAAATAACTTTTATCCTTGTTTTAGAGAAGAAAAGAGCTCAGAGATTTAGGCAAACTGACCAAGGTCCAAAACTGTGGGGCTGGCTCCTTTATGGTGCCAGCACTAACCACCTCCTAAGGGGACCAGAACTCTTCAAGAGCAGGCCAGCAGCTAATTCCGTTACCTGCAACATCAGCTTGGTTTACTACAGGTACTAGATGGATGCATCCCACCAATAGTCTCCTACATCTGCTAGCTCATAACAACCCCTAAAAAGGAACATGATGAACCTACTTATTGTTCACAACAGACCAGGGCAAGGAAGTGAGAAGGCAAACTGAAGCTCAGAGCTCCTCTACCTAGGATCCACTCTGTGCTACACAAGTCTCAGTGGAACTGGTGCCTAATCTGTTGCCCTTAACTAAGGGATGGGAAGCTTAGAGCTACAAAAAGCAAACACGAGAACACAGAAGGTAACAGAATGAGAAGCATTAAAGTGTTAACTGCACTGGTCACCGCGGCACACTAATCCCAGCACTCTAGGCTGCATAGGCCCTGTCTGCCATCCCAAGGTGGGGCGGGCAGAAATGATTCTAAGAATTGTTGACACTCTCAGCTGTTGAACCCCAACTACTTAAAACAGGGCTTTTCCACAGAAAAGATGGATGGAGGAGTTTGTCCTATTCTGTCTTGTAGTTGTTAGCCATTTACCTACTGACTGGGAAAATGTGGCTAGGGTAAATCAAGAACTCAAACAATTTCCCCTCCGCTTTGAACTGCTGGAAACTGAACCTAGGGTTTTCTATGCACCAAGTAGTGAGTGCGTGCTCTACCACTGAACTGTATCTATGCCTTGATTTTTTTTTTTTTTAAACTGAAAAGCACAGTGGCTGTAATAGAGAGATCCCTGAAGACAAAGCCAAGGTTTCTGAGGCCCAGGATGGGTTCCTGGGCAACCAGGCCCCCCAGGGAGCTCCTGCTCTGGCTCCATACTAACATATGGCTCCATAACTAAGGGCTGAGAGAAGATGTTCGTCCCTCTGACATTCTGAGGCAGTCAGAGGACAGGCCTGTCACACATCTGTCCCACCTTTAGCTTCTGTTGCTGCACCTTACTGGCTTGGTCATACTCTGTCAGCTTCTTACTCAGTTCTTCCACCTGAGGAGCAGAAAAGAACAAACAAGATGAAAATGTAATGGCTAATCTTGCTTTTCAATTACACCACATCTACAAACAGCTTAAACCCAAGCAACTGGGCATAGCTGTGAGGGATTTTCTTGATTGGATCATTTGAGGTGGGAAAATCCACCTCAAATCTGGGCCACACCTTCTGGTAGCAGCCCACAAAAAAGGACATAGAAGGAAGTTTTTGTTCTTTGCCTGCTTGCCCTCACTCTCTTGTTCTGGATATGCATAACCAGTCTAAAGATTTCTAAGTGTGCCTTGGAAGAATTAAAACCAAAATTCAAGTCCTAGCCTCAGAAGGTGTCAGCAGTTAAATTAAGGGCATTGATTGGTTAAGGAAAGTGATCCTGTAATTTGGGATGGCAAGACAACACTGTTGTTTCTCAGGGCCCACCAATAATTTATAACCAAACTTAAAACTAAGCAGGCTCCTACAGAGTCAGTAAGGAGGTGTACACACCACTAAGGAGCTAAGTGACTTTGTTAATTCATTCAAGTATTAAGTCTGGGGAATTTGCGTGGGTATGGATTTTAAGGGTGTGGGATAATGGTGCAAGGAACATTACAACAGATCAAACTGAGTTTATCGATATAGGCCCATGGAGTAGAGACTGTGGATTTAATATGAAAGCATGCACAGTTTTTAAAAAGAGGTGTCAAAAGTTTGATGAAGTATTTGTCAAAAGATAACCTGCTGACAAGGAGCTATAGATGCTGTATCTCCCTTGGATTCATGCTCATGACTATTTTAAAAAGCTCAGGGAAATTGTGATGCTTGGATGGGTATGGTGTGTAAAACTAGACCCTCCGCAACGGAAAGGCCCAGAAGACATGCCCTCAGACAAATGTAAGAAAGGCTAAACTGGATTGTGGCAATAGGGAGTCTTGGCAGTGAACCAGACTTGAACCTGTTTGCAGACACAGAACACCTTGAATGAAGAGATGGCCAGATCCCCTGGAAAAAGAACCTTGATAAAACACATAAAAGTCCAGTCCTTCCCCAGAGAGACCTTTGGCCTTTTACAATTGTAACTATACACCAGGAAACATAAACAGCCTGACTTTCTGGGTCTACTGGATACTGGTTCTAAATTAATGCTGATTCCAAAAGATCCCAAGAAACACTGGCCCTCCAGTTAAAGCAGGAGCTTATGAAGGCCAGGTGATCAATGGAGTCTGGGCTAAAGTCCAGCTCATTGTGGGTCCAGTATTTCCCCAAACTCATCCTGTGGTTGTTTTTCCAGTTCCAGAATGTATAATTGGGTTAGATATACTTAGAAGCTGGCAAAATTTCCACAGTGCTTCTCTAACCTGTGGAGCGAGGGCTACAGCAGTTGCAAAGGCCAGATGGAAGCCATTAAGAGTTGCCTCTACAGGGAAAGATGCAGAGGTGATGATTCCCACCACATCTCCCCTTAACTCTCATCTGACCAGTACAGAAGACAGATGGATCATGGAGAATGACAGTCTACTGCAAATCTAAGTAGTGACTCTAAACGCAGCTGCTGTACCAGATATGGTATCCTTACTTGAGCAGATTAACACCACTCCTGGAACATGGTATGTAGCTATTGATCCAGCAAATGCCTTTTTCTCAATACCTGTCCATAAATACCACCAGAAACAATTTGTTTTCAATTGACAAGTGCAGCAGTATACCTTTAAAGTTTTACCTCAAGGGTACACTAACCAGCCCTGTGTCATGACTTAGTTTGAAAGGATCTTAATCATCTGTCTCTTCCACAAAGCATCATACTGGTCCTCTATATTGACAACATTATGCTGACTGGACAAAGTGAGCAAGAAGTAGCAAATACTTTGGTCTTGTTGGTAACACATATGGGTATCAGAGGATAGAGAATAAACCCAATCAAAATTAAAGGGCCTTCTACCTCAGTGAAATTCTTAGGAGTAGAGTGGTGAGGCGTGCAGCTATTATTTAGAATAAATTTAAATTTAGCTATTATTTCCTTCTAAAGTAAAGGATAAGTTATTGTACCTGGCCCCCACCCCACCACCAAGAAAGCAGCAAAAACATTCAGTGAGCCTATCTGTATTCTGGGGACAACACATTCATCACTTGAGTGTGTTACTCTGGCCCGCATACCAAGTGACGTGGAAAGCTGCTAGCTTTGTGTAAGACCTGGAACAGGAGAAGGCTCTTCAAAAGGACCAGGCTTCTGTTCAGGCTCCTTTGTCTACCACTTGGACCAGCAGACCCAATGGCACTCAAGGGATTTTGGAGCAAGGTCTACTATTATCTGCAGACAAGTACCCTCCCTTTGAGAACAATGCCTCTGCTCCCAAGTGTGTACTTGCGATATCACCGCTGTGGCCTATGATTAACTGACTGAAAAGTCTACTAATAGTTCTGTACATCATGTCTGCAGCATCCAGAAATGGAGAGCTACAGCATTATAACCCTTTTCTGGGTCAACCCTGAAAAACAGCAGGTGAAGAGAAATCGTCACAGTGTGCAGAACTTTAGGCAATATATATGGTCATCCATTTTCTTTAAAAGGAGAAATGACCAGATGTGTGACTGTTCAGATTCATAGGCTGTAGCAGACTGATTGGCTGGACGGTTAAGAGACTTGGAAGAGCAAGAAGACATCTAGAAAGTATGTGGACAGATCTCTTCAAACAGCAAAGGATGTGAAGATACTTGTGTCCTATGTAAATGCTAATCAAAGGGTGACTTCAGCTAAGAAGTTCAATAATCAAGTAGATAGAATGACCCATCAGCCTCTTTTCCCCAGCCATTTCTGTCATTGCATAAAAGGTCCATGAACAAAGTGGCCCCAGTGCAGAGACAGAGGTTATACCTGGGTTCAACAATCCAGACTTCCATCACCAAGGCTGAGTGCCAGATCTGCCCGCAGCAGAGATCAACACTGGGCTTTGTCTTTACTGGAGTATATAATTATTCTGGTTATGGATGTGCCTTTCCTGCACAAAATGGTTCTGTCGAAACTACCATCATGAATTTACAGAATGCCTATCCACCACAATATTCTACATAGTACTGCTTCTAACTAACAAACTCATTTTTCAGCCAGAGAAGTACAACAGTGGCCCATGTTCATGGAATCCATTCATCATGATCCTGAAGCATCCATTCTGATAGAATGACAGAATGGCCTTTTGAAGACCCAGTTAATGCCTGGAGGACTGGGGTAGGGCTCTCCAGAAGGCTTGGTATATGCTTTGAATCAGTGTGCAATACAGTAATATTATTATAAAGTTATGAAAACCAGCTAAGGCAGTGGCTCCCAACCTTCCTAATGCTCTGACACTTTAATATAGTTCCTCAGATTGTGGTGACCCCTGACCATAAAATTATTCATGCTTCATATTCATACTTCATAACTGTAATTTTCTTATCATGAATCACAATGTCAATATCTGATATGAAAGATATCCAATATGCAACCCCATAAAAGGGTCATCCAACTCTCAAAGGGGTTTCAATCTACAAGTTGAAAGCCACTGAGCTAAAGCCAAGGACTAGCTACAGAAACGAGAATTATAACTGACAGAAGCGTTTGTCTCCTATCTTGTTAAAACTATGTTGTGTATATATAAACCTTTTAAATAGATATTTGTCTTTTCATTCCTTGGTTTATCACTGTGATGCAACATAAAAAGAGACAATATCAGTGGTTATTTTTAAGTTGTGAGACACTACAAGAATGTCCCTCAAGGAACAGTGCCATCTACTCTAAAATATAGACTGTATTTGCAGCTATACATGGGATAGTTATTGCCTGTTAGGCATAATTATGACTTAGCTATTTTCATTTGGAAATTAAAGATAGCATAAGGTGATCTGATCATGGGTCAAGGTGACAAGAGGTGAACTTGTACATAATGGCTAATCTTGCCTTTGAACTTGATGACATCTGCAATCAAATAAAACCCAAGCAGCTGGGCACATCTAGGAAGGTTTTCTTGACTGGATCATCTGAGGTAAGAAAAATCACTCTAAATCTGGGCCATACCTTCTGGTGGCAGCTCATATAAAAGGACACAGAAGGAAACTTTGCTTTCTGCCTTCTTGTCCTCAATCTTGCTGGCAAGTTTATCTATTTTACTGCTGAGACATTCCTCTGTGATTATTAGAAACTACTTCTTTGGAACTCCAATACAGACCAAAGACCAGCTGAAGCATCAGCTTTATGGATTGAAATACCATCAGATTATTTTCTCCTCCATCAAAACACAGCTACAGACCATAGCGCGTAAGCTACTGTATAGTAATCTCCTTTTGATAAATATAGATTCAATCAGTTCTGTCCCTCTGACTACAACAGAGGGTTTCTCTCAACCATTATTATCCTCAGGCCTCTCTCTAGATAGGTAACACTGTGCTGTCCAAAGTTGTCAGGGACCGAGGTGGCCCCAAATAGATGTTACCAGGGTCACCTGACCAAACTCATTCCAGCTCTAAGTTTCCGCCACCAAAATAGCCACCTGACTCTTGAGAGTCGCCATCTCTATACATCTCTACTGTGTCCCACTCCCCAGCCCAAACTAGAAAGGCTAGGGCAGGAACAGAGCACCTATGGGGTTGGAGAGATGACTAAGTGGTTTTAAGTTCTACAAGTTCTTGTAGAAGACTTAGGTTTGGTTCCCAGCTCCCACGTGCCAGCTAAAAATGAACTATCACTCTAGTTCCAGGAGCTCTAACATCCTCTTCTGGTCCCTGCAGGCAGCAGGCATGCATATAATGTAAATATATATATAGGCAAATACTCATATACAAAGAACTAAAAAAAAAAGAACAGGACACCTACTCTGGTACTAACAAACATTGTCAAAGTACATTCATTTCTCCCTCCTCCCCCAAAATAACCAAAGCAAAGCCCCCCAGACCTCTTTCCGATCTCCAAGGGCTGTTAGAGATGCTAGCAGCATGGCCACTGTGGTTAGCATTGGGAGAAAAGAATGCTGGAGACAAGAGCAGGGCAGCACACGTTCCCAAGCCCCTCCCCCAACTACAACAAAGAGCAAAGGGATCATAACAGCCACAAGCACCCCTGTTTCCTCCAGGCATTATGGGAGCTTAGGCATGAACAGGCAGCAGAGGAAGAGGCAAAAGGCTCCATTGCTAACTGCTTGCTTTCCAATTTGATTATTCCATTTTCTTAGAATGTCTGTAGAGACTAGGAAGATGAGTGGAGAAAGTATTCTGGGGCTGGAGAGATGGCTCAGAGGTTTAAGGCACTGTTTGCTCTTTCAGAGGTCCTCAGTTCAATTCCCAGCAACCACTCAGTGGCTCACAACCATCTGTAATGGGATCTAGTGTCCTCTTCTGGTCTGCAGGCATACATGCAGGCAGATTACTTTCTACATAATAAAATCGAGAGAGATAGATACAGAGAGAGAGAGAGAGAGAGAGAGGGGAAGAAGAAGGAGGAGGAGGAAGAAGAGGAGGAAGAGGAGGAGGAGAGAAGAGAGAGAGAGGAAGAAGGAGGAGGAGGAGAGAAGGGAGAGAGAAGAGAGTGAGAGAGAGAATGAATATGAGAAAGAATTCTCACTAAACATCAGCTCTGTAGCTTACTGACTAGGGAGGCCTGAGAGGATGAAGGCAGAGAGACTTACCTGGGAAGACCCTTTCTACTTCTGTCCGACTCTATGTGAGTGAAGCTCTGGGATACGGCTCCAGAGTGAGCTGGGCGAGTTCCCTATCCTCTAAGGGCTGCCTCATTTGTCACCTTCATGCCTTGGATAACTTGGAGAAGAAGGGCAATAATCTAAACAAAGCCATATAAATCTATTTTTCCTCTTGGATTAGTCTCCTTAACTCAAAACAGGGCTTGGTAGGTTTTGATGTTACAAGGATTGAATTTGTCACCAGGAAAGATGAAGCTATGCTACCTTTGATAGGTGAAAGAAAGGGCGGAAGGGGAGAGGCCGACCTGGGATGGTAGGATGAGGCCCAGAGAGGGCCTATAACACTGGACTCCAGGCTTGACCCTGCCTTTCACAAACAGTTCACAACAGGAGCTGGCGGAGCAAGCTGCAGCCGGGGTCATGCACCGAGACTGGTCACCGCTTAAGCAGCCAGCATTTATCGAGAACCCCAGGCATTACCTGCTTAGTCTGCTCTCTTTGAAATACCTCTAGTTGCTCCACCTGTGCATGGGGGAGAAGCAATGGAGACAGTGAGATGCAGCCACTGACAGACTGACCTCACTTGGGCTCTGAAACTTCGAGCAGAGAATGGGAGTGTGGGGTGAGAGGGGGATAGGCCAGCTGGAATCAGGTAACGGCAACATGACACTTCACAACACTTGAGAGGTGAAGGCAGGAAGATCTAGGGTGCAAGGCCATCTTTACTTGTATAGTGAGTTCAAGGCTAGCCTGAGTTACATTAGATTCCTGTTTTAAAACAGCAGAGAAACAAAAAGCTAGTCAACTTGACTCTTCAGAAACAACTTTCAAAGAAAAGGAGGCCATAGATATTGTCATTATGGGGGGGGGGGGGGGTACTGTGGAAGTTCAATCAGGGTCTAACTATGCAACCCTACCTATGTGGCCTCAAATTCATGATCCTCCTCCTGACTTAGCCTCCTAAGTGCTGGGATTACAGGCATGCGCCACCACTCTGTCATTAACATCCTTTTTCAGACAAACTTGGGATTCTACTAGCTACTTTTCTTTTTCTGCTACTCAGTGAACGAAGGCAGGCAGGCTGGCTACTGCAGTACAGATCTGGGATGGAGGCAAGGGGAGGGCTACAGAACGCAGAGCACACAGCATGGACACCTTACCTGGGCAGTAAGTTTCTGCCTCTCCTCTTGGAACCTCTGCCTTTCCTCCAGGACCTTCACCTTGGCACCTTCATACTTGGCAGTCATCACCTCCAGTTCCCGGGTCGTACTCTGTGCTTCTTGCCGCATCTCAGCCAGGTGGGTCTCAGCATCAGTACGCACAGCAGCCAACTCCTGGACATACTTCTCACGGGCTTGATCTAGCTCTACTTCCAGAAACTGCCGGCCAAGGTTGGCCCGCTCTCCCAGCCCCCGGTTCTCCTCTGCCAGCAGGCCATGGGCCTTCTTCAGCATGCTCAGCTGCTCTGCATAGCTGGCCTTCTCTGCCCGCAGCTGCTGGGCTGCTCGCTCCTGCTCAACAATCTTCTGCCGCAAAGACCCTAGCTCTCCGAGCTCCCGCTGGGCCCGCATTAGCTCTGCCTGCAGCCCACCAGCTGTCTGCTTGCTCTGCTCTATCTCCTCCCGGAAGCGCTTCTCAGCAGCTGCCTGCTCAGCTTGCAGCTGCTGACAAAGGTGCTTGGCAGGCAGCAGCTCGCTTACCAGGGCCTGTGTGCTGGTATGCTCCAGCTGCAGGGCAGAGAGAGCTTGCTCCTTTTGGAAAAACTTTTCCTGCCAGGCCTTCAACTCTTGGCCCAATTCCTCAGCTCGCTCTGCTTGTGAGGCCAGCTCCTGCCGCAAGTTCTCTGAAACTACACGCTGTTTTTCCACCTCTTCCCGGAGGCTCTGCACCTCCTCTCGTAGGGCTGAGCTGCGTTCTGCTGCTCTGGCACTATTGCTGGCTGTTTCTACCTGAAGCAGGCGCAGCCTCTCTTCCAGCTTCTGGCTCTTCTCTGATTCAGCTACAACCAGGCGCTTCAACTCCTTGCTTTCCCCCTCCTTCTCTAGAACTTGGCGATTCAGGATGGATACCTCCTCTTCCAAGCTGCTGATAAGACTGCTTTTTCTCTCAGCTTCCTGTTGGCCACGGGCTACCTGGGCCTTCCACTCTTCCTCAGCTTTGCTCTGGTCCTGGACTTTGGCACGGAGGGCTTGCAACTCTCTTTGAGCTGAAGCTGAGGCAGCCTGATTATGCCCTAACTCTCGAGCCTTCTCTTCTAACTGGCCCTGCAGTGTCTTCAGGGCTTTGTCTTGCTCAGCCCGGCAAGCACGCTCAGACTCCAGGCTGTGTGTCAGGCCTTCAACCTGCTGCTGCTGCTGCTGACACTGCTGCTCTAGCTTACTGATCTCTGCCCGAAGTGTCTCCAACTCAGGGCTTGGTGCTTCTATCTTTCCAGCTGTCTCCAACTGGGTTCCTGAGCCAGAAGCATCTTCTCCACTGGTACTCACTGCAGGGTGCTCTTTTTCTTTCTTGACTAACTGTATTTTCAGCTGTTCCAAAGTCTGCTGGAGCTCCTTCAACTCTGTTCTTTGAGCTGCCTCTTGCCCACGAAGTTTGGCAAGCTCTTGGTCTTTCCCTTCCTTTTCGGTCAGGGCGCGGGTCAGTGCTTCTTGGAGGGCAGCAAACTCCACACGCTGTTCGTTGAGGGTGTTCTGCAGCCGCATCTCAAGCTCTGCCTTGGCTGCCTTCTCCTGAGCCAGGTCAGCCTGGGCCTGGCCCCGCTCCTGGGTCAGCCGTGCTACCTCCCTCTCCTGCTGCCCACGTTCCTCTTGCTGCTGGCCCTGGCTCTTCATCAGTGCTGCTCGCAGCCTCTCCAGCTCACAGCCCGTTTGCTCAGCTTCACGTTCCACAGCCTTTAGTGCTGCTTGTGTGCTAGAGAATAGCTGGCCCTGCTGTTCTCCTAGCCCATCAGACTCTCTGTTTCCAGCCCCCAGAGGCTCTCTGAGCAGCTCAAGTGAAGACGTTTCCTGCTGCTCACCTGCCTTGAGCACCAAGGCCTTCAGGCAGGCCACCCCCTTGTTAGTGGCAGCCATCTTCTCCTGCAGAGCTGAGAGATCATCTACCAGCTTTTGTGCTCTAACTTCTTTCTCTTGGACCTGCTGGAGGACCTTGGCCAGACTGGCATGAAGCTGGGCTAGTTGACTCTGCTGCTGGCCTGTCTGGCCTTCTCCATGGATCTCTACTGCCTCCTCCTGTACCTCTTGGCCAATCTTCTCCCCTTTTAAAGCCATCAGCTGTTCCTGGAACATGGCACCATATCTTGCCTCCTCTTGCTGTCTAGCTTCAAACTGCTTCTGCCAGCTTTCAACCTCCCTGATGAGCTGTTCCCGCTCACTCTCAGCTCTGTGCTGGGAAGCTGTGGCCTCTGCCAGCTCTTGCCGCAAGGCTTTAGTCTCAGCCTGATGAGCCTCTTCAAGCTGCTGTACCCGGGCCTCCAGCCCCTTTCGCCCAGCCTTCTCTTGCTCTAACTCCTTCTGTTCCTGCTCCCGCTGTTCCAACAGGCTTCGAGCCTCTGCCTCCATCTCAGTGACACAGCGCTGCTGCTCCTGCAGGGCATCTGCAGCCCTGCGTTTCTCTTCTTCAAGGCTGCCTCTGGTAATCTTCAAAGTCTCTTCAAGGGCCTGGAGCTGCTCCTGGAGCTGGACCTTCTCCTGAACCACCTTTTCTTTCTCAGTTGTTTTTTGCTGCTCAGTCTTCAGCTGGGCCTCTAGCTCTGTCACCTGAGCTTGGGCCTGACGCTGTTCCTGGTGGGCAGCTTCAATGCAGGCATGGAGGTCTCCTATCTTTTGGCTCAGCTCTGCCTTTTCCTGCTGGGCCTGTGTGACCAAGGTCTGCGCATTGTCCCGAGCTTCATTAGCAGCCTGAAGTTGCTGCTGCAGACTCTCCAGCTTGGCATCCTTCTCCTTCTCCAATGTTTCTAGCTGCTGGAGAGCAGTATCCCGTTCCCTTAGAGAGGCCTCTCGAGCCTCAACAACGACAGCCAGTTGCTGGGCGTGATCCTGCCTGGTTGCTTCCTGCTCCTTAGCTGACTCTTCCAATTGCTGCTCCTTCAGCTTCAGGCTGCTGCTCAGCTGCTCCACCTGCTGGCGGAGGCCCTGGGCAGTCTGTTCTTGCTCTTGCAAGGTCTGTAACATCTGAGCCTGTTCCTTTTTGGCCTGTTCTTTCAGGCAGGCCAGCTCTTGATCTTGCTGCTGCAGGGTGGCATTGAGTGCTGTCATAGAGGTCAACTGAGCAGTAAGCTGAGCTCCCTGCGCCTGGGAGGCTTGCTCTAGCTCCTCTTTGGCCTGGCTGAGGTTAGAGACTGAGCTCTGCAGGTCAGCAATCAAGCTGGCCAGCTGCTGCTTTTCTTCTTCAAAGTGGCTCCGCTCAGCAAGTAACTGGGCTTCCTGTTTGCCACGTTCACACTCCAGAGTCTCTACACGGGCTTGGAGCTGAGTGTTGTCTGTGGCAAGTTTGGCTGCCTCTTGCTTCAGGGTATCCAGCTGTTGGGAAAAAAAGACAAAATGGGGATCAACCCTATCAAAGGACACCAAGAATCAACCCTATCAAATTGCTTTACTAAATGTTTCTGTCTATTCCTACCTGCAAGGCGTCACCCAGCACCTCACCCTTCTCCGAGACTGGGCTTTCCTGTAGCCGAGTTGCTTGATCTTCCAACTGGGAAAGCTTTCCCTGAAGGATTTCATTCTTCTCTTCAAGACATTTCTTGGAGTAAGCAAGAGACCCGTGTAAACAGAGAAGTAGAACAGTCACTAATTACCAGACACTAGATCATCTTGTTCCCTAGATTTCCCTTTGCCCTGGCTCAGGAGAAAATCCTCAGAAACCATGGGTCTGAGCTGGGAGTAATGGCTCTCCAAAACTCAAAGACTAAGACATGAAAATTAAGAGTTCAAAAACCAATTTGTGCTCCCAGTCCCTGCATATCAACAGAAACTACAGGTTTGGACTTCCTGAGAACCTGACTTTCTACTCTCAATTACATGTGTAAATTTAAGTCAAAATGTGCAAAGCCTACTTACCACATAGTCTTCCTCAGACAAGCCTTGACTCAGATGTTACCCAAATGCTTAAAAAACAACCTTGGGCATCTATGCCAGCCTAGCATCATCTGCCCCAGCCCAACATCTATTCCCCCTCAAGTGTGGGCACAAAGCAACATGATGGATATGTCTGACTCCTGACCCCCGGGGGGTAGGGAGTAGGGGCTCACAGGGAGTCTCTACTGTCTCTTTTACAAAAAAAAAAACACAGTCACAATCCCAGACTCTAAGTGCTATGCCCAAGAGCCTACTAGGTTAGGAAGTGGCAGAGCTGGGCTCTTAGTAACAACAGTAATACAGATTGGGCATCCCTAGTCTGAAATCTGGAATCCAATAATCCCAAACCCAAAACTTTCTGAACTCCAAACAAAATGCCAAAAAGAGTTTTAAAATTTGAACAAATCATTGTTGCAGAATCCTGTAACTCTGGCACACAGGAAACAAAGACTAGAAGAAGAGTCCAAAGCCAGCTTGGGGTACAGAGCTAGGCTACTTTAAAAAACAAAAGTTCAGATTGATTTAGAAGTATGAGCAACTTATAATGTCTAAGCCAGGCAGTGGTGGTGCACGCCTTTAATCCCAGCACTTGGGAGGCATAGGCAGGCAGATTTCTGAGTTCAAGGCCAGTCTGGTCTACAGAGTGAGTTCCAGGACAGCCAGGGCAATACAGAAAAAGCCTGTCTCAAAAAAAAAACAAAAACAAAAACGAAAAATCTTGTAATTTCTATGCAAATATTCCAGAATGAAAAAACCTATCTCTGATATACTTTTTTTGTTTGTTTGTTTGTTTGTTTGTTTGTTTGAGACAGGGTTTCTCTGTGTAGCCCTGGCTGTCCTGGAACTCACTCTGTAGACCAGACTGACCTCGAATTCAGAAATCCGCCTGCCTCTGCCTCCCAAGTGCTGGGATTAAAGGCGTGCGCCACCACTGCTGGCTCTGATATACTTTTGATATCAAGCATTTCAGCAAAGAAACCCAACCTGAAATCACAACTAATTACTAAGAGCTTATGAGTTGTCCTTCAATCACAATAGTTAACAAAGCATTAGTCCCCTAAGAGACTGATTAACTTGTCCAAGATCTACACTGTGCATATCATAGAGTTCATAGGTATACTACACTCTACCTATTACCAAGCACTACCAAACCCTGAGAAGGCAGCTCATCACTCCAAGACCCAGCAGACTAGTGAACTACATGTGGAGACCATGAGCAGCTCCAGAGCAGAGGGTTACCTTATCCTGGAGGGCTGTGCTGATCTCATTTTCCAAATGAGCCTGCTTCTCTGCCCACTCCTGGGAAGCCTTGCCGTGCTCCTCTATCAGGTCATTGAATGCACCCTGCAGTTGTTGCAGGTGGTTTGCAAACTCTCGCACCTGAAATATAAGCAGGGTGAAAAGTTGGCACCTCGCTCCAGCAATCCCTTGAAACCTAGACCTTGGGACCTTCAACCCAATCATAGCCAATTTCTCATTCAGAAACACACATCATCACTTAGAGCTGCCTGAGCACCCTTCCAGGAACCAATAACAAGGGAAGTGACTAAAGCCCAAAGCCAGGTTTTAGAAAGTCTTCTCAACCTTCTTGGGGAAACTTCCAGAGCACCTCTGCCCTGAGGGGCCTCCATGCACAGCCAGCCCCACTAACCTTAAAGGAAAGATCCCCATTCTCCTCAGAAAGCTGGCTAATCTTTCGATCCATCTGGTTCTTCTCAGTCTTCAGGTTCTGACACTGCTTCAAAGTCTCATGCAGCCGCACAGTGAGGCTGCAGGAGAGGAACCGTGAGAATGGTGTGGTCCCCACCTCACTGCAGGGACTGGACGCTGGAAGGATGGCAGGGAGAGTCATACCTTTCATTCTTGCCGCGGAGCTCCTCAAGCTCACTGGGCTCCTGGGAGCTGGCTGCCTGCTTCTCATTCAGCAGAGCCAGGTGATCGATGCGCTGCTGCATCATGGCGATCTGTGCATCTGCCCAGGACAGGGAGGAGACAGAGTCAGCAAAGATCCAGGGCACAGACGAGAGCAAAGGAGGCACAGTATCTGTGCCACAGAAAAGGGACATGGGACAGGACTGAACCTAGTGTCTAACAAGTCAGACTGACATTTGTGCCAGCAATGAGCTTGAAACTCCACTGTCAACAAAAGGGACACCATGGCAGGTAAAGCTGTCCCCGGGGCCTTCCCTGAATGTCAATCCTGAAGGCTCCCGATCAGCAGTGCCCACACTCTGTCAGGTACTTACCCTTCTCAGTGAGGAGCTTGAGGCTCTCAGACAGCTCCAGCTCCAGCTCATCTCTGTTGTTCCTCTCATCTGCCAGCTGCTTCTTCAGCCGTCTCATCTGGAACTGTGGGGTCTGCAGGATGTCACCCATAGGGGAGGATGGAGAACCTGAGAGGAAGCTGAGAAAGGAGATGACAAACATGCCAGGTAAGAGTCTAAGGTCTGAAGTAACCAGCAGCAGCTAGGAATGGGGCAGCACCAGTGACCATAACAAACACTGGTTTGGGAGGCCAATGTGCCTGGGTTCTCTATTTGGCAAGCTACCTCATGTCTCAGGAGATACCTGGAGAACCTTTTCTTCTCCCTCCTCCATGCCTTAATTTTCTGGCTTAAGAATGCAAGCATGTATTTTCCAAGGAAGAAGTGATTTCCATAAACAGGGAACTGTTCTTAAGGGAAGACTAATTTATGACAGACCCTAAATCTTCACACTCTCAAAGCAATCTCTACTGGTGTTAAAAGGCTAGCTAACAGCTTAGCCTCTAGTATCCAAGGACCAGCTAGAAGGATGTGAAGCCACCAGCCTAGGGAGACAGGCCCAGGACATACTTGTTTTCACTGGAAGAAGAAGCAATCCTCTGTATTTCCAGGAAGCGAATCTTCCTCTTGGCCTGGTGGCTGGGTGGAGAAAGCTCTTCAGAGACGCTGCTGGGACAGGTGTAAGGAACTACAGAAAGAAGCAGACAACAGTCAGTAAGGGAGTGAACAGCTCTCCAGCTTCTCATAACAGACACACTACCTTAGTGAGTGTGACTCTAAAGACACTCCCATGTAAGCAAGAGGCAATTCCTAGGCAGACTATGATCCATGAGATGAAGGTCTTTAACTAAAGTCAAAGTGCAGGACTTCCACTTCCTCAGAGAAAGTATTCAAAAGAGCGTGGTGAAGTGAGGAAGTTCCTCCCATACTCAGACACCCGAATGAGTCCTACTGCCAATGCTGCAGAGGCCATAGGGCCCAACACCAACTCTGCCACAGATCCTGAGAGCCTGTGCTGGTGCCACCAGCTCTGTGGAACTTTTCCACTGCTAGCTGGCTTAGCACCAAGGTATAAAATAATCTCTTCTCTTGGCTCCCACGACCACTTTCAGGACTTGACTACATCTAACCACCCCTCTTCTCTCTCATCCCAGAGATTTGATGGGCCCTCTTTGCTCTGCCCATAGTGTAAGCAGATTCAATGGCTGACAAGCTGACTGCAGATCTACATCTGACTCAAGAGAGCTTTCTTACATCCTATACTCCCATTCTTAATGTCTTTACCTCATGAGCCTGAACATGAAGAATCCCAAGTTCAACAGCCAAAAGAGAACTTGCCCAAAACTATGGCTCAGAGTCCCAGTAGCAGCAGCTGACCTGCTCATGAGACATGGAGACTTCTCACTCTGTGAGATACTTGACATGTCTACACTTAGTCCCTGTATTCAGGCTTACTGTTGTTTATGTACCTGACTCCCACCTAGAACATTAGCTGCATGAAGGGAAACCTTTCTCAAGGTTTCCAAAAGATCTTTAACTTCAACTTCTAAGCCTACAGTTTAAAAGACAAAAAATAAGGGTATGGAGAGATGGCTTAGCAGTTCCAACAGACACAAGTTCAATTCCCATTATCCACATGATGGCTTACAACTATAAGTTGTTACTCTAGTTCCAAGGGATCCAATGCCCTCTTCTGGCCTCTGTGGGCACCAGGCACACACTTGGTGTTCAGACACACATGCAGTCAAAACACCCACACATATAAGATAAAGTAAAATAAAAAAAGTAAAAGGCACACAGAACTGTGTGAGAAGTGGGAGCCAAGGTCACCCAAATGCAAATGAGATCATTTACAGGCATCCTGAGAGCTACTGTCAGGCAGCATGGAGCCACTCCAGATGGTCTAAGGTATTAGCATATGGCTCAGAAATCACCTTCCATCACACGTGATTCCTGCGCACCAATTCTGTGCCACGCTGAGGTCAGAGGATCCCAGTAGTCCTTTGCTCAGAGAAAGAGTGGATCTTCACAAGCGGCCCTACTCACCTTTCTCCAAGAAATTCTCTATGTCCTCAGTAAGGTTTAGCGAATCCTCATGATCCAGCATAAACTTCAGGATGGCAGCTAACTCAGCCTGTGCCAAAGGGAGAGGAAAGTAACATCACTGTGGTGCTGGGGACGGCCCTGAAGGGAAGGCTCAGGACCTATCCCAGCAGTGCTAACTCCAGGGCCTGCTGGATCCTTCTTAACTCAAAGTTGAAGCTCCACAGCCTGCCCCCAACATACTGGCTCTACTTGTTCTTCCCCTACCAGAAAGCTTTTATACATAACTTTGCTGACTTCTTGCAAATAACCCCTGGGAGAGGAAAAAATAAGTGGAGTGGAGAACACACACATAAGGACACACATACAAAAAGGCTGTAAATCTTACACTGTCTCCAAATACTGGACAATTCAAAACATGTACACAGAGCAGTTTGGGAACGCCATCACCAGCAATATAATGTCCTTCTCTGTACTTAAACATTTTCTGCTTTTTGTTTTTTAAACAGTGAATGGCTGACAATATTACAAACATTACCTTTTTAGGGAATAATAATTTTAATTTAAAGAGAAACGTTTGGGAGAAGGAAGCCCAGGCTGGGCTGGCAAGTAGGATGAAGCACAAAAGCCTACCTGAACCCCATATTCAAACTGCTCCCAGTCCCGGAGGTTTCTGGAGCTCATGGTGGACTGATATAAAAACAGCATTACCATCTAGAAGTCAAACAACGGGACAGTGGTGAGTGAGCCATATCTCTGTCTAGTGTTCCCACTCAAGCTATTCTGAGCTAGTCTCTTGCAGAAGTTCTATTAGCAGTCCCAAGTCACCATCCCTATTAGTCCCAGGCAGAGAGATAGCTCAGTGGCTAAGAGCACTGGTTACTCTTCTAGAGGACCGGGATTCAATTCCCAGCAGCCACATGACAACTCCTGACTGTCTGTAAGTCCAGTTCCAGGGGATCTTCATCTTCACCCTCAGACAGACAGACATGCAGGCTAAACACCAATGCACATAAAAGTAAATCTTTAAAAAAAGGAGACACCTTTTTTTCCAAAATAAATCTAAGGTCTCACTAGGCAGTGGTGACTCACAACTTTAATCCCAGAGCTTTGGAGGCAAAGTCAGTGGATTTCTTGAGTTTGAAGTCAGCCTGGTCTATAAAATGAGTTCTGGGACAGCCAGGAATACACAGAGAAACCCTGTTTCAGGGATGACAGTAACAATAACAATAATAATAAAATCAATAAATTCAAGGACTTGATGCTCATAGTGTAACAGGACAGGTGTCATAATTTCTACACAGCTGGATTCCTCAACTTACGGAGTCATGAGCATAAAACTTAAGGGACTATTCTCTATAGACTAGCACCTAGCAGAAGAAATGAAGTTAACTAAGTTTGAAAGAAAAATACAATGACCACTGACCGAGAACCAACCCTCCATCGTGCATATCAGGGTTGGTCAGGTAAAACTGTTAAAGATCATGGGCTCACAGAGTCCTTAGACAAAAATGGCCTCTGACTCGGCCAACTGGCTGGCCTTGCCTCTACATCTGAAGAGCCCCAGAAAGAAAGCATTCAACACTCCTCCACGTTCTCTGCCACTCAAGTCTGGAATCCCACAGGTACCTTGGCCAGTTCCATCTCCGACCCCTCCATCACTTTCTGCACAGATATCAGGCATTGTGTAGATGAAGGATGTTTCCGATTTTCTGCAATGACAACCATGTAGCAAACACTAAATTCTCAAAACTCCTCAACTTTAGAAACAGAAGCATAGTCTCCAAGGAGACTACCAGATAAGGACCCCTTATTCCTAATGCTCGTGCGCTCGCTCTCTCTCTCCCTCTCTCTCTCCCCCCCTCTCATTCTTGTACTCTCTTTCTCTCTCTCTCTCTCTCTCTCTCTCTCTCTCTCGCTCTCGCTCTCGCTCTCGCTCTCGCTCTCTCTCTGTCTCTCTCACCTGCCTTACATTTCCAGCTGAAGTCAGTTCTACTTTGGGGCAGCTCAAGTGCTCCATAGACCGCATTAGAGGAAAGCTGCTGGGGAGTTAGCAGTAACGCTGGGTGGAGACCCTACCTGTACCTGAGCTCATCGTCTCCCTCCCTTAGCTCCAAGGAAGGAGTCAGAGATAGATCATTTTAGAGTCCTGTCTCAACTAAGGTTGAAGAGAAGGTCCTCAAGAGAATCCAGTGAGAGCAACTGAGGACACCGTGCCCTTACGCTGCCAGAGCTGTTTCACAGTGGGGACAAAATTTCACCTGCCCTATAATTCTCTGGCGGTAGAAACGGCAGGCAAGCAGCTCAATGTTAAAGATGACAATTCTGTGATAAAAAAAATGACCAGGCAATGGGAGCTGACATGCTCTGTGCCCCAAGTTTCACAAACATTCTCACTTAATCCTTCCGCTAACCTAATGAGCAATTATTATTTCTACAGCACACAAACAGAGAATCTATGTCTAAAAAACTGGCCTCTGCCCCTTTACCTCCTATGTAAGCAATTACCTAAGAATACTATTTTTCTTACAAGGGAACGGAGTTTTCTTACAAGGGTAACATGAATCCTTTTCTTTCCTTTCTCTTCAAATTAGAGAAAACTTTGATATCACCAAAGTGGTATCAACTCTGTGATTTATCTGGACCTGACATGGACTCTAGGACTGAAGAAACATTTTTCTTAAGAGTAAGCTCCTGGTGTAGGCATCTTAAGATCCAAGGAGGGGGACACAGCTCTCTGACTTTCCGCTAGAATTGGGGACCCTAAGCCTTTTTGCAGCCAGACATCCACCCATGACTGAGTTCCCAAGTCCCAGGAGCTGTAGCTGTCCAGCCAGTTAAAATACTTACTCTGTAGAAAATTGCAGACAAAGTCTAGTCTTTCTGGTAGTGGCTGTTGTAGGATGTGTTGCACCTCTTTAGTGTCATGGCTAAAACAGAAAGCAAACATTAGGACAAGAGCATTCAGCCATCTGTGCCTCACCACTTCCCTACAGCCTCCCTCCCCTTCAGGCCCAGTCTGCTCTAGGCCTGGAGGCAATGGAAAAGATTCAAGAACACTACTTTACTCTGATGAAAATGTGTGATGGGTAAGAAATGCCAACTTGGAGCATGAGGTCCTTCTATAAAACGTGGCACTCTGCTAAGCCATTTGCAATACAACGAAAGTTTTGTGAGAAAGAGCTAGGAGGAAATGGCAGTGAATGAGAAGCTCTGATAAACAGCCCAGGGTGGCTCAACTCTAACATGTCAGAAAACGTGGGAAACACGACTAAGGTAGAGTGGGAGAGGCCCATGGGAAGAGAAAACAGCAACAAAATCTGAAACAAAATGGGTGAAGCCAAGGCTCTGAAAGCACATATTCACCCTAACATATACTACAACACAGAGGGTATTATATCTGGTTGCTTGTCTTTTAGTGATGGTAAAATTAAATAGTAGGCGAGGTTATTACCAGTCTAATAGATTTATTCAACACTGGTGACAGATGTTCAACCACTTTATTATTACTCAACAATAATATCTTAGTATATTTATATGTATATATAAAATATAGATAGTTAGATAGATAGATAGATCTGCCTGATTCTGCCTCATGAATGATGAAAAAAATACTCTTTTTACAGATTCATTTATTTTTAAGTGCACTGATGTTTTGTCTGCATACATGATCCAAGATCCCCTGGAATTGAAGTTACAGATAGCTGTGAACTGCCATGTGGTGCTGGGACTTGAACCCTGTCCTCTGGAAGAGCAACCAGAGCTCTTAGCCTCTGAGCTACCTCTCTAGCCCCAAAATAAAGTTTTTAAAGACTTATTTGAGTTTATGTGAATTATATGTGTGTGAGTATATGAACAAATGTGTGTAAGAGCATGTACCTGTGTGCAAACAGAAGTTAGAAGCAGCTTTGGATTCCAAAAAACTGAAGTTAAAGTCATTTGTGGGGTGCCTAGGCTACATGAGTGCTGGGGTCTGAATTCCAGTGCTCATGATTGTTCAACAAAGACTCTTACCTGAACCACCTTTCCTGCCCTCTGAATCTAACAAGTTTTTAAGGAGCTGCAAACTGCTACTTTACAATCTCATCCGTACAAGGCACCGTTACGAAAAGGCTGTCATTGTATAGGCAACAAGAAGAGCAGTAAGGTAAAGCAGCACCAGGACAATGCAATGACCAAAGCCAGGATCCAAATAATGGGACGAGAAGGAAGCAGGAGACAAACTGAGTAAGAAAGCAATTAGCTGGGCTACTGGCAAAAGCTGGGGGGTGGGGGGGTGGGGAGGACACAGGGTCTCTCTATAGATACCTGTCCTGGAACTATGCACACTAGGCTGGTCTTGATTTCACAGAGACCCACCTGCCTCTGCCTCCCGAGCACTGGGATTAAAGGTGTGTGCCACCATGCACTGCTTAAAGGGTTTTTCTCTTATGTTAACTCATACTCACCAGCAATTATCCTACTTCAGCTTCTCAAGCAGCTGGAATGACAGAGCATGCCACCACACCAGCTTAATAAATAATCTTTACCATTAGGATAAAGATTTTAGTCAGGTGTGATGACAAATGTCTATAATCCTAGTGCCTGGGAAACAAGTTCAAGTTCATACTTCGATACACAGTCAGTTTGAGATTAGAGCTCCAAGAGACCCTATCTCAGGGGGGAAAAGGGAGGAGGAAGGAAGGAAGGAAGGAAGGAAGGAAGGAAGGAAGGAAGGAAGGAAGGAAGGAAGGAAGGGGACAAACAACAACAAAAACTCAAAAACCAAACAAACAACCCAACCCTCCACCATTTTGGATTTCAATCTGCTAGCAATGGAGAATCACTGAAGCATTACAAGCAAATGAAGTTTTCTTAAAAAAAAAAAAAAAAAAGATGATGGTGGTGCATGTCTTTAACCAGCACTCTGGAGGCATAGTCAGGGAGAACTCTGAGTTTGAGGTCAGACTGGTCTACAGAGCAAGTTCTAAGACAGCCAGGGAACACAGGAAAAACCTGTCTTGAAAAACCAAAGCAGGGAGAAAGGGAAGGAATTGAGAAGTAGGGGGAGTAGGGTCACGGCAGCAGTGCCACTGACCTAACATAAGTCAGTGACAAAGAGAAAAAGAAATTCAATCCATTGCTGAAATGTCCTGCCTAAGTAGCTGGGTAATAAAGTGGAAGAACTTGGGCTAAAAGTGTTTTCCTTCAAAGGAACCAAAACAGGTATTGGTCAGAACCATAAGTTGTTTAAAAAACCTGTAAAATTTCCCTAGAATTATCTTTACTGGGTTGTTCAGCCTCATCCACTTAAACATACCTGGCTGGGTCAGTGAGAAGGCTCAGTAGGTAAAAAGCAGTAGACTCACAAGCCTGATAACCTGAGTTTAGTCCCTAGAACCCTTTGTAGAAGGAGAGCCAACTCCTAAAAATTATCCTCTGACCTCCACATCAATGCTGTGGCATACAAAGATCCAAATATTCATTCTCTGTCTCTGTCTCTGTCTCTCTCTGTCTCTCTCTTTCTGTCTCTCTCTCTAACAATAATGAGACAAGAAGGCAAAGTGAATCGTGAAAAGAGGATTAAGACTACTTTTGAGACAGGAAGACTGGAAGTCCTTGGCGATAGTGTCTTGTCTCTGCCTTGAAGCGCCCTCTGTGGCAGAGCAAGGACGTCTCTAGCTAGGACAAGACTGAGGCCTCTCCCATAAAGGGGCCTGGAGACTAGAAAGGTCAGGTCGGGTTGGTCAAGGTGCTCGTCTTTGAGCCCACTCACCCTTCTCTGTCCCAACCCCACCTGGTTTTCGGGCCAGTCCCCACCACTAGCTGAGGCCTGACGAACACATACTCACATGGTGTTAATAATCTTGATGAATAAGCTGCAGTCCTGGAGCTGCAGCACTGTCTCCACCGGGTCAGCAACATGCAGACTGTTCACCTATGACCCAAATGCAAGAGTCCGGTGAGACGACTTAAAATGCCAGAAGCATGCAGTTCACAGCTTTCGCCCAGATGCTGGCACCATCTACCTCTCAAGCTTCTACTTCCCCAGTGCTGGGGTTGTAAGTATATGATATACCAGGCCACCAAGATTCTTTAATAATCATGTTTTAAAAGATTTATTTATTTTATGTATGTGAATACACTGTGCTGTCTTCAGACACACCAGAAGAGGGCATCAAATCCCATTACAGATGGTTGAGAGCCACCATGTGGTTGCTGGGAATTGAACTCAGGACCTCTGGAAGAAAAACCAGTGTTCTTAACCACTGAGCCATCTCTCCAGCCCAAGATTCTTTTTTTTTTTTTTTTTTTAAGATTTATTTATTTATTTCATATATGTGAGTACACTGTCTCTGTCTTCAGACACACCAGCAGAGGGCATTGGATCCCATTACAGATGGTTGTGAGCCACCATGTGGTTGCTGGGAATTGAACTCAGGACCTCTGGAAGAGCAGTCAGTGCTCTTAACCACTAAGCCATCTCTCCAGCCCCCAGCCCAAGATTCTTAATCTATACCCACTCAGCCAGTGAGTGTACCCATATGGTCACCTAGGACAAACCCACTAGGAGAGCTTTCCTAGGGTCCTGGAGCACTCAACACAATGGAAAGACCTAGGTCTAGCAACAAGACTCAGCAGGTAACTGCACCCACAAGGTGACGGAGAGCAGACCTCTGCTTTGTACTGACCTCCATTTGTGCATGTGTGTACACAATTAAATAATAAACAAGTGAAAAACAGTAATTGTTTGCAAATACACGCTTTAGTCTGGAGGGAAGAGGAAGAAACAATAAAAGAACAAAGTAAGTTTTTTAAAAGAGAAAGCAGGGAGGGAAAAGTTCTCAATTATGATCCAACTGCCTGTTCTTTTTTACACTACAAAATTCATCACAGGTCACACACAAATATTTCAAGTACACAAGATATTCAACAGCATTTACAGCTAACTTCTATAGGAGAGCTCATAAATTAATTCCACAGGCACTTGGGCCTCAAATTTATCTCTACTTCTGCTAATTAACTACATTCGTAGCACAAAGAGGGGAAGAAGACAAGGATCACTTAGGAATGAGGCTATCTCTAACAATTTCAGAAAATGGTTATGTGACATCGACTAGAATCTACTGTTTATAAATGTGGTCTTTAAAGAGCAATAAGCTTAGATCCAGCGAGATGCCTCAGTAGGTAAAGGTGCTTGCTGCCAAGTCTGACAACCTGAGTTCAATCTCTAAGTCCAACACAGTAGAAAAAGAGAACCAACTACTGTAAGCTGTCTTCTGACTCTACACACACAAGTACTCATGCACATACAAAATAAATGTCTAAAATAAAGTATTTGAAGCAGTAGGTTAAGTCAGCACAGTAGTACATACCTACAATCTTAGCCCCTGGGAAGCTGAGAAGAAGGAACACTGGCAGATCAGGATAGCATGGGCTATGCAGCAAGATCCCAGCTTTCACATACATATATCTTAAGATAATGAAGGGAGTAATTAAGGCTGCTGAAGGAGATGGCTGAGCAATTAAGAGTGCTGGCTGCTCTTGCAGAGGACCTGGGTTCAACTCTAGCACCCACATAGCAGTTCACAACCATCTGTAAACCCCAGTCCTAAATGACCCAACATCCTATTCTGGCCTCCTCAGGCACCAGGCAAGCCTGTAGTGCACAGACATACATACAAGGTAGTAGAGGGGGGGAACCTATACATAGAAAAATGAAGTAATTAAATTTTAAAAAATTAAAATTGGGGGCTGGAAAAGATGGCTCAAGGGTGACTCTTCTGAAGAACCTGAGTCAATTCCCAGCACTCACATCAGACAGTTCACTGTCGGGTCCAAAAGCCCCACACCACCCCCACCTCTGCCATCCCTTTCTCCATAATAGCATCCCTTTCCCTAAACAGAAAGATTATTATTGTGTAAACAAGCTTAAAGGTTCCTGCTTACTAGAAAAACAGATCTTGGGCTGGAGAGATGGCTCAGAGGTTAAGAGCACTGACTGATCTTCTAGAGATCCTGAGTTCAATTCCCAGCAATCACATGGTGGTACCCAACCATATGTAATGAGACTCAATGCCCTCCTCTGGTGTGTCTGAAGACAGAGACAGTGTACTTATATACATAAAACAAATAAATAAATCTTTAAAAAAAAAAAAAAAGAAAAGAAAAGAAAAACAGATCTTTTAAGATGTTTCTGTGGATCAAAAATCACCATTAATTCTCCAGGAACCTCTTTTAACCTTCTCCCCAAAGTCGACTACCTGTGGTAAAGGTGCCTACTTCTAGAAAGCCTTATCAGTTCAGAACCCCATCCTGATGACTGCCATGTAAAATCTGCTTGCTTATCTGCCATTTGCTCTTCTCTCTGATCCCACTCCTACAGATGGCTGTGATGGTTTGAATAAAAATGGCCCCCATAGGACCATAGGGAGTTGCACTATTAAGAGGTGTGGCCTTTCTGAAGGAGGTGTGGCCTTGTTGGAGGAATGTTTCAGTTCTTTTGCTGCTGCCTGTGGATGAAGATGTAGAACTCTCAGCTTCTTCTCCAGAACCATGTCTTCCTGCATGCCACCATGTTCCATGATAACAATGGACTAAATCTCTGAACTGCAACCTAGCCCCAATGAAATGCTTTCCTTTATAAGAGTTGCTGTAGTCATGGTGTCTCTTCACAGCAATAGAAATCCTAATGACCTTGGTAGTTCAGTCACCAATAAATCTTTCTTTCTGCTCACAGTGTGGTCTGGTTTTGTAGTTTCTCTGTGCCATCACTTACATCTGGTGCCTGAAGTCTGGGAGAGACACTTAACCCTCCAGCAGGCCCCGTCCTTCCTCGCTGAACCATGGCTCTGACCTTCCCAGGTCAGATCACTTCTGCTGGTTCTTGCCGCCTACCATATTCAACTCAAATTTCAAAGTCCACCTCTTCAGCTGCTTCTCCTTCACCTACTGTAGCCATTTGCCTCTTCTGAGTCAGCAGAGGTGCCTGCTGTCTCTCAGCTCATGAAGCCTATCACAAGATATGCTGGTATCAGGCAGCATCCTGACACCCTTTTGGGTGTCCCATCTTGTGGAGGAGTGACATCCCTCCACTGATCCTGAGGTCTCCTGACACATCTCTGGTCCACCCCGGGACACAAAGGATTGAAATTCTCTTCAGCACAGCACTCAACCCTCTAAGTTCCTCCAATTTCCTTGTTCCACCCAACTCCCTTCCCACCAGTCTCTCAGCTTTCTCCTGGAGCTTCTTGCTCTGTCCCTAACCATGACTTATGTCTCTGCTAACTATAATCAACACCAAGCTTCTAAAGAAATGTTTTTAGATAAGGAAGTGTTTGATGAATAAGGTTTACAAATTCCTGAGGTCCACTCAGGCTACCAGAAACTGACTTGAAGACGTGTGCCTCCTTGTCTTGCTAACTTGCTAAGCTCCAGCTCTGTGGGTAAATTGAGGAGAGAAGGTGACATTCTGTAAAGGAGCACTATGAAAAAAATCAGGAGAGTAAGGTTCCTAGTCTCTCTGTGAACTGTATTTATGATTTAAAGTTTTATATTTGATGCTTAAGGAATCTTCAATTGAAATTTTTAAGGCTCAAACTCAACAGAAATAAAACTGTAAAATCCTAATCTTATAAAAGGTACTAATTTGTTATAACTGTTAAAGATAATTTAGACATGCAAGTTAATGGTAAGCTTACGTCTTCTGTCCATGTTGTCAGGTTAAGCCTAAAACAATTAAAAGAAAATAAAGAAATGCCTGTTCCTGATGGAAGCCCTGAGGTCTTCTCCAGAAGATGGGGCAGTGGACTTCACCTGGAACTTGCTTCCATGTGGCTGCAATGGTTACTACGTGAAGAACTTCCCTTCACCTCACCCACCACCAGGAACCTGCCCAAACCTTGGACATGTGTGACAAATATAAATATATACTGCTCATCCTGTCCTCGCCAAGGTGGGTCAGTTCCCCAAGTCCCTCTGCTGGAAAACTCTTGCATCTTTTGGACCTGGAAGCCTAAGACTGATACAAGCCCTGGAACCTCTGCCCCCAACAAAGCCATCAAGATCACCACGGAGGATCCCAGGCCGGCTGCCTGAGTAGCCAATAAGGCTGTCATTCTAAATTGACACAGAAGAAATTTGGTCTATATGTCGTACTCAAATGTATCCTCAGATTTCTGGGATGGAGTTGATGGTGTGTTTTTAATTGGAGGGAGGTTGCAAGGGCAAAAGAAGAATATGAAGGGATGAGGAGATGAGTGGAACTCAAGTTCATGATGTGACACTCACAAAGAATCAATAAAAAGTTAAAAAAAAAAATCAGGCCTTTTCCCTAGAGCTAAGTGTCCTGCTGAGAGGGGCAAACTCATAGACAGGTTTACCTTGATGACAAACTTCATGTAGAGAAAGGTAAATTCACAAAACAGGTTCCAATATAAAAATTTTGCCTTTTAATATTCTAAAACTCGTTTCATTTATAAGTATGAGAACGTTTCATTCTAGTGTTAACTACTGTAGGATAGGAAGCCATTCAAAGGTAAAGAAGTTGAGGTACAAACAGGCAGCACTGGTAGCGCACACCTTTAATCTCAGCACTTGGGAGGCAGAGGCAGCGAGACCTCAGTGAGTTCGAGGCCTGCCTGGTCTACAGAGCAAGTTGTAGGACAGCCTGGGCTACAGAAGGCCTTCCATTCCCAGCTAGAGCACAGACACCAGTGCGAGGACTCAGCTCACTGGATAATCTAAGCACTGCTGGTCAGGCCTGCAACAACTCACCACTGCCTACTATTTACAGAAGAGTTCCAAAACTATACTTAAAGTAAAACAAAACATAAATTACAGAAATTTTAGAAGAAAAAAAAAACATAACCTTTCACCAACAGCATTTTAATAATTCACTTTCAACATTTTTATGATTATTTTTATTTTTATTTTTCTTAAGACAGTGCTGGTAATGAAAAACAGGCCTAACGAATGCAGACAAGTACCCTAGCACAAAGCTGCGCCTCTACAGAACCTTGACAAAATTAGTTTTTAGAGGGGAGTTTCTGGGAGTTTCATACTTACTAGTAAGTGCTTAATACTCAATTCTAATTTCAGCACTGACAAAGTTTTTTCTTCTAGTTTTTCCCCTGAGGTAATTATTTTATTTTTAAGATTTATTTTTTATTATGCATACAAATGTATACCTCCATGAGTTTATGTTTATCAAGTGCCCTCTGAGATCAGAGAGAACCAGACACCAGAGACCCTAGAACCGGGTTTATAGGCAAGCCACTAGGCCTGGTTTTCATCACCAGCACTGTTTCAAGAAGAAAAAAAAATCATAAAAATGCTGAAAGTAAATTATTAAAATGTTGCTGGTGAAAAGTTTTATTTATTTCTATCAAAATTTATAAATTTATAGGCAAATTTGTGAGCTGTATATGTTTTATTTTGTGTGTGATTGCATACATGTGTGTATATGACACATAATACATGATACATGTGTTAAGTCAGAGGACAACTTCTGATATCAATCCTCACCAATCTTGTTTGAGACAAGGTATCTTTTGTGACCACTGTTCACAGCTATATAGACTAGGCTAGCTAGCTTTTGAGCTTTGAGAATTCTCTTATCCCTACCTTACACCTTACCACAGGTACACTGGGATTACAGACACAGGCTATGCTAACATGCTTGACTTTACATAGGTTCTGAGGACTTGAACTTGGCCCTCATGTTTATGCTTTATCTACTAAGCCATCTCTCCAGCCCTATTATCTATATATTTTATACCATGTTTTTCCCACAAACAAAAGCCCTGTTTCAAGCTGCTATCATAAAATTAATTCATGAGTATTTTGCCTCTTGTATGTAGGTGCACCAGATGCATACAATACCTGAGACCAAAAGAGGTCAGATCCCCTAGAACTGGAGTTATAGAAAGTTGTGAGTCACCATGTGACTGGTGAGAACCAAACCTAGGTCTCCTGCAAGAGCAGCAGCAAATGCTTTTAACTGCTGAGCCATCTCTCCTCTCTCACCTCTAATAATAAATAAATATTTTTTTAAAGCTAGTCTTCTATCTAGTCCAGCAAAAGTAACTTTGGATGGTGTGAAGGCTGCCAGTGAACTCTCCTCTCCTCTATCAGGAAAAGTCAATGAAGCATTTGCAGAAAAACCAGGGTTCATCAACAAATCCTGCCATGAAAATGATTGTCTGATCAAGAAAATAGAGCAACCTCTCAGAACTGAATGAACTGAGTAAAGAAATACACTGAAAAAGACATGAATTACAATGAGAACTAAAGATGGCACCCTAAATAAATCTGAGCAAAGTGGCTTGCTCCAGCATTGTCTTAAATTAATGGTGGGTAGGAGACTTTAAATAACCTTTAGCAATACTGATAGAAAACTCAATACTGCTACTGGAAAAAAAAAATCTCAGCCGGGTGGTGGTGGCGCACACCTTCAATCCCAGCACTTGGGAGGCAGAGGCAGGTGGATTTCTGAGTTCTAGGCCAGCCTGGTCTACAGAGTGAGTTCCAGGACAGCCAGGGCTACACAGAGAAACCCTGTCTCGAAAAACTAAAAAAAAGAAACAAAAAAAAAAAAAAAAAAATCTCCCTTCCTAATGGTTGTAGATAAACATAATGTACATCATTTATAATAACTGAAGACTAGGCATTTAGACTAGAATATTCAAAAAATGAGAATATCTATTATAAAAAGTAGTTATAAAAATTCTGTACTTCAGGATAACAATGCTATCCTAAGTCTCACATAATATTTTAACTCATTTACATCCATTTCTGGACTTAGATAAAGACTTAATGATCTTCCCTCTGGGAGCACAGGAAAGGGTGTATTACACAGTATCAGATGAAAGACAAGTCTTAATTTTACAATACACTACATTTGGCTGCCGCTATTTTTATACAGTGAAGCAACAATAAGGAAGACATAAAATATCCACCTTCATTTTAAAAAAGAGAAGGAAGAAACAGAGCAACGGAGGCAGACAGAAAATAATAAAGACTATGAGGAAGACATTGTTTTTCGAAAGTTAGGTCTTTGAAGACCAAAGTTCCTGCCAACGTGAACCATCAAGGTTAATAGTCAATCCTTTAGTCAGAAAAGTACAGCCCAGTGTGGTAGTGTATACCTTTGATACCACTTTGATACCAGCACTTAAGAGGCAGAGGCAGAGGCAGGAAGAGCTTACTTAGCTCCAGGCCAGGTAAGACTAAGCTACACAGGGAGACACTGTCACACACAAAAAAGAAAAGTACACAGAGCAGATGGGACTGGGTTCACACTCACAGTGTCCCAGTGTTCTGTTCCGTGACCAAAAGGAATACCTCCAGAAGCCTGCCCTGAGCTGTATGATATAGCAGTATCTATATGAAAGAAGAGCTCTGGCTTGTAGAATGTTTTCTGCTGCACATCTTATATTAAAGAAAAAGGAAAGCTACTTACCCAGGAGAGGAGCGTAGCTGCCCGGGTGGCATGGAGTGTCATCTTTGTGATTCCAGCCAGTCACTCCAACCCACCTAGAACCCAAGAGAAAAAGCATGGTTAATAAATTGAGATCTCTGGTCAATAAACAGAAGAAAGCCATTTACCAGCTCTGAACACA
This sequence comes from Rhabdomys pumilio, assembly GCA_030674055.1. Classification (NCBI taxonomy): domain Eukaryota; kingdom Metazoa; phylum Chordata; class Mammalia; order Rodentia; family Muridae; genus Rhabdomys; species Rhabdomys pumilio. The sequence continues at coordinate 92,933,509 of JANHMN010000003.1, read as the reverse complement.
TCAACAAATCACTAGTACTCAATCAATTAAGGCAGCACAGAAACTTTAAGACTGCAGAGTACACACATAAATTACTCTAAAGCTTGTATTATATTGTCAGGGTTTACTGCAAAGAATCTTGTACTCAACTAAATTCTCATAATCACCTAGTTATGGATAACATAAATTCAGAGTTAGTCTGTGTTCTGCTCTTTGGGACACAGTACCCTTCAACAAGGAACAGTCATGGTTTCGAAAACCAACCTGGGTCTGAGTACTGATTCTATGGGACCATGGTCATGAGACTTTAGACAACATAACCTCCTTTTGACTACTTCTTCATCTGCAAAATGGGTCCATATAAACCTTCTTACCTTACTGTAGTAGTATAAATAGTACAGTACCTGGCACATAACAGGTAATCAACACATAAATTATTTCTGTTCTTAAATAAAAAGGTTGATTTCTGGTTCTGCTTTACAACCAAGTCCATGGACTTGGAGCTCCTCCTGCCCTATTCCCAGCTGGGCTGGGATTAAAGAGAAATCCATACCACCAGCACCAGTGGGTACTGGAGATATAAACTCAGGTTCATATACCTGGCAGTAAGAACTTTACCTGCTGAGCCATCGCTCAAGTACCTCCATCCCCAGGGAACATTTAATATAAGATTAGGCACTTGTCCCAGTATGCTTACCCCCAATTCCCTTTGCCCCAGGGAATCTGCCATTTGACTGCCAACAGATCAGACCCATGGGATCACAGACTTGGGGTCTTTTTTTTTTTTTTTTTGGTTTTTTGAGACAAGGTTTCTCTGTGTAGCCCTGACTGTCCTAGAACTCACTCGGTAGACCAGGCTGGCCTCGAACTCAGAAATCCGCCTGCCTCTGCCTCCCAAGAGCTGGGATTAAAGGCGTGCACCACCACCGCCCGGCCAGACTTGGGGGTTTTATCAGCCCCATAACTCCCACAATTTCCAAGAACACAACTGTCCTCTCCTACCTCCTGCGCCACTGCTCTCTGTGTCACTATTCTAGAAAGATAAGCAAGAATACAAAGGCATTTCACATATACAGTTCTACAAATATTACATCTCAAAAATGTAATGTCAGTAGAGCCAACAGCTGCTAAGTACTTTCTAAACACAAAGTACTAGGAATAAAAAAAGATACCATTTTTTTATAATAAGGCACTAAGTCACTTAATAAAAAAAAGATTCATACTCTGGTAATATACTTTCCATCATGCCTTAGAACCTCCTATCCAAGTGTGCTCTACTCATCAACCAACCAAAAAAGTCTTTTCTTAGTCCTTACTTGTTTTTCCTGTCCTGGAAGCTACATGGGAAACAGAAGACAGTGACATCACCGCCTTTGAGGGTTTTTTTTAAGGTTGAGGAGTAAAATTAAACATACTTGAATCACTAATAAAAGAGAATAATTAAATGTTAAGTCTAAGTAAATACTAATTATAACTAACTACTTCCTGACCCTGCAAAACCTAATGTGATAACTATCAGCTGTTATATCAGTGACACAGACTGAGAAATGAGCCAATTTATGTGGTCTCTGTTTGGGCACAAGTAAGGTCTTTCTCAGAAGGGCAAACATGCTAAGGGACCCATGTATTCCTCAGTCCGGGATGATTTCCTTGTGCCTGTCTGTGGGCACTGACTGACTGCCCAGCCCCTGGGACCAGTCCACAATGATCTCAACCAGTGCACTGAAGTTAGGCATTTTTGTGTGTTAACTGGCCAGCCTACATAGCTTAAGAGACCAAACTTTGCCTGTCTTATGAAGTTGACAATAGTCAACTGCTCAAACTGGGTGTGTTCAGGTCAGAATTTTTATAGCTGTGTGAAATGCTTACCTAACCTGTGTAAGGTCCTGGATTCAATTCCCAGAACTGGAAGGGGAGAAAGTCTTTGCAGTCTTCAGTAACAAGCCAAATGTAGCTCAGACCTCCCCAATAATCCCCACTACTCAGAAATTTCATTTACAACAGGAAATAAATCTTACCTACTCAAAGATTCTACAGCTATGCTGCTAAAAATCACCTGAGGCTTAAGAAACCTCTTTCTTTCATCTCAAGAGGCAAAATTTACAAAACCCTTGGTGTCCTCCCCAGAAGAATCTAACTAAAACGACTTCACTGCTCAGAAAATCTTCATTAAGGTCAAATGCGCTTCTCTGAGACCTTAAGATATAGAAATAAGAAATTCAACACTAGAAACTTCTGAAAGATCTTGTTATCCAGGGTCACAAAGAGCACTTCCTCAAGACACCAGAGTGCAGTTTTAGTGAGGCATAGCCACTGGCTGGTAATGATGGCTTCTGTGAGTAACAATGACTGGAACCAGTGGCAGACAGTGCTCAGCACTGGGACTGCAGCTTTAAGCAGACTTCAGGGCAGCAGCCAAGGGCTCTCAGCCAGAGCACCATCCTCTCCACCCTCCCCCTGAAATTTGAGGCAGGCCCCACCCAGAAGACTGGGTGATGGTGATGGAAAAACAGATTCCCTGCAATTGTAGCCTTCTGTAAGCCATTTTACAGAAGGATCTGAGACCCACCCCATCTCACTCTGAGCACAAGAACAACAAAATCCAGATGGTACGCCAGGACCCTGAACTTCATAGTTCCCACATACCTGATTCTTTGAAAATGAAATGTACCCACAATCCAAAAACAGGGCTTCCCAAAGCTGATAAAGTGCCCTCTCTTTTCCTCATTCCAAGGAAGACAGAGAAAAGCAGTGGCCCTGCATACTGACTGTGCCCTCTGTGTCCTCATTACACTTTCCAAGCTGCCATAACAGCTCCCTATATCATAACCAACTTCACACTAAGAAGATATCCTCTATAAGCCTAAGCTGGGTGGTGGTGCACGACTTTAATCCCAGCAGTCAGGAGGCAGAGGCAGGGGGATTTCTGTAAATTAGAGGACAGCCTGGTCTACAGACTGAGTTCCAGGACAGCTAGAGTTACACAGAGAAACTTTTGTCTCAAAAAAACAAAAGAAGGAAGGGAGGGAGGGAGGGAGGGAGGGAGGGAGGGAGGGAGGGAGTAAGTAAGTAAGTTAGGTCTCAAATCTACAAAGATGTGTCAGGACAAGGAGAGTGACATCAAGAAATACACTGCCATCTGGTCCACACTCTCTGGATCTGAAGGAGTTAAAGACTAGCCACGGTTTCCTATAAGGGCTGAGGCTAATGTAAACCACCTGCTAGATAGATGCAGGAACCAGACCAGAGAGAGGGTCTGGTTTGGCTCTGGGAGTCTCTTCTGAAAAAAATTGTAGTTTTGCCAGGGGGTCTGTGAGGCAGCCGAACTCCTTCCTCCCACATTCCACCCCTTAGTCTAGGCTCCAGCTCCCTCTTAACAGCTAACTGCCTGAACACCACCACCTTACCTCAAGATAACACCAAAGTGAACTTTGGTCTTAGCTACTAACCTGTTTGATCTCTCAACTATAAGCCCCTGCCAGCACTGAACCCTCATCTTTTACTGCTCCTACTCCCAGAATGTTAGGGCCACACAGGCTTCCACCTCAACGTGTCATTCCTCAAACCCATCAGGCCCCAATTCAAAGGCTCAGAGATTCACAGGTAAGAAAATGGCTGCCGCATCTGTACATCCAAGCTCAGGCAAAACTTAGCCTCACTTACCCTGCTCATAGCTGTAAAAATTCCAGACTCTTGCTCCACTCCCTAAAATAGATACCCTCTCCTTCACCTGAGCAACTTCTGCTCTGGTGGACTGAACATGATGTTGGGATTTCCTCTGGGAGGAAAATATCAAGAAACACAGGCAAACAACCTATGTCTTGGATCTTACCTCATGGGTCAAGCTACCTTGATAAAATGTTTATTCACTATACATGAGACAAGAGGATTACTTGTACTCAATCTTAACAACAAAACCAGGTGTTGTGGTCCATGCCCTCAGAAAGCAGAGACAGACACATCTTTGTGAGATTGAGGCCAGCATGGTCCACATACCCAAGTTCCAGGAGAGTCAGGGTGACAGTGAAATCATTTCTCAAAAAACAGAACAAACAAACAAAAAAAAAAACAAAAAAAAAAAAAAAAAAAAAGAAGGTGCCGAGGGGGATTGCAACCCCACAGAAGAACATCATCAGCCGCCAGACCACCCTCCAAGGAGTGTGCAGGGAGGGATCCCTGACCGCCCTCCAAGGAGTGTGCAGGGGGGGATCCCAGACAGCCCTCCAAGGAGTGTGCAGGGGGGGATCCCTGACCGCCCTCCAAGGAGTGTGCAGCGGGGACCGTGACTCCAGATACATGTGCAGCAGAGGGTGGCCTTGCCTCACAGCAATGGGAGGGGAGGCCCTTGGTCCTGTGGAGGTTTGATGCCCCAGCATTGGGGGACGCTGGAGTGGAGGGGCAAGAGAGGGTAGGTGGGTGGGGGAGCACCTTCATGGAAGCAAAGGGGAGGGGAGAGAGGGGGTATATGGGATGGGAGGGTGTGTGTGGAGGGGTAACAAGGAAGTGGGATATCATTTGAGATGTAAATGAATGGAATGATTAATTTAAAAAGAAAGGAAATCAAAAAGAAAAAAGAAAACCAAACAAACAAAAATTAAATCCCAAACAACAAAAGGTTGCTGGTATATCCTCTGGCTCAAAAAGGAGCTGAGTTGTTTTGGGGATGGTTTTCCTTTAGACTTTTCAAGACAGGGTTTCTCTGTGTAGACCTGACTCTCCTAGAACTTGCTCTGTAGACCAGGCTAGCTTCAAACTCAGAGATCTGCCTGCCTCTGCCTCCCAAGTGCTGAAATTAAAGGCGTGTGCCACCACCATTCATACCAAAAGAAAAAAAGAGGGACAAAAAGGCCAAGAAAAGTATTATCTTTTCTCTATTATGGGGGGAAAGCCCTTAGTAGGCTATGTTGACAGGTCAAATGTTTCTCAGCACTTCTGAAATCAGAAGCAAACGAAGTTACGGATGAATTCTCTACTTGCTCTAAGGCACTAACTTCTGGCTCAGGCCTCTCCCTCTTCACACACACACCACTCTCTTTGTAGCCTAGATTTCTGACTCAGTCCTAAGAATCTGGAAAGGAATGAAGAGACTTCAGGAAAAACCCACATTCCGATTTCTTCAAAGGTTGCTTACTAGTTGTCCTTGGCAACTTCACACACCTCTAGAGCACTTTGAAAGGCTGAGGCAGGAAGATGGCTCCGAGTTTTAGGACAAGTAAGGCCACTAAGACCCTTGTCTCAAAAAAGGGGGAGGAGGAGGTAAAGAGTTAGTTAATGATCTATAAGCCTCAGGAAAACTGAGAAACTCCCAAAAGTAAAGATGACAGGTACATGACATCTAGGAACTGGGAAGCTCCTGACAAGAAAGTCCAAACACCAACCCCCTTGAGTATTTACAGCTTTGAGACTGCAGAGTACAGATCTGCAGATGTAATCTCCAACCTTCAAAAGTTCCCTTTCCCGCCCGGTAAAAACCCCAAGCCCTTTGTATCTCTGCAGTCTCCACTCCCGAGAGACTGCTGCCCTTCATTGTTCTAATTAAAGGACAATCTGCTTCTGTTGAGTTCAGTCTCTATGTTCATATTGCCGGGGTTAATCCGGAGCTAACAATACTAATACCTATTCCTTTCCCCCATATTCTGTAAGATTAAGATCTGAAAGATGTTAGTAGAAAGGTTGCAATCATGAACTAGACTGCGGCCTACAGACAGATACTGTGTGAAGTACCCGCGCAAGCGCACATACACAGCCCTCTGGGGCAGTTCATCAGCACCTACCCTCAACCACTACATTCACATACTCAGATCCCTGGCTGCTGACAAAAAAGGACACGTTTTCATTGTCTAACACCGCAAAAACATCTAGGGCCACACAAGGAAATAGGGAAGCCCTCTACTGGGCCATCTCTACAGCTCTAGGACAGGCGCACACATTACTCCCTCCAAACAAAAACACGCTGACATCTATGAGGGGAAAAGAAAGGCGCCAACTCCCGGATGTTGGCAAGCTCTGCGGCCAGCGCCTGTTTCTCAGTGTTTACTTGCTCTCCCTTTCCTCTCCCTCCCCTTTAAGGATGGCGCAGCAAAGGGAGTTGAGGGGGATGAACCACCCCACCCTCTCGTCCATTTTTTTGAACAAAACAAAACAAAACAAAAAAACAACCCGAGAAAGAGTGAGGGAGAAAAAGTCTTAGTGCTGGGGGCCTTACCGGACTCCTAAAGCCAAACGTATCTACAGGTTTTAATCCGCCATTAGCATTTAAATCTTGAAAGGACAGGAGTAAGGGGGGGCAGTGGAAAGTAACCCCACACACAAAAGAAAAGTTGTTGGGTTTCTTCTCAGTCGGCCAGGCAGAAGCAATCTTCCTGGCTGACAGCCAGAAGTGCGTCACAGCCAGGAGTCTGCTTTCTTTAAAGGCACAGCGAGCTTCCGCGCGGTCTGGGAGCAACAGCGAAGCCAAGAGCTCTGGGGGAGGGGGAACGCCTACCAGGAGGACCCAGGCGAAGCCTGCCCATGCCCTAGAAACTGAGCAGGACGTGCGGGGGAAGGGGGGGGGGCTGGGGCGCAAGCCGGCAGGCTCCATTGCTGAAGGGAGAGCACGCACAGCAAAGGCTGGAGGCTGTGGCGTAAACACACAAAAGCGCACCCGCGGCGGTCGGCCTCACCAACCTGAGATGGCCAGGACACTCCCCCTTCGCTGCTTTCCAGCAGGGCTTAAGGCAGTAGCAGTGATGGCCTGTCCACCTCTGAGACCAGCCCTAACGGGCAGGCCCAGAGCCGCTGAACCCACGGCCAGCCCCTGGCGGGAAACGCGCCCGGCGCAGAGGAAGCCTGGGAGCTGAGCGCCGGGGAGCCGCACAACGCAGGCCTTTTACAGGGGCCGCTTCCTGCGGCGCCTGCGAGGGGGGGCGTGTCTGCAGGCGCACACAGCGGCCCGCCGGCACCCTGCCACACAAAGCGCAGGCCTCCTTCGAGATCGCTGCCTGCCCTAGGACTTGGCCACCCTAGCCCGCTCTCTGCAGGAAATCTCTTCAGCCCGTACCTTCTGCGTAGCAAGGCCAAGATGTCATGCTGTGTGCCTGCTCCTCCCACTCAGCCAGCCAAACGAGCTGCCCAGGCAGTTTCTAGCCACGGAGCGCAGGCCTCGCTGTCCTGTCCGGAGAGCTGCGCTATTGTTGACTGGAATGGCCGCCAAAATCCCAGCTGTGCTGCCAGAACCTAATCTGCTGTTCCTCTGGGCATTTGTGGGGAGGGGCGGAGGGGCCAAGGCACAGTTCTGAGTATGGCGGGCACTGGCTGGAGCCCTCAACAGGCACAGGCACAGGGACTCATCATCCTCAGAGTCTGCTGCAACTACATGACTAAAAGAAATGTCAGGCTCAGACAAGACCACGAACGACAGAGTTGCCACCCACTGGACAGCCAGCACTGGACACCTGCTGGGATAGTTAAAAGGAATCCCCTCACTTTACAGCTAGAAACATTTAGTGAAATATGTGCAACATATTGCTATTAAACATTGTTAAGAATACCCATACAAGAACTATACCCGTGTGACCCATACAAGTACTATACCCGTGTGTGCGGTAGCGCACGCCTTTAATGCCAGCCCTTGGGAGGCAGACGCATGTGGATTTCTGAGTTCAAGGCCAGCTTGGTCTACAGAGTGAGTTCCAGGACAGCCAAGGCTATACAGAGAGACCCTGTCTCGAACCCCTTCCCCCCCATAAAAAGAATTATACTCAATGTCTGAGTTAGGGTTATAATTCCACAGATTAGAAATGGATTACAAGTTTTTATTCCAAGGTGGTACATGTTAACTCATATAAAATATGCAACTTAACTAACCAGCTTAGATAAGGGAAGGATTAGGAAACTGACGTGATATTTTAATCTGGATCTCCAAGCACAAAATCAAATTTTTCCTATGGGGAAAGGGAGGAGAAAGCAAAAAGGTGTGGTAGCAGTGATAGAACAGGTGCCAAGGATGAACTGAGGTCAGAATTGGAAAATCTTGAACTTCAAGGAATCAAATAAAGGGTTTGGGATGGTTTTAACAGAGAGCTGTGGTATGAGCAAGATTAACCTGATAAAATGGTTCTCTAGCAGCAAGGTGAGTTAAGAGGCCACCCCAACAGGTAGGAAAGGTGCTGAGGACACAGATGATAAAGAGACTAGTTAAAAGAGGAATGAGAAGCACTGAGGAGAAAGAAACTGACAAAAAGCAGGAGACTGAAACCCACCATGGTACTCTGTGCTTATAGTCCTAGCAATCAGGAGGCTGGGCCAGTCTGGTCTACTACTAGAGTTCCAGGCCAGCCAAGGTAAAAGTAACACCCTATCTCAAACAAAACAAAACTAGAAGGAGGAGGAATTGTACAGGGAAGAAAGTGTATGACATACATGAATCAAAGGTGAGGAGATAAGGGTCTAAAGAAGAAACAGGATATAATAGACAGTAGCTAACATTTAGTAAGAACCTACTAACGTGCCTCAAACAAGCCATCCTACTGACCTAATGGGCATCATTCCATTAGGCTTCACCCCCTCTTTATGAAGCAGGTAAATTACCACTCAACTTTAAGTTGGCTTTTTAAAAAAGATGTATTTATTATTTATGTGAATACATTGTCACTGTCTTCAGACACACCAGAAGAGGACATCAGATCCCATTACAGATGGTTGTGAGCCACCATGTGGTTGCTAGGAATTGAACTCAGGACCTCTGGAAGAGAAGCCAGTGTTCTTAACCACTGAGCCATCTCTCCAGCCCTACCACTCAACTTTAGACAGGAGGAAACTAAGCCACAAAGTGACTACCTTCCACACACACATCACAGTGACTTGCAGTAAACTACATAACCCTAGCAAGGATTCCTCAAATTCCCAGGTAAAAGCAGAGCCTCCTCTGCATTGAGCATTAACTCACTAACATTTGCAAGGTGCCCAACACTCTGACTTCCAGCACAGAAGGTGCTACGGATGCTTCATAAAGGTTGGTTTCTATCACCAGTGACCCAGCAGAAGATGGTTTACCAGTGCTAAAGAAGTTGGAGATGTTCCTCCTAGAACAGGGGACAGTATGTTCGGTGTGACCGCCTTTTTCCCACCAGTCTCTCTCTCTCTCTGTTTTTACTTTATAGGGACACCTCAAGTCTCAATCCCTCTGATATTAGACCGGTAACAGTAGTGGATTATTGAGGACAATCACTTGGGGACTTCCTACACTGTATGTTGGATTTTTTATGGTTGGATTTATTTTTAATAACCATGTACAAAAAGACAAAATGGCTCAGCAGGTATGCCTGATCTAGGTTGAAGACCTGGGATCCACATGGTAGATGAGAACTCACTGCTAACAGTTGTTCTCTGACACATAAACATGCTTTTTAAAATGTTTAAAAATTGTAATAACCATGTACAAAGATCAAGAAATGATTTTATATATATCTGCATAGAAGTCTTATCTTTCATCTAGAGTGACAACTCCTTAGGGACATAGCCCAGTTCCCTCGCTATGATCAGCCATAGTCCCTAGCTTACCAAAGCTCATTAAACCTGTCCCACTGAGCTACATTTGTATGGCAGCTTTCCAAACACAACCTCTGGCTACTAAAACAATATGGGTGCTGAGCAGAGGGAATGAGGTGTTGGTGGGATCCATACCCAACACTACAGACACAGCGCTTCTTCTCCCAGGCCTACGGCCTGTTCTCAGCACCCCTCCCTCTGCAGTCTGTACTTAGCAGCTGCTGTCAGCAGAAAGGAAGGCTCAGATTCAAAGGACTACCACAAATACAAATGCTCACATCCTATGAAAAGAAATGGCAAAAATAATTAAAGATTGGCACACCCTAAAACTGTATGGGATGAAAATAAAAGGCCTGCTAAACTCCCCACCAATCTCTGCAGCCCCATTTGGTACTGTCAGCCCTGAAACTTCACAGTGAAGACAGAATTGATACTGTATCTCTCCATCTTGCCCTTGCTCTAAACACAAGGTAACAGGTTCCAGCTGAACAGCCAGTAGAAGGCTTGAAATCTCTTCTGGAATGTCCCTGCCAAGTCCTTACACCTCTAGGCCAACTAACTTATGAGCTAGCCAGAAAGTTTAGCTAGTTTCTCCACTTCTTTCTTCTCAGACAAGAAAGATGACTTGGCTCCAGCCTGGTTCTGCAAGCCACTCATTACCCCACCAAAAGGGGGTTGGGAGCAGGGGTTGGGGGGGTAAAGAAAGGGGTTGGGGAGGAACTCACAATGCAGGAGGAGTAAGTTCTGATAGAAGTTGGAGAGAATGATGGTAACTTTGAAGCACACAGTTGTTCAAAAGGGTCTGGTAATACTCCATCTCCCATTGTAGCCAGTAGGCTACCCATTTTGGTATTCATTTTATTATTCTTGTTTAAAATGTCAGTGTTACAAGTTTTAATGTATATTATCCTTTTGTTACAGTTTAAAGAAATGACAGGGAAAAGGCTATGATATAACTCAGTGGGTGAATACTGCCTAGCCTAGCATATGTGAGGCTTTTGGTTAGATACTTAGCAATGAAAAAAAGAGAGTAATTCCCCTGAGGCAGCCCAGAACTGGAGTGATTCTAATATAAACAAATACTATTCAAGGCCTCTATAACGTGGCTTAGTTTTACTTCCTATTACAGTTATGCCCTTACCCAAACTCTCTACCCTGCCAGGCAGGTCTGTAATTTTAGATGGAATGTCTTATGTAGAGGAATGGCTCTAGGGTCAGACACAAATGAGCCCTAGATCCAAACTTTTGGTTCTAACATTTACTGGCCAGGTGACCTTAGACAAGTTATTTAATCTTTCTAATTCTCATGTTCATTTTCTCTAAAATAGAGATAGCCGTAGTGTTTACCTCACTGAGTTAATGTGCAGATTAAAAAAAACAAAGCATGGCAAGTGTTTAGCATAGTGCCTTAGCACTATTAATTACAGTAATGGCATCATTTATTATGCCAGGATATCAAGTGGCAGAGTGAAGACCAGAAGACACTGCATGTGCTTGTTTTAAAGTTCAGGAAATCTAACCAGGTGGTGGTGGCCCATGTCTTTAATCTTAGCACCTGGGAAGCAGAGGCAGGTGGACCTCTGTGAGTTCAAGGCCAGCTTAGCCTACAGAGTATGTTCCAGGAAAACCAGGGCTACACAGAGGAGCCTTGTCTTTAAAATTAAAAAACAAAACAAACAAAAAATTAATAAATAAAATAAAAACTGAGGTTCAGGAGTTGGGTGACTTGTTTACACAAGCTAGTCTTTTAAGTAGCCTACCATGCCCCCAACACTATTCTCCACTACTTTAAAGAGGACAGTCACTGAATAATTGAATAAATAAGCTAGTATACTACCAACAGTATAGAGGGACCTGTACATCTATCTTCTCAGAATCATCTTTCTAAGTCAAAACAACCACATAACTTTAAAAAATAAAAACTGAAGGATTGGAAAGATGGCTTGGTGGTTAAGAGAACTGGCTGCTTTTAGAGAACCTAGGTTGACTTCTCAGCACCCACATGGCAGCTCACAACTGTATTACTCTAGTTCTAGAAAATTTGATATCCTCTTCTGGTCTCTATAGGCACTAGGCACACACATGATACGCAGATATATACGCAGGCAAAATTACCCATACACATAAAATACTATTTTTTAAAGTAGTCACAGCCAGGTATGGCACCATACACCCTTAATCTCAACATACAGGAGGCGGAGGCAAGTACATCTTTGTGAGTTCCAGACCACCCAAAGACACATAGTGAGACTGTCTCAAAACAAACAAAAAATAGCAAAATTTATCAGAAGCATTGAAGAAAAGTGTTCCTCTAGGGAAATGTTGGTGATAGCTCAGGGTAAGAAAGGGAAGCTGAAGCCAGGCAGTGGTGACACATGCCTTTGATCCCAGCACTTGGGAGGCAGAGGCAGATGGATTTCTGAGTTGGAAGCCAGCCTGGTCTACAGAGTGAGTTCCAGGACAGCCAGAGCTACACAGAGAAATCCTGTCTCAAAAAAAAAAAAAGAAAGAAAGGGAAGCTGAAAAGGAAAGGCACTCAGTCACTGCAGCCTGTGGGACAGATGTATTGTCTCAGAGGCCTGACCTCCAGCTCATTCATCATTGCCCTCCTCTCTCTCTCCAGAGGGCAGTGGCTGGTTAATGAGTCACTATTGGAAAGCCTGAAGCTTCCTGGGGAGAAAAGCAGAGGGTAAAAGCAACTTCCAGAGAGGACTGATTAGTCAAGTCCAAGAGTCCCCACTCAGTTCTCCCTCAAGATGGCCTTTCTAAAACTAAGAACCTGTTTGCCCTGTTTCAGTGTCACAAAGGAGTAAAATAGCTGTGTGTCCCTATAGGCAATATATCCGCCACAGTATTTGTTGGACTTGAACTCAGAACCTCTGGAAGAGCAGTCAGTGCTCTTAACTGCTGAGCCATCTCTCCAGCCCAATGAAATAACTTTTTAAGTGACTTGCAGTATAAACTTTTTCTTAGAATATATATTCTTTTTTCCTTAAATTTTAAATTTCATATATCAAACTATACTTTAAAAGTGAATCCACTTGGCCAGACATGGTAGCACACTGTAATCCCAGCACTTGCAAGGCTGAAACAAGTAAGATCTTGGCTAATAGTGAGTTTAGAGTTCAAGAACACACGGAGTTATATTAGACCCTGTTTCAAAAAAAAAAAAAATCAAATAAAAAATAAACAAACAAAAAGTAAATCCTTTTAAATGAAATCTTTATATAGAGCCCTGGAATACAGATAAAAATAGAAGGTTTACATAAAGATATTTGGAGCCCAACCAGGTTCTTATAGCTCTTGTAGAATGGAGTATAAAAATCACTGTCAGCCTCAAGCAGGAAGTGACGCACGCATGTCTGAAAGACATGACAATAAAAATAAAGAGACAACTTTGAGAACTTCTTTTACAATGTCTACAGAGAATTATAAGAATGAAGAAAGCAAAATTCTAGAAATACTTTAAATTTCTAGACTAGTGCATGGATGCCAAAACCAAAAAAGGTCTGCACACACAAGAGCATGACGACAGTTCCCTTCACTGAGAAAGAACAGTGTTAACTCTAACAAACACATAGTAATACTGTTATCTTTATTGAAGAGGTTTTAAAATGTTGAACAACAATCCAATTATCCTGAGACTCATATATACAGTTAATATTCAAACACAAGTCTGTCTCACTTCAGAGTTTATAATCTAAACCAGGCAGATTGAGAGTTGGGTCTTTAAGTGTCTCCTAGTTACAAGTAACTAAGAACTAGTGAAAACTATGTTTGCTTCTAAAGCCATAGGTCTGGGGCCCATTTGAAAGAGTGACAGTAATTAGAAGGTCTAAGATAGGATGACCATCCTCACTTATTTAAAAGTAAAAGGCCAGTATATTAATTTGCAATTGAAATTTATTCCTCTTCCAAAGCCTGCCTCACACAGCTGTAGTAAGTACCTGCATTAAGAGAGGAAACAGATGATTTCTGCAGTGGATACATGCAATCGCAGACATTCATAACTGATTCAAGTGCTGAGAACAAGTAACTGTCAAATGAAGTCATAAATGGACATGTATATAAGCCCAAAGGGTCAAGGAACACTGTAGAAAAGGTGACAGAAACAAAGTCAGAAGGGTGGAGTGTGCTAGAGCACTATCTTCAGGGCATGGCATGGCCACTGTACTTTAGAACTCACAGCAACAGAGCAGGGAAAACTTGGGCCTGACAACATCTTGTCATGAAACCCCACCCCTCCCTGAGGATCTATAGGCTATAGGACAATAATGGTGAAGGAGGGAGACATTTTCTTAGGTAGTATAGCCTTTGGTAAGGTACCCATGTTCCTGAAAGCTATCCTAAGGAAAATCACTGGGTCATTTAAAAAAAAAAAAAAAAAAAAAAGACATTAAAAAAGTAGGAGGAGCTAGCTACAGGATCATTGGAGTGTGACAAGAAAGGGTAAGGGTAATAGAGTAAATATGATCAAAATAGTCATGTACATGTAGGAAAATGTCAGGATGAAAACCATTATTATTATTATTATTTATTGGTATAAATTTATACCAATAAAAAGGAAGGAAGGAAGGAAGAAAGGGAAGGAAGGAGAGAAGGAGGGAAAAAGGGAAGGAAGGAGGGTGGGAGGAAGGGGACCTAGGCATGGTAGCATATGCCTTTAATCCCAGTACTCAGGAGACAGAAGCAGGCAGATGTCCATGAGTTCCAGGACAGCCAGGGCTACATAGTAGGACTATCTCAAAAAGGGATGCAGGGACTTTTGGAGAAATTTCCACTATCTAAAAATTTCTTTTAGAAATTTGTTTCCATTTAGGAGTGTTTGCCAGAAAGCCAGTGTCCACATGAGTATCACCAATAAAGACAGTACGAGTGGTTAAAAGAATAAAGGTCATTCATTTTCTGTCATTTTTGGTCCGTCCCACATACCGTCTTCCTGTCTCTGCTCTTTGTCTCAGTGCCCTCACACGAACAATCAATCGGTACCTGTGTATAGTAGCTCTGCACCACTTACTGATCATGTGTCTGCCATTTAGAAAGTATTTCAAGTGTTCCTCACAGCAGCTCTGTAAGGAGGTATCATTTTCAGTTTACCAAAGAGGAAGTTGGTCAAAAAAAAATAAATAAATACCAGAGTTAAGATAGCAATTAAAGCTTAAGTATGCTAAAGCTCTCAGTTTGAGGCCAGAATGGTCTACAGAGTGAGTTCCAGGACAGCCAGGGCTACACAGAGAAACCCTGTCTCAAAAAATAAAAAGACCAAAACCTATGTGAATTGGGTCATGATACACACACACACACACAGAGAGAGAGAGAGAGAGAGAGAGAGAGAGAGAGAGAGAGAGAGAGAAAGAGAGTTCAACATCTAATTATATACAGAATAAAATCAAAATTCCTTAGCCTATTTGGAGCTGAAGAGATGGCTCAGTGGTTTAAAGCACTTGTTCCTCCAGAAGACTCGAGTTTGGATCCCAACACCCACACGGCAGCTCATAGTCATCTGTAACTCTAGTCCTTGGGGCTCCAACATTCTCTTCTGAACTTTGTTGGCCCATATATATGTGCAGGCCTACATTCATACATAAAAAATAAAATCTAGAAAAAAATGTTATTCCCAGTTCTCTAAGGTCCAGCCTTCTAGTTTCCTTTCCAATCTCATCTCCAGCAAATGCAAGTATCTTTCCCTCTGCATACCAGATATTTTCTAGGTTCTGTATCACTGCGTGTGAATCTACTGAAATGCCCAGTCCTCTACAACTCTTGAACTTCAGTGTATCCTGTATCATTTGACTAAAATGCCTCTCCCTTCAGCTCTCCTAGTTTCTCCCACAATAAGGAACAGTTGTTCTTTCTTCTTCTCATGGCCACTTATTGCTTGTTCCACTACATATTTTTCACTCCCCCTACAGGAATGCTAACTGTATATCTATCTGTTTCACCCAATACTGTCTCACTCCCTATAATACCTGAACAAGGTAGCTGGTAAACAAAAGCTTGCTGGGCAAACAACAGATAATTGGCCCTAACTTAGTTAAATTCCTTCATTAGATAGCAGTGAAGCCAATTAAATGTTTCTCTAATTGTAAGTCATACACCTAGCATGAATAGGTAGAAAACAATTTTAATGTCAAAAGCCTGCAACTTCAGGGGGCCTTACAAGCAGAGTGCTTTTGCACACTCATGACTAAAAGGAAAGGGCACTGAGGCAAAGAGCAGAGACAGGAAGATGTAGACTGCATGCAATCTTCAGCCACCTCCTGAGCACACTAAGCAACTAAGTTTCTTGGGGTTATCTGCAAGTCAAAAGGACAGAAAAGCAACTGATTGGGCCATACTGTTTCTCCAGCAACTAGCCCTGCTCTTGGGCATTTAACTTCTAATTGTGGGTCCATAGGGCCTTTTCTCCAAATGAATCCTACTGTACCAATCAAAGAACTCCTTTCAAAAAGGGCTCAGAGCTAACAACAGCAGAGAAGAAAGTCTCCCAAGCCTCAAAGTCACGAAGTCCACACTATCTGTTTGGATGGAAGCTGCTCCACCTCCTTTACACAACAGTCCTAGTAAGGAGAACCTCTCCCAGCACCAGCTCGGTCTCTGATTGTGTTTCAGGGGAGAAGTCCCAGGGGCTGCTTCTCTTTAAACAGCAACTTTGTGGTTGATGATCCATCTGTGGCTGCCAGTAGAAAAGTC
>JANHMN010000003.1:92890375-92916014 GCA_030674055.1 Rhabdomys pumilio | reverse complement strand
AAGGAAGGAAGGAAGGAAGGAAGGAAGGAAGGAAGGAAGGAAGGAAGGGGCGAGCAACAACTGCACACCAGAATAAACGTAAAGGCTGAGAACACCATTACTTTGAAGGAGAGAGACTTACAAATAGAGGGGGCAAAATATGTATGATGTCACCATTATTTAAAACAAAAACAAACTTGGCTTTTGCCTAGATGGCACCAAAAACAAAGAAGTAAGAGAAGTAAGGTTCTGACCAATGTCAAAGGGAAGGTCTTAAAAGCCAAGAAGGCAGTGCTGAAAAGTATCTACAGCCACAGAAATCCACAGTCACCCACCTACCGATGGCCCAAGACCCTGCAGCTCCCGAGGCAACACAGTATCCTCAGCAAGAGCGCACCCAGGAAAAACAATCCATCATCAAGTCCCCCTCAGCCCGAGTCAGCCACGAAGAAAACAGAAGACTTGTGTTATTGTGGATGTCAAGGCCAAGGAGCACCAGATCAAACAGGCTATGAAAACACTCTATGGCATTGATGTGGCCAGAGTCAATACCCTGATCAGGCCTTGAGAAAAGAAGGCTTATATTTAGCTGCCTCCTGATTATGATGCTCTGGATGCCAACAAAATTGGGAGTCCAGTCAAAACTGAGTCTAACTGGCTAAAACTAAATATGCATTTTCACACACACACACACACACACACACACACACACACACACACACACAAAATATGTTAATTTTGACTTTGGAAAAACTCTCCAAGACTATACAATCCAAGTTGTCTGTTTAAATATGGAACTCCAGTCCACTGAAGTTAGACAACTGGTCCCTGGTCATACCACTAATTAGCAGGAGCATAGAAACCCAGATAGACTGACTTCCTACATAAAACACAAGCACAGGGTTATCTACACAGCTTCCCCTTTTCAGCTTTTCACTGTCTTTTTCTTCTGTGGGATGGGAGCTAACACAGGACAGTCACACACACATAGAATAGCTCTACCATCCAGAAACTGAGAAATGTGCTTATAACCAGTGTTTCTACAATGACTCTAACAGGTATGAGTCTATGTTTAGTGTCTGGCTCACAGGAGTTCTGGGCAAACTACCACACAGCAGAGGCCAGTGAAAACTTCTGGACATTCTCCCACAATTAGAAAAATGTATATTATATATTTCCCACCTCCTAGAGTAACCTGTTTGTTTCATGACTAATATCTTATAGAACCTAGATGGGGGAAAAGCAGCAGAGAACATGGGCAAAAAAACCCAATCCATATAAAAGCAAAGAAATGGCAGGAACCATCTTGACTCACCTCCTGGTAGACAGCCCCTGTTAGGTCGGACAATAACCCACAGCAGTGTGAACTTGAACTTGACTCTACTCAGGTAAGAAGCAAAGGGAAGAGAATGCTGCTCATTGCCATATCCCACCGTTAGGCAACTCAGGTGCCTATCATCCTAGGTGACCCTGGAGCTCTGTGGATCACACAGCAGCAAGAAGGGAAGAATGAGGGCCAGGCCAATGGGGTGAGTCAATGACAGAGCAGGAAGAGTCACTGTGCAAAAATACTGGCCTCCTGTGGCAAGAATGTCAAACCATACCCCCACTAGGTCAGCTTTTAGGAGGGCTACCCTGTGAGGATTCCAGAGTCTAAACCAAGCAAAATCCCTCAGAAGTCTCTACACCACTCTCTATTTAAATGTGTCTCTCTGGCTCAAAAGACTTGCAATATTTTTTCTCAAGCATCAGATCTAACCTCTGTGGCCTAAGTTTCCAAGTCCACTATATGGCCTCTAGCCACTTATTCACCTTACTTTCTACTATTCCAGAGCAGATAAAATTCACCCAGCCACTCTTCTGATTTTTCTGTACATCTACCTCATTCTCATTCTGTACATCTACCTCTATCTCATTCTGATGCCTTCAGTTATCCAGGAGGCACAAACAAGCCTTCAGGTGTCAGGCAAGTCATAGGAATGAGTGTTCCAGTGAGCCATACAGCAAAATGAGGGAGCACTGTCCCCTCCAAAAGGCAGCCAACTATACAATATTTTACTGTGACCATCACAATCATCTTTTAAACATTTTTTAGTAGTTTTTCTGTCTTGCAAATGAAGAAGATTCTTCAAAGTTAAGCACCTGGCTCAATGCTGGCAACGGTTTCTAGAACTCTATGAAGCCTAAGCAAATATTCCCTACCACCAGACTTTGTAGTAAAAATGTGTGAATACCACCACAGAACCATCATTCATATTTCATGATATAAAACCTAATAGTGTGTTAGGAAGCTCAAATCATAGCTTCTCTAGATAACCACATGCCTCTCGTTCGGACCCTGTTTCAAACCCCATCTTCCTGTCAAAGTTTTGTCCTAGTTATTCCAAGAGCTACTAAAGGGATCTCACAATTCCTATAGGGTTTGCAGATTAGACAACACAACCAAGTCTAAATTATACACTGCCTTGCAGAATTGTTCTTTGCTTCTGTGTTTTAGATTCGCTTCCTTAACAAACCACCAAATATACTTATATAGTTCCTCTACATTGATTTAAAAAAAAAAAAAAGAAAGAAAGAAAGGTTATGTTTTGCTATGTAGTTAGACCAGGCTGACATCAAACTCACAGAGATGCACCTGCCTCTGCCTCCTAAATGTTGGGACCAAAGGAAGGCGCCAAGTATACTAGGTTCTAAATTGAATCTCATGTTTTGTTTTGCTTTCCCTTTTGAGAAAGTGTCTTATCATAGAGCCTGCAGCCTGGAACTTGCTGTATAATCTAAGCTGGCCTCAAACTCATGATCCTCCTGTCTTAGCCTCCCCAAGTACTAGGATTATAGCCATGGGTACAAAAGACATGTTAAGGTCATACTGCATCCACCCTGCCACAGGGCACCAAAAACTTAATAGTCTGAAAAACAAATATCTCTGGCAAGGCATTGGAAGACATTCAAGTGGTCAGGTAAGTATGCTGGAATATATGCAGTCTTACTCCTTACCAGACAAACCAGTCCTCAGCTATAATAAGGCAGAAGAAATCTGCAAGGCTGAGTCACTGGCATTTCCTAAACTGACTTCAAAGAAACTGGCCCTTAAATAGGATGGAGAGAAAAGGCAACATAGCACAGCTGCCAAGAGAAGCCTCAATGCAGGAGCTTGCTGTGCACTGATGCCCCCTCTTCCTTCTACAACCATTAGATCATTCTACTTCTGCCAAGTGGTCCCTTAGAGAGACTGACTACCTAACAGGCTAGCCATAATCTTGGTTTTCTCCTCCCAATCAATGACAGTCAAGATATTGTCCTTTCCAAGTAGCTCCTCCCCAAGTTTATCAGAGGAAAGGGTGAAAACAAAATATTCCCTGAAAACCTCCATTAACCAGGGTAAGATCTATAGTACTCTGTACAAGGGAGCATGCTTCTCAAACCTACCATGCCTTGCCTTTTACTAAAGAGTCAGCATGAGGGCTCAGCAGAGAGGGAGGGCTCACTGGATGCTCTTCCAGAGGACCCAAAAGTTCGAAATACCCACATGACAGCTGACAGCCATCTGTAACTTCAATTCCATAGAAAATTCCATGCCTTCTGACCAAGGGCACTACACACGAACATTCATGCAGGCAAACCAGCTACCCACATAATTTCCCTTTAATTTTTTATTCAAAAAAAACTCAGAATGAAGACCTATGAAGCCTGCTTGTCTATCTACAGAATTAAACTGTGAGCGGGGAAGGGTGGCACATGCCTTTGATTCAGAACTTTTAGGCAGAGGCAGGAGGATGTCAGTAAGTTGAGGCCAACTTATCTTCACAGCAAGTTTCAGGTTAGCCAAGGCTACATAGTAAGACAAACAACAACAACAAGCTAAGAATAATAAAAAATAAACTGTAAAGGATAAAACAGATATGGTAGCAAGTGCCTGTAGTCCCAGCACTTAGAAAGGTGAAGGCAGGAAGATCAGATGAGTTCAAGGTCATCTTCAGTTACAGAGTAAGTTCCAGGTCAACCTGGCTACATGAGACCTTATTTTCAAATAATTAATTTCCTAAAACTATAAAAGACAGGCAATAGCATGCTTTTATATATGATGGGAGGGATATTAAATCAGGTATGGTGACACATACATGTAATCCCAGCACCCTGGGGAGAGCCTGAAGCAGGATTCTTAAGTCCAGACCAAGTTGGGCTACCATGTAAAACCTTCTCTTTTTTGTTTGTTTGTTTGTTTGCTTGTTTTTCGAGACAGGGATTCTCTGTGTAGTCTTGGCTGTCCTGGAACTCACTCTGTAGACCAGGCTGGCCTCGAACTCAGAAATCCGCCTGCCTCTGCCTCCCAAGTGCTGGGATTAAAGGTGTGTGCCACCACTGCCTGGCGTAAAACCTTCTTTTTAAAACATCATTTTAAAAAGAAAAAAAGTTTGCTGTTACCAAAGCAACAAGAACATTTAACAGAATTAAGTGTAAATATATATATGTAGTTTAGAATAAGAGAACCAATCAAACAAATGAAATGTAAAATGAAAGATTCTGTTTTGGTTCATATGAAAAGGGCTGCCTGTAAGAAAAATACTGCCCATAGTGGAAAGGCTGTCATTTGAACTCTGGATGGGACCAAGCTATCTAAGACATCTAGGCAGTCTCAAGGTACTTAGTAGAATGTGACTCAGTGCCACCTTTGAAAAGCAAAGTCAAAGGAAGGACCATAATGGAAGGTACAGAAGTACAAGGCGTTGGGGCTAGAGAGATTAACTCAATAGTTAAGATCACTGGCTGTTCTTCCAGAGAATCTTGGTTCAATTCTCAGCACCCATACTGTGGCTAAACTGCCTATAGCTTCTGGCCTCCATAAACAGTGTGTGAATGTGATACACAAATAACATACAGACATTTAAAAAAAGAAAAGCACATAAGGTTGAACACAGAGACTGTCTGTCCTGTAAAAGACTAGAAAGCTTTTTGGCCCTCCCATGAGAAAACAAAAACAGAGCTAAAGAGTGGCAGTTGCAGGACATGTGATTGTGGTTTAACATGGGAAGAATTTTCTGCATACTGTAGATGCTGAAAACATGGGACCCACCAACATTCCATCATGCATGGGGGAGTGCATGAGGCTCCAGCCCTCCCTGAGGAGCTACAGGCAGTGAGAGTTGTTGGGGAGGAGTCATATTCTTCAGTGATACAGTATTAGTAAATCGCCCTTGCTCAAGTAACACCACCATGCTCATGCAAGCAATCCTAACTAATCTCTCTCCCTTATCCTCTCCCCTACCTCTCTCTTTTTCTGTGTGTCTATCTGTCTCTGTCTGTCTGTCTCTCTTTCTCTCTCTCTCTCTCTCTTTTTTTTTTTTTTTTTTTTTTTGGTTTTTCGAGACAGGGTTTCTCTGTGTAGCCCTGGCTGTCCTAGAACTCACTCTGTAGACCAGACTGGCCTCGAACTCAGAAATCCGCCTGCCTCTGCCTCCCAAGTGCTGGGATTGAAGGCGTGCGCCACCACCGCCTGGCTCTCTCTCTTATATACATAACTTCTTCCTTACTATTAATTAGTGCTTCTTGATGATAGGAGTTGGTTCCATCAGTTTCAGTTTCTTTTTAAACTTCTAGAACCAACCTTAAAGTGCACCTTGTAGGCCCTCAATCAGCTGGGCAGGCCTGTACTAAGACTGGTTTCTCCAGGGACTTCCTGGGAGCTCCTAAGAAACCACGGGCAACTAGGTAACACACACTCTCCAGAGAATCTGGGTACAGCTGTTCCATATCCCTCCAGACGTCTTGAGTCTGATAACCTTCCTCTGTTTGTTGCCAATTCTGGATGAGAAAGCCACTTTACAGAGTTAATATACCAAAGCTACTTTCCTTAAGATTTCTTTGGCTTCTTAAGCCCTCCAACAAAGGCTCAAAACTATTTCCTTTATTGAGTTCACTCTTAAAATAACTGGCATATGTTTTCTGTTTTGCTGACTACACCAAACTGACACATAGATAAATAAACTGAGCTCAAAAGAAAGAAAAGAACCTGGTATGGATGGCTAAAAAGACCCTGTCGCCGGGCGGTGGTGGCGAATGCCTTCAATCCCAGCACTTGGGAGGCAGAGGCAGGCTGATTTCTGAGTTCGAGGCCAGTCTGGTCTACCGAGTGAGTTCCAGGACAGCCAGGGCTACACAGAGAAACCCTGTCTCGAAAAAACCAAAAAAAAAAAAAAAAAAAAAAGAAAGAAAGAAAGAAAAAGAAAAAAAAAAAAAAAAAGGCCCCCGTCTAAAAAGGGGGGTGGGGGGGTGGGGAAGGAAGAAGGACCTGCAGTTCAGTGCAGACCCTAGATTCAACACTCACTACTGCAAAAGCAAGCTAAAAAAGAAAGAAAAGGAAACCCTAAAGTGAGAAACCAACTCAAAGTTGCATTAGGTCACAGCATAACATTCTAGTAGTGTCAGAAATGTATGACAGGGGGGCTAGAGAGATGGTAGCTCAGTAGTTAAGAATACTGCCCTTTCAGAGGATCCAGGCTTGATGCCCAACACCTACATCTATGCTGTGGCTCACAAGTATCTCTAACGACAGTTCCAGGGATTTGATGCCACCTTCTGGCCTCTTTGGACATCAAGCACAAAAGGAGTGAACACACACATGCAGGCAAAATATCCATATATTTTTTTATTTTGTCTTTATTTTTATTTTCATTTTAAATGTTCATGGGTGTACATACGTGTGTATGTATATGTATATACATGCAGTGACCACAGAGGTCATCAGATTCCCCTGGGACTGGAGTTATAGATGGTTGTGAGCCACAATATGGGTGCTGGAAGCTGATCCCTCATCCTCTAGAAGATTAGCAAGAGCTTTTAACCACTGAGCCACCTCTCCCAGGCCCTACCCCTTTTTAAATTTTTAAGTTAAAATTTAAAGGGACTAAAGAGATGGTTCAATGGTTAAGAGCATTGGCTGATCTTCCAGAGACCTGGATTTGATTCCAGCACCCACATGGGACTCCACAACTGCCTATAACTCTAGTTCCAGGCTATCTAGTGCCCTCTTCTGGACTCCTTGGGCACCAGGCACACATGTGATGTACAGACATACATGCAGACAAAACACTGAGACACATAAGATAAAATAATTTTTAAAAAAGAAATATATGGCACCCTCATAGGTCTACTTTACTTTTTATAACCTTGGCTTGCCTGGCTCTCTCTATGTAGACCAGGCTGGCCTCAAACTTACAGACATTTGCTTTAGTCTGTCTCACAAATGCTAGAATTAAAGGCGTGTGTGCCATCACTCCAGGCCAGTTCATATCCTGAGCCCACAAAAGTCAATGGGATAACTGTGCAGAGGCTGAGACTCAAAATTTATTATTGGCAAAAAAAAAAAAAAAAAAAAAAAAAAAAAAAACAGGACTTGAAAAGAATCTTTCCATGAGACGATAAAGAAGCTTGTCTTGCTGATCTAACAAAGTAGGAAGAAAACTCCTTCTATACATTCAAAATTACAGGTATGTACAAGAGTGTATACTAGTCAAATTTAAACAATATTTATGACCTGGAAATTTACAAGTAAAGTAAAATGACAAACACTTTGGTTCTAAGATGAAAACAATGTTGGTCCATCCAACAGAAGACACAAAACACAAAAACAGAGAATGATGTCTAGGACAACATGAATTAAAACCATAATGAGATAAACTACACTTATGTAAGAATGGCAAAAATAGGGCTGGTAAGACAGCTCAGTAGTAAAGGCACTAGCAGCCAAGTCTGAGGACTTAAGTTCTATTCCTCAGAATTCACAGGGTAGAAGGAAAGAACCATGTCCCTAAGTTGTCCTCTGACCTCCACACATGTATAGTAACAAAATAAATGAATAAATAAATAAATAAATAAATAAGACAGTTTTTTTTTTTTAAGAAAGGTAGCAAAAACCTAAGATTCTAATACCAAATACTGGCAAGAATAGCAGCTAGGCAGGCTGTGGTGGTATGTATCTTTAATCCTAGCACTCGGGAGGCAGAGACAAGCAGATTTCTGAGTTCAAGGCCAGCCTGGTCTACAGAGTGAGTTCCAGGACAGCCAGGGCTACAGAGAAACCCTGTCTGGAAGAAAAAAAAAAAACATATTTACCAATTCATATACTATATATTTAGCTATCATAAACTACATACTATTACTGAAATACAAAACAGTATAACCACCTTGAAAAAACTTGATAATTTCTTTAAAAGTTAAACATATATACATGTCATACAAAAATACAGCCACTCCACTCCAAAAAGAAATACATGACTACTCAAATATCTGTACATGAATGATCGAAGAAATCTTACTCATAACAACCAAAAAGCACAAACCCTAAATGTCTATCAATAGCAAACCAGCTGGGGACACTGCCCAGTGGTACAGCACTTGCCTACTATGCTCAAGGCTCCAAGTCTGAGCCTCAGCAAAGAAAGAAACAGAGACAAAGAGAAAGGTTTTAAGGGCCAGGCTATAGCTCAAGCTCTGTTGTTCAGCATGAGACCCAAGGTTCTATCCCTAGTAACAGGAAAACAAAAAGCACAGTAAGTGATAAACAAAATTCAATATTGCACCAGGCAGTGGTGGCGCACGCCTTCAATCCCAGCACTTGGGAGGCAGAGGCAGGCAGATTTCTGAGTTCGAGGCCAGCCTGGTCTACCAAGTGAGTTCCAGGACAGCCAGGGCTACACAGAGAAACCCTGTCTCGAAAAACCAAAAAAAAAAAAATTCAATATTGCTATACAATGAAATAGTACCTAGCAATGGAATCTAACAAATTACTGATATATTCAATTAGATAAATAAATTTAAAAAGAGTGTGCTCCTCACACCTGGATGTAGGAGGAGCTAAGAGGGAGGAATAAAGAGGAGTAAAGGGAGGAGGAGAAGGAAGAGGAGGAACTAGGGAGAGACAGAGAATGAGAGGGAGACATGGAGGCTGATGTTCGCTTGTCTGTAGCAGTCAAAGGTAATTGGTATATCTAGGTTGGGTATTGGGTTACACCTCTGATTGTAAGGGCATCTTGTTATTGATCATTACCAAATATATAAGCCTTTGGATAATTTAAGCATTAGAGTCTCAACTGTACCAAGCCCGTGTGGTTGGCGGGATAGTTTGGGCAATGGCCAGCCTTGCAGAAACAGCATGGAAGACTAGCAGAGCAATCTCCCACACTGGCGTCTCATGGATAGCAGAGCTGGTATCTCTGGCTGTTTCTAGCTGTGGCATGCACATGGCCTCTGGCCACGTGGTTGAGCTAGGCAGAGACGCTGCAACTTAGCCAGTTGACTTAACTGGCAGCCACTTTTTAAAATAATTACTACAACAAAGTGGCACACCAACTTCAGGCACAAATTCACTAGAAATTTAAGTCTATTTACCTGAGAGTAAAAGTTGTATTTTTTTTTTTTTAAAGAAAGTGAGTGATTGGCGCTGATAGGAGTCATGTGACTCCAGCGAGGGAACTGTGAACAAAAAACTGTTGGCAGGCAGGTCCTCTGCTAAGAGAAATTGTAGGCTGCTCTGAGCCAAGATAGCCAAATAAATAAGCCTCTGTTGTGGAGCAGTTACTGATTTAAGTATAAAGTTAAAATATAGGGATTATTTGCTTTTAGGAAAGATTTATAAATAGATTTATCCGAATCTCATGGGGATTTTCACCCTCAGTTTGGAACTTAGATAGGGAAAATTGTCACTGGCTCTAAAGTAGAGAGTACAGTGTATAAGTGAAAGCTGCTCTGGAGTACAGAGCCAAACACATAGATGGTACAAATAAAAAACTGTTCTAGGCAGAGGGCCGAACAGAAAGAGTATAAATCAGATGTATTCAGATGATATTGCCTCACAGGAGACTCGGGTTCTGTCTAACGTGGGCCCCACGGGAATTCTGGGTTCATTTCCTGCTTGGCAAAATAGGGAAGGAAGATAGGTGTGATTTTCAGTTTTGTGGTTATATTTTTCCTCTGGAAAAGAGGTCAAGATAAAGGTTTTTCTGGTTACTGGCTCAAGGATACTCTGTTCAGGGAAAAAGGTTTTCTCTGTGTGTTTTCAGAAGAGACGTTAAGATACTTCTGCCTTCCAGAATTATATGGATTAGACATGACAGAGGCAGGCCACCAGAAGACTAGATTCCAGAATTCAAACAAAAAATTTTCTTGATACTAAAATTTGTTTTGAGAATTGTATATTGCAAATACACAGCCTTTGTGAATCTACTCATCAAGCAAGCTGAACAGACCTGCTCAAACCTCTGATGTCCTGGAATTCCAGCTGGATGCAGTGAAGACACAACATCAGAGGTTTATCAATTTACTCTTCCCCCTGCCCCTCTTCTAATATTTCAATGCCCATAATCAGCTTGAAGAAGTTAATGAAGACTCAGTGACCCTATTCCCTGAGCTTGGGGACTAAGGTGGTTAATATTGGGCTGTCTTTCTAGGGAAAAGTAGTAGTTTTGTTGAAACAGGGAGGATTAGCTCGGATTTATTACATAGCCATAACCTATTGGTAGAAATCTGTATAATTGTTATTAAACTCAAGTTATAATTTGTTAAATGGTACAAAATTTACTTTGATTTCAAATTTAAAGTTTTCATTAGTATGAGTTTCTTATTGATATAAAAGTGAGATTAATATTGTTACTCTCATAGGCATTGTGCCCATATCACACATCTAGGAATACAAGGCTTAGACCCAGTCCTTCTTTAACTTTTTAACTGATTTGAGATAGTTGGAGTGTGAGTTAAGGGCCCATAGCAATTGCATGGTTCTGAGTTTATTATTAGGGTGTTTTCTAGATTTTAATTAGAAATAGCTCAGAATTAACGGACAACAGTCCAGATTGCCTTACATAGATAGTTGAATTCAAAATGTCAGAAGTCCAAAAGATTGGCATTACAAACATTTCTGTATTAGTGTTCATTTTGATTAGAGACCTGTCTGCTCCTGACAGCTTCCTGTCTTGGATTCCAAGAAGAAATTGAGCATCTTTGGAGTTACTCCAGTTGTGGTGAGACAGCCACTAGACAAGAATTGCCTCTTTTCATCTATAGACAACTTACTGTCCAGAAAAGGGACACACCTGCAGAATAGTCAACTGATTATATCTGCCAAGACAGAGTATTCAGCCCTTAATAATTCTGCATCTCTAGGTCTGACAGATGATCCTAGGCCAGAAGGCTGAAGATTTGATGCTCCAACGTTTTGTAGTATAGGGACTGTCCAGGTATTCAGCAGTCTCTATAAATTGGCTAAGTTTTAAAAGTCATGCTTTGTGCTTCCCATAATTTCAGTTAACTCAGTCATTCTGGATTTCTGACGGGGTTGAAGACTTATAGTCTCATAGCCAATCCTGGCTATTTACTTTGAGAGAAAAGATTTGAGAGGATGGTTTTCAGCTGATATTCATTCTAAAACCAAGAAAAAAGCCAGGTTCAGAACTACGTCTTTTAGTTAGGAGAGATGACAGAGGTTCTGATTAGTTAACAAAATGATGGACTGGGTATTAGGTCTATCTTGTACTTTACTAATACAAATTGATATAGTTATGCTTTAGTTGTAATTTGAGAGAAAGTTGTTTTTTTTTTTTTATTTTAACAGGAAGGGTAATGTGTAGGAGGAGCTAAGGTGGGAGGAGTAAGGAGAGGAGGAGGAGGAGTAAAGAGGAAGAGAAGGAGAAGAGGAGCTGGAGAGAGAAGGAGAACAAGAGAGGGGGACATGGAGGCTGATGTTCGCTTGTCTGTAGCAGTCAAAGGTAGTTGGTATATCTAGGTTGGGTACTGGGTTACACTTCTGATTGTAAGGGCATTTGTTATTGATCATAACCAAATATACAAGCCTTTGGATAATCTAAGCATTAGAGTCTCATCTGTACCAAGCCCATGTGGTTGGCGGGATAGTCTGGGCAATGGCCAGCCTTGCAGAAACAGCGTGGAAGACTAGCAGAGCCATATCCTACACTGGCATCTCATGAGTGGCAGAGCTGGTGTCTGTGGCTGGCCGTTTCTAGCTGCAGAGCGCACGTGGCCTGGCCTCATGGCCTTGGAACATGGTGTCTGATCTAGGGAGAGACGCTGCAGCCTAGACAGTTGGCTTGACCCGCGGACATTTTTAAATAATTACTACAATACCTAGAGTCCTAGCACTGGGAGGCAGAAGGAGGAGAATCCAAGCATGTTCAAAGTGAGACTGTGGCTGGGGAGATAGCCTGGGTGACCCGAATTCAGCTCCCTGAAATCAATTACAGGTGGAGAAAAAGCTAAGAAGTTGTCACCTGACCTCCATACCTCTACTGTGGCATGAGTGCCCACACAAACAGATGTAAACACTGTAATGAATTTTTGAAAAATGTTTTAAAATTAGATATCAAAGTCAGGCTGGCCTTCATAACATGCTCCAGTCAGCCAGGGCTATAAAGCACCTAGTCTAAAAAGAAAAGAAAAGAAGAGGAGAGGAGAAGAAAGGAGAGGAGAGGAGAGGAGAGGAGAGGAGAGGAGAGGAGAGGAGAGGAGAGGAGAGGAGAGGAGAAGAAAAATGTTACAGGAGAAGCCATATATATATAATTCTAGAAAAACAATCTGTACTGACAAAGAGAAGATTGGTGGTATCCCAAGACCAGTTTAAAAAGAAAGATCTACTATAAAGAAACAAAGAAATTTCTGAGTGTGAAATGTCTTGTGTGTGACAGGTTTTCCCAGCTGTATATATCTATCAAAACTTAAGTGAAGTTTACTGTTCATAAATTAGAGATAAATAAGGATGGTTTTTAAAATACATTTATTTTTATATATGTACATTGATGTTCTGCCTGCATGTATATATGTCAGGGTGTCAGATCCCCTGGAACTGGAGTTACAGCTAGTTGTGAGCTGCCATGTAGGTGCTTAGAATTGAACCAGGGTCCTTTGGAAGAATAGCCAGTGCTCACTCTTAACTTCTGAGACATCTCTCCAGCCCCAATAAGGTTGAGTTTTTTTAAAAAAAAAAAAAGAGGACCAGGAATATGGTTCTGTGAGCAAAAAAGCTCACCACACTAGCCTGATACCTGAGTTCAACCCCCAAAACCCTAGTGGAATGAGAGAACTGACTTGTTAAAATTGTCCCCTGACGCCGAGCGGTGGTGGTGCACGCCTTTAATCCCAGCACTTGGGAGGCAGAGGCAGGCCCGAGGCCAGCCTGGTCTACAGAGTGAGTTCCAGGACAGTCAGGGCTATTCAGAGAAACCCTGTCTCAAAGGAAAAAAAAAAAAAAAATTGTCCCCTGACTTCCACACATCATAGCACACATAATAAATCATAATAATCATAACCATAATACATTTAAGAGGGCTAGGGTTATTGCTCAGTGGTAGAATACTTGCCTCACACACCCTGGGTTCAACACCTAGCACCATGAAAAAAAAAAAAACAAGCAAGCAAACAAGCTCCTGGAAGAGTTAATCCAAACCAGGCCACATATAAGACTCCTATAAATTATATACTGGTAATCCCAGCACTTGGGAGGCTGAAGCAATAAGATTTCCAGTTCAAAGCAAACTTGAGCCAAGGAAAAAAGACTGTTCCTTTTATTTTAAAAAACGGAAGAAGAATATGAAAACATGAGTCAGCAGTAAAGAGCACTTGCTGCTCCTCCGTCGGACAGAGTTCAGGTCCCAGCACCCACACTGGATAGCTCACGGCCAACTATGACTCCAGCTTCAGGCGATCCAACTCTCTTCTGGCCTCTGCAAGCACCCCACATAAATGCCACACATTCTCATAGACACATATCTACATATAAGTAATCAAACAAATCCCTTTTTAAGGTGCCAATAGATGATGCTCCTTTATATATGAACTCACAATCAAAACTATAAAATACTTAAGTAAGCTATTATGAAAGAATCAGTTATGGAATGTCAGGACTAACAAAATGCAGCTAACTGAATGATAAAGACTACACATTAACTTGCTTTAAAGTTATTAAAGACAGACCTGGAGAGATGGCTCAGCTCTTAAGAGTAACTGTCTGCTATTCCAGAGAATCCAACTTCAGTTTCCAGTACCCATGTGGTGGCTCACAGTCTTTAACTCTAGTCCCTCCTCGGGCACTCCACTCTTGTGGTGCATACAGTCAGGAATAGCAGCACTTGGAAGGCAGAGGCAGGCAGATCTCTGTGAGTATGAAGCCACCCTGGTCTACAGAGTGAGTTCCAGGACAGCCAACTGTAGAGATACAGTTAAGGCCTCTTGATACTTTATCATGAGGAACGGAGTTCAAATCTCAGCACCCAAATCCAGTGGATCACAGTTGTCTGTAAGTACTGTCTTAAACTAAAATCAAAAACAAATAAACAAAAATTAAGAAAGAAGACAGGAACACTGTAAGAAAGAAAATTCCAGCTCCAAGGGATCCAACACCCCTTCTGGTTTCTTTTATACATTTACTCATATTCGCACACACAATAAAAATAAAATCTTTTTTAAAAATAATCAAAGATGAAATTTCATCCAGCAGGATAAATAAATTAAATTTATACTATGTGGGCTATTGATGGCTTATCAGGTAAGGCACCACTGTCATGCCTGAAGGTGTGAATTTGATTCCGAGACCCACATGGTGGAAAGAAAGAACCAAGCACCACAAGTTGTCTGCTGACCTTCACACTTATGCCGAGGTAACATGTGCCCCTTACACATTGAGTGTGTATATAATTAAAAAAAAAAAATCATGTAATAAAATGCACAACACAAATGACAGCCAAGAGGATCTTAAAGAGGAAGATAGGTTCTCTACAATAAAAGAGTAAACCATGAGCATAGTTCTAAAAAAAAAAAAAAAAAAAAAAAGGCCAAAACTAAATGTGCCTTTAATTCCAACACAGGAGGCTGAAGCAAGCGGGTCTCTATGACTCTGAAGCCATCTTTACATAGCAAAGGCCAAGCCGCCAAAGCTCCATACTGACACCTTGTCTCAAAAAAAAGTTCAAAAATGCAATTAAACCATATTTCATATGTGTTGAGAAAAAATAACTTAGAAGCCTAGTATCCAGCTAAACAATCAAAACTGAAGATGAAATAAAAACATTTTTCAATATAACAATGTTTAATACTAGGAGACACCCAGACTCACCTCCCACTGCAGAAAATATCTAAAGGAGTAACAAATTTATTCAAGAAAAAAGAAAAGTGCAAAGTGCCAGAAGGAAAAATGTCCAAACACCAAGCATGAAATACCCACAGGCACAGCAGAGAAGTGCTTCAGAAGGAGCCTAGAGAGTGCATCTGGTCCCTAGCGCTTCTGACAGAAAATGAGGTTACAGAAGGCAGTTCCACACTGAGGTGGATTTTCTTGCCTTTGGTAATGGTTTCATTCTTGCACATGCTCATTTTGAATCTGAACACTTCTTGATAAGCTTAGTGTATAATAGGTAAAAATCAATGGCCTCAGAACCTTCTGGCCATCTATTCTTTTTTTTTTTTTCGAGACAGGGTTTCTCTGTGTAGTCTTGGCTGTCCTGGAACTCACTCTGTAGACCAGGTTGGCCTCGAACTCAGAAATCCACCTGCCTCTGCCTCCCAAGTGCTGGGATTAAAGGCGTGCGCCACCACCGCCCGGCCTGGCCATCTATTCTTATTAATTATATACAGATATCAAAACAGCCCTTGCTCAGCTCTGTTTAGGCATTCCAACAATTCTACAATTCTTAGTTCAAGGTATTCATCCCACTCTCATATTTCACGAGTAAAAATAAACTTCCAAAGAGAAATGTTTCTTAGTGAGCCATCAAGTAAATCTCGCTGAGAGAGTAGGACTGGCTTTAGACTAAGATTCAGACCTTACAATTACTCATCATGTGCTTGAACTTGGCCCAACAGAAGAATCCTTTGTGCTTCTTCCTCTAAAGGAGAAAAATACCACACAGAAACAGAACACATATACCCATTCCTGGGCCTGAAAGCTTCACTTGATCTGAGTACTCATCACACACAGACACAGTTAAGATATCCACAGGGCAGAAAGTCTCCATACTCCTTTCCTTACCAGCAAAGTTCTCTGTCCATAACCGAGTTGTGAGAGTAGTAAGACGTGACAAACCCAGAACTTTGGAAACAAAAGACTAAGTCAGAAGAAAAAGAAAAGAAAAAAGATATAAATATAGATTAAAGCAAGTTAAGTAAATTATGTTTTCAGGAGGCAGTTTCATCCCCATCACCACCATCAAAACGGATAATGTTATGCTGAAATTAAGACAAATACCATCACGAAAAAATGGGCTACACTGCTTGCCTAACATGCACTGAGAGACCAAACCTACTCCATCTTGGGACCAGTCTCCATCTTAAAAGAAAAAGAGCCTGAGAACTTGACCTGTAGCTGAATCCAAGCTGCACCCAAGTACCAGGAAGGACTCCATGGTTTGTCCTTGGCCTATACTGTAGAGTTACTCCCCCCACCTGTCAGCTTACAACAGTCATTCAGTTAGATACTTGCCAGGCTGTAAAGCCCCTCCCTTACTCACCATTTCCTATGAAACCTTGTCCAGCTGAGGACTCGGGGCTGTTTCACCCGCCCATCCCGATGAATCAGGGTCAGAGAGAGGTGAGTCAAGCTTGAACTTCAATAAAAGAGACCCTTGTACGATTACATCAGAATCGGCTCCTCGGTGGGTTTGGGGTCTAGAGAACAGGCACAACATCTTGGTGTGTTGGGCAGGAAAGCCTCCAGGACTTCCAGGACTACTGTCCCAAAGGGTCTTGATACTGGTAATTTCTGTCTGAGTCTGTTCATGTTTGTGTAGTGCTACAGTAATTCTGTCCGTGTATGCACAGCACCCTGGTAACTTTAGTTCCAGGCGCCACCTGAGTAACTTTGGTTTCGGGTGTCTGCACAGCACCACAGTCTATATCATTGTCTGTTAGTGTGTAATTCTGTTCCAGGTCTCTGCACAGTACTATGGTAACTTTTGTTCCAGACAGAGCAGAAGTAACTTTGGTTCTGGGCAGCACCAAGATAATTTTGGTTTCAAGTGTCAGTGCTCTGGACTGTGTCATTGTTTGTATGTAAACTGAGTGGTGCCAAGTCTGTCAGACTTGAGAATTGGCTTTGAATCTGTACTTATGGTCAGAGGTAGCTAAAGCTGATGCACTAGGAGGCTGCAACTACACAGGCCTGGAAGAGGTTCCTGACCCCAATCAGAAGTTGGTATTTCAATCTGGGATTGGATGCTGGGCTCAGAGGGGCGTGAGTGCCATCTTCTGGTTATTTCTCCTTCTCTCTATTCAGAGAAAAGAATTTTTCTTGTGTTTTGGTTATTGTCCTCACTATCAGGACTAACTGTCTACCCTTGAGTTTCTTATTACAGGGCAACTTTGATTCTGACAGATGCTAACATGGGACAAGCGCCTGTAACTCTCCTAGAATTGTTCCTTAGCCATTTTAAGGATGCTAAAACTAGGGGACAGAATCTCTCTGTCACTATTAGGAAAGATAAACTAATCATATTTTTACAAGTCAGAATGGCCCACCTTCTGGCCCCGGAGGGATCCTTTGACTTGGGAATGGTCCAAGGGATCAAGAAAGTCATTTTTAAACCCAAACTCAGCCCAGATCAAATACCTTATGTGGTAGTCTGGCAAGACCTCCTAGAGGACCAGCCCTCTTGACTTAAACTTTTTTTCCCCAGACAAAAGACAGAAGTTTTTCCCTTGACTAGCAAAAAGCCAAAGAATATGAAGGAAGAGACACCAGACCACCTGTCTCCTTCTGCACCATGCCTCTATTATCTTTCCATCCCCACTGGTCATAGGCAGGGGAGGTGGGACCTGCTGCAAGAACACTGAGCCTGAGTCTGTTGTCTTGCCCTTGCACGCAGCAGAGCCAGTTGATGATCAAGGAAACCAACCTCATCACTACTGACCCTTTACCACTAGTGAGCTGTGTAACTGGAGAACTCAGAACTCCCCTTTTCAGACAACCTTTGAGATGTATTTAATCTCTTGGAGACAGTCTTCTTCACCTACAAGCACACTTGGGATGATTGCCAACAACTTTTGCAGGTTCTCTTCATCACACAAGAGAGGGACAGAATCCAGACAGAGGCCAGGAAACTGGTTCCTGATCCCACAGGGGAACCCACCAATAACCAAGCAGCTATTGATACTGAGTTTCCCTTAACTCGCCCAGATTGGGACTTTAACACTGTTAAAGGTTAAGGGGAGACTCTTGGTCTACCACCAGGCTCTGCTGGCAGGTCTCAAGGTGGCCACATGACAGGCCACTAATCTGGCCAAAGTATATGACAATAATCAGAAAGATAATTAGAGCCTCACAGCTTTCTTAGAGAGGGTGGGTCACGGAGGCATTCCGACAATACACCCCCATGGATCCTGAATCACCAGAAGCAAAAGCCGTAGCAACTCTAGCCTTTATTAACCAAGTAGCACCATATATCAAGAGAACGCTCCAGAGGGCTGAAAGGTTAGGAGAAAAGGGTCTGAAAGACTTAGTGATAGTGGCAGAGAAAGTGTTCAATGGAAGGAAAGGTACTGAGAAGCAGATAAAGGCATATAAACAAATAGAGGAAAGACAGGTGAAAGAGCAGAGGCAACAGACTCCCAACATGGCAAAAATTCTGTTGGCAACCACAGCCAAACCAGAAGACCATAGAAGATGCCTGAAACAGATGGCTTCTGGAAGACGTAAGAACCAATGTGCTTATCATAAAGAAGAGGGCCACTGGACCAGGGAATGCCCCAAGAAAAAGAAGCCTATTCAAACCATAGCCTTAGAAGATGAAAACAGAGGAAAAATAGGGGGGACGGGGTTCAGAGACAAGCCCAGGGTAACCCTAAAAGTGGAGGGAAAACCCACCAGCTTCCTTGTAGATAGTGGAGCTCAACATTCTGTCTTGCTGAAGCCTAAAGGTAAAGTCTCTTCAAAGAAATCCTGGGTCCAAGGGGCAACAGGAATTCAACAATACTCATGAACTACCTGAAGAACAGTGGACTTGGGAGTGGGCTCATTCCTTGTTGTACATGCATGTTCCTATCCCCTCTTGGGGAGAGATTTGTTGACAAAAATTAGGGCACTACTACATTTCTCCCCAGAAGGAGCCAAACTAGATTCAGAGGGGAAGCCTATTCATGTCCCGACCACCACTCCGGCTGAAAAGTATCAGTTGTTTGAGCCCCTCCCCACCTCAGAGTAGAAACTGCCACTTGGCTAGATCACTTCCCCAATGCTTGAGGAGAGACAGGAGGAGTGGGGATGGCTAATCATCAGACCCCAATTTGGACTGAGCTCAAGTAAGGGGTGGAGCCTCTACAGGTCTGACAGTACCCATGTCCCTGACTGCCAGGGAAGGTATAACAATCCCCGCCCCATATCAGGAGACTATTAAACGTGGGAATCCTGGGACCATCTCAATCAGTCTGAACACTCCCCTCCTGCCAGTCAAGAAGCCCAGAACTAATGATTATAAACTAGTACAAGACTTAAGAGAGGTAAACAAGCAGGTTATGGATATCCACGCAACAGTCCCTGATCCCTACATCCTCTTGAGTGCTGTTCCTCCTGAGCGCCAATGGCATTCAGTGCTGGATTTAAAGGATGCCTTCTTCAGCTTACCCTTGACACCCAAAAGCCAAAACCCCTTTGCCTTTGAATGGCACAATCCAGAGCACAGGATTAGTGGACAACTGACTTGAACCCATCTGCCCAAAGGATCTAAAAACTTGCCTATCATCTTTGATAAGGCCCATCATGAAGACCTGAGTACAGAACCCAGCACCTTAACCTGACTCTTTTGCAGTTTGTGGATGGCGTCCTGGTGGCAGCAGAGACCAAACAAGAATGCCTGAAAGGAACCCAGGACTCCTGCCAGGTAAGGGAATTCTTGGGGTCCGCTGGATTCTGCACAATATGGATAGCAGGTTTTACAGAAATAGCTAAGCCACTATATGAGGCCACCAAAGGGCACCCTGAAAGCTTTGTGTGGACAGAGAAACATCAGAAAGCCTTTGATGCCTTAAAGAAGGCCTTAATTTCTGCACCAGCCTTGAGGTTGCCAGATGTGACTAAGCCCATCTCTTCGTGGACAAAAGATCTGGGATAGTAAAAAGGGGTACTGAATCAGACTCTTGGGCCCTGGCGTCAACCAGTGGCCTACTTCTCAAAGAAATTAGACCTGGTAGCCAGAGGCTGGCCCCCTTGCTTATGCATCATTGCCGTAACTGCCCTCCTGGTCAAGGATGCTGACGAACTGTCACCACGCTCCATGCTATCGAAGGGGTATTTAAATAGCTCCCTTCAACCCCACCACCACCACCCCCATCAATGGCTCACCAACACCAGTCTCATTACCAGTCTCTCTCCTGTTAAACCCCCCACTAGGGTAACCTTTCAGGCCCCAACTTCCCTAAATCTAGCTACCCTGCTGCCTGACCCAGACCTCAACGAGCCACTACATGACTGCTTGGAAATTCTGGCCCACATGCAGACCAGATCTCAAGACACCCCTTTGATGGATGCAGAGATAACATGGTTCACCTATGGTAGTAGCTTCTTCATTCAAGATGGACAGAGGTATGCTGCGACAGTAGTGGTCTCAAACACTGAGATCATACGGGCAGAGCCACTCACTGCTGGAACATTGGCCCAGAAAGCTGAATTAATAGCTCTAACCAAGGCATTAGAGTTGGGAAAAGACAAGAGACTTAACATCTACACAAATAGTCAGTATGCCTTCGCTACTGCTCATATCCATGGAACTATTTATAGGGAGAGAGACCTTCTGATGACAAAAGAAAGACTATCAAAAATAAAGTGGAAATCCTCTCCCTTCTAAGGGCCCTATGGGGGCCTAAACAGTTGTCTATCATCCACTGTCCAGGGCATCAAAACAAAAAAGACCACTGGGCAGTGGTGGCGCACGCCCTTAATCCCAGCACTTGGGAGGCAGAGGCAGGCGGATTTCTGAGTTTGAGGCCAGCCTGGTCTACAGAGTGAGTTCCAGGACAGCCAGGGCTACACAGAGAAACCCTGTCAACCCTGTCTTGAAGAAAAAAAAAAAAAAGACCCCATCTCAGAGGACAACAACAAAGCAGATGAAACCACCCCGCAGGTGGCCCTAGAAATTAGGCCCCTTGTGCCCAACTGTCTTAGACCCAGAAGACCCCACATTCTCCGACCAGCCCATATATACTATAGAGGATGTGACCTGAGCCAAGAACTTAACTATGTCTCAGTGTCACAGGGATGGTGGAGGACAGCAGACTGCAAACTAATTGTATCAGAAGAAATGGGTGTGACCAAGCTCGAACTTGAATAAAAGAGACAGACCCTACTGTAATTGCATCAGAATCCTTGGTGGTCTTTTGGGGCTTGTGAATGGGCACACAGCACCAAAACAAAACAAACCAGAAAAGGAAAAAAAAAAAAGTTGAGGCCAAGCGGTGGTGGCGCGAGCCTTTAATCCCAGCACTTGGGAGGCAGAGGCAGGCGGATTTCTGAGTTCGAGGCCAGCCTGGTCTACCAGGACAGCCAGAGCTATACAGAGAAACACTGTCTCAAAAAACAAAAAACAAACAAAAAAAAAAAAGTTGAGTAACCTAGGAGTCTATTCCCTTAAGCCTAAGAAAATACAACATTCCAAGACATACAGTAACGGCCGTGACATACTCAAATCTTGAGTAGCCATCAGGACAAACATATATTCACTACCTAGAAGGGCAGATAAATACAGAAAAGGACTATAATAATAGACAAGTGTGGTCGCAGAAGTAAGCAAAAGAGGTTACCCAGCCAGGCATGACTATGCACACCTTTGATCCCAGCACTCGGTAGGCAGAGGCAAGTGGATCTCTAAGTTCAAGGCTAGCCTGGTCTACAGAGAGAGTTCCAGGACATTCAAGCCTAAAAAGAGAACCCTTGTCTTGAAACATACAAAAACAACAACAATATCTTACATTTGTATTCTTGTAGGTGCTTGAAAAAAACAGTGTTACCTGATTTGCCTCTCACACTCAAGATGTAAGTAAGGCAGGTAAGTTCAGAGTTTACATACAGAGTGTATCCCAACATGGTCCCTTCCCATCATTTACCTTAAGCTCTCAACACCCCCAAATATAACAAAACTCGAGCCAACTGCAACCCTTACTAAGGTAAACATAAACTTCTGGGTCCCTACCTATATAACATGAACGAGGTTAGGTAAATTAAAAAGATGATCCTTCTATACCAGCAAAAACATCAGAAAACACTGGAAGCTAAGAAGATGCCACTGCTGCTATCATTAACAAGCATCTGGCATCTGACTTAACAGGACCCTCAAGTACAACTCTTTGAATAATTTTACAACCCCCATGACGCTCTGCGATCCTCAGTCATATTCCCACTAACAAGCCCCCAAACAGCCCCATCCCCTGAAACACTGCTGGCTCCCACAAACCTGGTTCCCAGTAGGTTCTCCTTTCACCCTTGGTTATGAAGGAGAGCTTTCCCTCGCATCGGCGTGGTCACCTGCACCCCCTCTAGGCCTAGCCATCCCCTGAGAACACCCAGGCCTCACGCCAGCCAAGGCCCCGTGCCGGTTACCTGGCCGCGCGATGCTCCGCCGCTCAGCCAAGAGCACGTCGGACCACACCTCACCTCAAGTTGTCTCTCGCACTGTGAAGACACAATTAGTTTAAACTATGATCCCGCCCCCTCTCGCCGCCCTCTCATTGGCCCCAGTCGGCTGCTGTTTGCCCAGCACTCTGGTGGACCCGGGAAAAGGAAGTACAAGGGCCACTG
Organism: Rhabdomys pumilio; assembly: GCA_030674055.1. Lineage (NCBI taxonomy): Eukaryota > Metazoa > Chordata > Mammalia > Rodentia > Muridae > Rhabdomys > Rhabdomys pumilio. The sequence continues at coordinate 92,893,258 of JANHMN010000003.1, read as the reverse complement.
TAAAGGGAAAAGGGGGTAATACTACTTCCGGATCCCGGACTTGCCTTGAACTACAAATCCCAGCAAACCCCGCGGCTTTGGCGTTCAGCCCTGATGAACTACAAGTTCCGGGCCGCACCACGAGCACGTTCAATTGAGCCGTCTAGGGCTTGGTGACTAAGGTAGTTGCTATGGGGTTACGCTGAGTAACTCTTCAGGTAGTGAGACGCTGAAGCCTGAGGGTAAGCGACTGCGGGTGAGTTGGGCGGGAAAAAGGGAAAACTTCTAAGACACTAGAGCTCTCTGAAAGGGGAGGAACTCTTCAAAAAAAAAAAAAATTAATAATAACTTTCCCTAACGGGAACCTGAGATTCTCTTCAAACCCTCATTCCCCTTCACGAGTGAAGACAACACTCGAGATAAATTGCAGGACTATGGATATCATACCTATACGTATTTTGGCGGCACTTAGGAGCGCCTCAGCGCAAGAATGGCACTTTTCCAGTACGAGTGCCTCATGTCCCAGAGGCGGGGAAATCAGAAACGCCCTCGGGCATTATTGGTTTTCCTCGGAAGAACCAAGACTTGCTTGACATGACACATCAGAGTAATTCGCCATCCTTGATTTCTGGAGATGTAGAAAATGACACGGGGCTTTAAAGTCACCCCCCCCCTTTTTTTTTACTCTTCCAAGCAAGAAGACCCTTTTCAGGGAATCACCAGATTCCTCATATCCACACATGTATGAGTGTTGTCTATAAATTAGCCTCTTCTTCCTACACTCCTGCCTGATCAGCTTATGGAAGCTACAGTTTAGATCTTCATTTCTTCCACATTTCTCAAAAAAGATTTAGTACATTTAGTAACTTACCAAGTTTTTTTAACCTCTCTTTTTCTATTAAAATAACTCTATGAATCAATGATATTTATCTCCATTTCACAGATCGAAAAACTGAAACCCAGAGATAAGTGACTTGCCCAAGGCCACTATTGACAATGCTAGAAGTAGATTCTGGTTCTCTAAGGTCAAACCATTTCCGTTTAGCTGGACCTGGCTGCATCTATAGCTGGTACTTGTCCCAAGGATTACATTAAACAGCCCGAGGGAAAATGAACCTGTGTGACTATCCTGAGTTCTTTACACTTCAACATGAATCAGTTTCAGATCCATCCTTGAAATTATTAATGAAGAAAGGAAACTAGAGACTGAAAGAATGGGAATCAAGCATGTTTAAACAAAGCAAGAAACAGCTGACAGACACCTGAGGTCTGAAGCTGCCAAGATTCACTGGCCTTTGGTACACTTACTGTTTTAAAGTTCTTCTGGGCTGTCTTCTGTTTCCAGCCTCACTATACCCTCCTCTTAGGGCTCATCAACAGCCACACCTTCATTTGCCATCTGCTTGTCTCCAGCCAAGCCTTCATCTCTTAAGTTCCAGTTCTGTATAACTAACTAATCATGTCCTTAACATCTCCTTCAGGATATATTTGAGACATGTCAAATTCAGTATCTCTCTATGCACTCCAATCCTCTCTACCAAGCCTGGATCTCACCCAGTATTCCCACATGTATGCAAGTCAAACCCCCAAGTATTATCCTTAATAACGCTTCCATTTTGAATGTAGTCCACTTAATACCTAAATGTCTTTTTCCTTATTTCGAATTTTATACATGCACATGTTTTGATCAAATCTACCTTTCCTCATTCCCTCACCTCCAAAGGTGGTGACCTCACTTCATGTTAGGCCCCTAAATGTCTTTTTAAAAAAAAAAACTCACAGAGATCCACCTGCCTCTGCTTCCCCAAGTACTGGGATTAAAGATGTACACCACCACACCTAACTACATGTCCTGGAACTCACTCTGTAGACCAGGCTAGCCTCAAACTCACCAATGTGGGTGCTAGGAACTGAACTCAGGTCCTCTGCAAGAGCACTAAGTAGTCTTGGCTGAGCCATATTTCTATCTCCCACTGTTTTATTTTTCTTTTAAAGATATGGTCTTCCTTTGTATCCAGTTGTAATTTGTGCTCATCCTGCCTCTGGCTCAGAATTGTAAATCATTTGTATTCAGTCCCAGCTACCATCCTATCCTTCTTGCATCCCCTTCCAGACACTTTGCATACCTTAACCAAAATAATTATTTTAAATGAAAATCTATTTTTGTTCACTCTCCTTTCCCAAAATTCAATATATACCCTGTGGCTTACTGCTGTTTTAGAATAAGGAAGCACGTCAAGGTGGCCTCTGCCCCCTCTCCCACATGTACTCTACTGTGCTCTACTGCACTCTCCAGCCTGCACTCTACTGTATTCTACTATATTCTACTGTACTCTATTGTACTCTACTGCACTCTCCAGCCTGCACTCTACTGTATTCTACTATATTCTACTGTACTCTATTGTACTCTACTGCACTCTCCAGCCTGTGCTCTACTGCATTCTACTGCACTCTCCAGCCTGTGCTCTACTGCACTCTACTGTACTCCACTGAACTCCACTGCATTCTACTGCACTCTCCAGCCTGCACTCTACTGCGCTCTACTGCGCTCTACTGCACTCTACTGCGCTCTACTGTGCTCTACTGTACTCTCCAGCCTGCACTCTACTGCGCTCTACTGCGCTCTACTGTGCTCTACTGTAATCTCCAGCCTGCACTCTACTGCGCTTTACTGCACTCTACTGCGCTCTACTGTGCTCTACTGTAATCTCCAGCCTGTACTCTACTGTGCTCTACTGTACTCTACTGTGCTCTACTGTACTCTACTGTAATCTCCAGCCTGCACTCTACTGCACTCTACTGCGCTCTACTGCGCTCTACTGTGCTCTACTGTAATCTCCAGCCTGCACTCTACTGCGCTCTACTGTAATCTCCAGCCTGTACTCTACTGCACTCTACTGCACT
>JANHMN010000003.1:92854049-92890365 GCA_030674055.1 Rhabdomys pumilio | reverse complement strand
CTGTAATCTCCAGCCTGTACTCTACTGCACTCTACTGCACTCTACTGTGCTCTACTGTACTCTACTGCACTCCGCTGCATTCTACTGCACTCTACTGCGCTCCACTGCGCTCTACTGCACTCAACTGCACTCTACTGTGCTCTACTGTACTCTACTGTACTCTACTGTAATCTCCGCCTGCGCTCTACTGCACTCCACTGCACTCTATTGCACTCTACTGCGCTCTACTGCACTCTACTGCACTCTACTGTGCTCCACTGTGCTCTACTGTACTCTACTGTAATCTCCAGCCTGCGTTCTACTGCACTCTACTGCGCTCTACTGCGCTCTACTGTGCTCCACTGTGCTCTACTGTACTCTACTGTAATCTACTGTACTGCACTCTACTGCACTCTACTGTACTCTACTGTAATCTCCAGCCTGCATTCTACTGCACTCTACTGTGCTCCACTGCACTCTCCTGTACTCTACTGCACTCTACTGTACTGCACTCTACTACACTCTACTGCACTCTACTGCACTCTCCAGCCTGTGCTCTAACCATACATACTCTTTATTCTAGTTTATATCACTTTAAGGTCTTCCAAATTTCTGAGCACACACTAGAACAGTCACCATGGAGACATGGCTTTTGCCCACACCGTGTAATGCTTGACCATTTTTGTGGGGAATGGGTGGTGAAAGCAAACCCATACATGCTAAGTATTTTCTGACTCTCAGCTACATCCCAAGCCCCTGGAATGCTCCTGTTGTTCTGTGCTTTTTGCCTATACTTATCCTTCAGGTCTCTCAGTCACTTCAGAAATGACCAGGTCAGACCCCTCAAATATAGTGCCTCGTGTCCTTCTCTGTCACTTTTCAGCTGTAGCCATTGAGTGGTGAGTATACTATGACATCCAACCATGTGACAAACATGGCTCCTGACCTGCTGGACTTTCTGGTCAGGTAGACAGTGAACAGATAGAGTGTTCTCAGTACTATGGCAATAAGGATAGTGTATGATGAGAGCCAAGTAGAAAGATTCCAGATCCAGATTTGAGGATGAGGAAACACTTCTCAGAAAAGTTCAAACTGGAGCTAGCTCCCAAAGTATGATAACAAGGGTAAAGTTCAAAGAAACTACTACATTCCAAGCAGATTGGTCTGGAAAGGGAAAGTTTCAGAAAGGCAAGCCAATGAGAGTGCAGGGACCTGGCTATGAGTTGTTGGATTTGGTTGATTGCTGATTTAGTGAAGATAAAAGATGAGAGTCCACAGGCAGGAGCCAAGTTATCCTCGGCTTTTCCTTTAGCTTGTGGGGATGGAATCTTCCAGAAAATGTTGACTATGTATAGCCAATTTTTTATAGCATTCTTTGATTTTTTTTTTCCCTCCTCCTGCAGCCCAGAGACAGAGCCATCCTTGAGCTAGGCTATCAATCTCCTATCAGCTCTCCATCTGACCATTGCTCCAAGCCTCCTGTACCATCATGTCAAAACATGCTTAATAAAGGGCAGAAACTGACTAGCAATAAAACAGATTCAAATTCTTAGTGATTCTCCAAACTGCAAAATTTTGTCAATATATTGTTAAATGAACAATAAAGTTAAAAATATCATGTATAGTATGTACCACTTAGCAGCTATCTTAAAAGGTAAGAGAAATAGAGGGAAATTTGAAAAGACAAAAAAATTTTGATTTACAAAAAAATATCCAGGGTTTATTTATAAAGATCTAGTGTCTTTTACATGTATTCTATGAAGTACCAAACTCTTCATAGAAATTAAGACTTTGTTCCTGCATCTGCTTATACATCTTTTTTAACAAATATCATTTATTTAATGTATATGAGTACACTGTAGCTATCTCCAACACACACCAGAAGAGGGCATTGGATCCCATTATAGATAGTTATGAGTCATCATGTGGTTGCTGGGAATTGAACTCAGGACCTCTGGAAGAGCAGTCAGTGCTCTTAACTGCTGAGCCATCTCTCCAGCTCTGCTTGTATACACATCTTCATGTTTTACTTGATGTCAGCTATCATATTAACAGCTACAGGTTTTTTGTTTGTTTGTTTTGTTTTTGTTTTTCTGAGACAGGATTTGTCTGTGTAGTCCTGGCTTTCCTGGAACTTCCTCTGTAGATCAGGCTGGCCTCAAACTCAGAGATCCGCCTGACATTGCCTCCTGAGTGCTGGGATTAAAAATGGGTACTCCACTGCCAGCAACATGTACATTTAAAAAAAAAAATTAAGTTTTGAAAAGAAAACTTCCAATTCAAAACAAGTGTACCCTTAAACCTATCATTGGTCAGATCAGTGAGTCAGCCTGGTGAGATGAATACCACATGGAGAGCCTTCCTTCAGAAGAGCAGCTGGGAAAGCGCCTGACTCAAGGGCAGCAGCAAGGCTGAGGAAGGTGGCATCCAGGCTGCGAGTCTAGTGTTCTTCCTGACACACTTAAGCCTAAGCCGTCATTTATCCCTTCTTTTCTTTAATCTCTCCATTTATCCATTAAACCAGTACCCAGAGTTTGTCAAGTTCCCTGTGGAGTATTTACAGAAACACAAGTCTATCCCAGCACTTGGGAGGCAGAGGCAGGAGGATTTCTGAGTTCGAGGCCAGCCTGGTCTACAGAGTGAGTTCCAGGACAGCCAGGACTACACAGAGAAACTCTGTCTCAAACAAACAAACAAACAAACAAACAAACAAACATAAAAAGAAATACAAGTCTAACTTTCCGTCCCTGTCCTCAAGTTTATAGGAAGAAAACAGAAACTAAATAAATAGTAAAGAAATTAAAATTAGTATGGAGGACTGAAGGTAACTCAGTTCTTAGAGTACTTGTCCTGGCATGCACAGCGCTCCCTAACACAAGTAAAGTGCTAACAGTATGGCTACTTCCATGCATTGAGCATCTGCTGTGTGCCATACAATGGCTCTTCATGTAGGATTCATCTGCATTTCACAAGTATTTATTATCACAACAGATGATAATAAAGTTTTGTCCAAAGTGCAACTGAGGAATGGATCACAGCTGTTGCTGTTTATTGAACCATCCAAAACCACAGTGGCTTCAAACAATAAGTATGTATTCTTCCTTTGATGACTCTGAGGTACCTGGATGGTTCTTATCCTGACTGAGCTTATTTGTGGGTTAGGTGACCTCCCAGTCTTGACATTGACTAGCTGACTGGACTAGTCGAAGCCAGCCATTTTCAATGACCTCTCCCACTGGCTGGCATATGTCTTACACCCATTTAGCACTCCACACAGTTCCCATGGCATTGGCAGAGAGCAAGAGAGCAAGCCTTCCTATAAAGCTTCTGTTTGCCAGGCTGGAAGTATAGCTCAGTGCTAGAGCACTTGCCTAGCAGTTAAAGGACTCCTGAATTCAGTTCTCCATGCCCCAAGCAAAACAAAACCTGAAATCTTCTGTTTTCTTCATTGTATCAGCATTTCACTGGCTGGTTCAAATGCTGAGCTCAGCATCAGAGTATAAAATTATAGTGCAAAGGGGACGGGCACAGGAGAGACCACAGATCGGAATCATTGATTCTTGCCAAATTCAATACCTAAATTGATAAATTAAAATCATCTGTTTTCTCTGGAAAAGAAAGATTTTTTACAAAGCCAGGTGTGGTGACACATATGTTGGGTAGTAGAGGCAGAGAGGGTCAGGAATTCAAGTCACTCTGCACAGGGTGACTCACGAGAACCTGTAACGTAGCTCAGGGGACCTGATCCTGCCTTTTGACATCTATGGGTACCTTCATACAGACACATACACATAACTTAAATATACATATAGTTTAAAATATATATTAAATATACACATATATGTGATATATATCATAATATATAAATTTTCAAGACTGTATATAAGAAGCCACATGGGGCTGGAGAGATGGCTCAGCTGTTCAAGCACTGAGCACTGTCTGCTCTTCCACAGGAACAGGGTCAGTTCTCAGTGCCCATGTGGTACCTGCAGTTCCACAGCATCTGGCAATCCCCTGGTCTCCATAGGCACCAAACACCAGGCACATTTATGGTGCACATACATATAGGAAAAACACTCATAAAGTAAGTGTAAAACTATGTTTTAAATCTAAAAGGGTACTTTAGGGATTAGAGAGTTGGTTGGTAAAGTACTTGCCCTGCAAGCATAAGGAACTGAGTTCACAAGACACGTAATACACACTTATAATCCCAGCACTGGGGAGTCAGAGGCAGTCAGAGACCTGGCTAGTCAGCCTACCCTGCCTGGCAAGTTCTAGGCCATTAAGAAACCATTTCTCAAAAAACGTGGAAGAAGTGGATGGCAACTGAGGAATGACATCCAAGGATCTCCTTGGGTCTCCACATGCATGTACTCATCAGTATGGATACACATACCCACATTTATAAACACACAATAAATAATACCTAAAATCATAGCACATAGGTTACAGGAGAAAGATCTCTATGAGTTCAAAGAAGCCTGGTCTACATTAGCAAGTTTCAGACCAGGCAGGACTATATAGGGACTGTCTTTAAAACAAAACAAAGAACAGAAAGGAATGGTGGTTCTCCTTTAATCCCAACACTTGGGAAGCAAAGCAAAGAAAGGGAAGGCAGAAGTGAAGGTGGTAGTACAAGCCCAGGTCCATTAGGGCTCAGTGGTGAAACAGAATATTTACTAAATAGGCAACTGTTAAGTTGGAACTGGCTACAGATAGTCTGACACAATCAGTAGAAGCCCAGCAGGCCTCTCTGTGTTCCTGACAGGGCTATTATTTGTTCTTTGTTTTCATTCTTTTTGTGCAGGCACAGGGCAGCTGGCACTCAACAAACACAGAATTGAACTGCTGTCTTATTGGAAATGAGGTGTGGAATGAAACAGCTGGGAGCCAATTGTTAGCCATTGTTAGAATAGCTCAGTGCAACTGCCTAAACAGAAATCGGGAGTGTTGGGCTTCTCACTCTCCAGGGTGTCTATAAGCCAAGTTCCTTGGTGATGGTGAATGAGACACAATGCTAGCTAGACACAAGCAGAATCATTCAACATCTTAGAGTTCTATTTGCAGTCTTCTTCAAAAACTTGATCGGAAATTCATGCTACACAAAATCATTTCTGCACTAAAATTCTAGTCACCAAAGAACAGTAAAAACTTTGGTGCTGGGCGGTGGTGGCACACGCCTTTAGTCCCGCACTTGGGAGGCAGAGGCAGGCAGATTTCTGAATTCGAGGCCAGCCTGGTCTACAGAGTGAGTTCTAGGACAGCCAGGGCTACACAGAGAAACCTTGTCTCAAAAAACTAAAAAATAAATAAATAAATAAATAAATAAATAAATAAATAAATAAATAAATAAAATAGGGGCTAGAAGGATGGCTCAACAGTCAGGAGCACTGGGTGCTCTTTCAGAGGACCCAGGTTCAATTCCCAGCACCAACATGATGGGTCACAACAGTCAGTCTATAACTCCAGTCCCTAGGAATTTGACCTCTGGCCTCTATAGGCAGCAGACATAAATGGTGCACAAATATACATACAAGCAAACCAGCCATATATATAACATTTTTTAAAGTAAATACATGTGAGTACTAAATATGGGTTGGACTTCTGCCTGAGCTAAGCTCCCTCTAGTTCAAAGGAAGACTGTGAAGGTTGCAGATGTGACTCAATACCAGAGCTTGCCTGCCTAGTATGTGCAATGGGTGTACATTCAATTCCTAACACCACAGGATAAAATATAATGAAATAATAATAATAATAAATAGTTATTAAATGCCTATATTTTCCTAAACCAAAAAACCAAATGACATGGGTGAGAAAACACCCCAGTCAGGGCAGTAAGGACCTCCACCATGTTGCCCATGTGTTCCTTCAAGCTTGACTTTGTGTTGTCCAGGGGGTCTTCATCTCTGCTGCTATAAGCTCCAGATTCCCTTTTTATTCCACTTGTTTTTATTTCAAGATACAGTTTTGGTTTTTGTTTTGTTTTTCGAGACAGGGTTTCTCTGTATAGCCCTAACTGACCTGGAACTCATTCTGTAAACCAGGCTGGCCTCGAACTCAGAAATCCGCCTGCCTCTGCCTCCCGAGTGCTGGGATTAAAGGCATGTGCCAGCACTGCCTGGCTGAGATACTGTTTTGTATAGGACAGTAGTCACTTCGAACTTGCTCTGTAACTGAGCCTGACTTTGAATTCCTGGTCTTTATGTTTCCACCAAGCACTCAGATTACAAATAGAAGTCACCACAGCCACTTTGGTTTTTAGAAAGGATCTCACTATGTAGTTCAGGTTGGCCCTGAACTTGAGCTCTTGTCTAGCCTTCCTCCAAAAGTGGGAGGGAGAGCACTATGTCCAGCTAAGATCTTCCATTTTGATCATGACTTTTGTAAGTTTCTTCTCCTATTCCTCCTTGGCTTTCTTTTCCCATGATGGTCTGTCTCCAGTAAGAGAAATTTAAACTCTCAAATAGAGCTTGTCAACATCTCCTCCTTTTTGTTGTTGTTGTTGTTGGGTTTTGTTTGTTTTGTTTTAAGACAGTCTTTCTATGAAGTCCTGGAAATCGCTATGTAGACTGGGCTATCCTCGAACTCAGATTTGGCCACTAGTCGCAGGCTTCAAGTCAAGTTCTGTGTCTCCATCAAGTTACCAGTTTATTGTAGACTTGGTATCTAAAAGATTCAGGTATTTCTAATGAACAGTCTATGTCCATGAGGACCATCAAATATGTGACAGAATTCAGATGCTGTGTGACTCAGGCTGACACTTCCCAAAAGGTTGTTGTTGAAGAGTCTCATGTAGCCCAGTCTGCGCTCAAACTAACTATAAAGCTAGGGTGACCTTGACTCCTGATGGTCCTGTCTCTACTTCCTAAATGCTGAGTTTCAGGTGTGTGCCACTATGCTCAGTAAGACTATTTTTTTCTTGGTTTCTCAAGACAGCTGTTCTCTGTGTAGCCCTGGTTGTCTAGGAATTTCTTTTTGGTAGACCAGGCTAGCCTTGAATTCACATAGATCTACCTGCCTCTGTGGCTGGCTCAAGATACTCCTGCCCAAACCTAATCAAGTCTGTCCTTCCTTATTGTGATGGTTTGTATATGCTTAGCCCAGGGAGTGGCACTGTTTGGAGGTGTGGCCTTGTTGGAGTAGGTGTGACCTTATTGGACTAGCTATGGGTGTGGGCTTTGAGACCCTTGTCCTAGCTTCCTAAAAGTCAGTCTTCTAGCAGCCTTCAGGTGAAGATGTAGAACTCTCAGTTTCTCCTGTACTATGCTTGCCTGGATGCTACCATGCTCCTGCCTTGATGATAATAGACTGAACCTCTGAACCTGTAAGCCTGACCCAATTAAATGTCCTTTATAAAAGTTGCCTTGGTCATGGTGCCTGTTCATAGCAGTAAAGGCCTAAGACACATATATTAAATTACCAAGAAAGGCCGATGGTGGTGGCGCACACCTTTAATCCCAGCACTTGGGAGGCAGAGGGAGGCAGATTTCTGAGTTCGAGGCCAGCCTGGTCTACAGAGTGAGTGCCAGGACAGCCAAGGCTATACAGAGAAACCCTGTCTTGAAAAACCAAAAAAAAAAAAAAAAAAAAAATTACCAAGAAAGGAATTTACGTGCACTGCATTTATAAGTCTAAACTGAAACCAGGCCCTTTCCTTCCTGAGTTTTTTTTATTGCTGAGGCAGGATTTCATTATATATATAAAATCTCCCAGGCTGACCTTGACTTTATAGTCCTCCTACCTCAGCCTCCTGTGTTCACCAGCCACCTAACATTCCCAGCTATGTCTTTGCATTCTCAACTATGTCCCTTTGTTTTTTGTTGCTTGTTTTTGACATGATGTCTTGCTGTGTTGCTCAAGTTGGCCTCAAACTCAGTCTTCCAGCCTTAGTGTCCCAAGTGCTAGGACTACAAATGTGGCTACTGGCTTTGGCTTTTAACAAAATTTATTTGATTAGTGCTTGCCAATTTTATTGTCTCTGCATATAGATTAATTTCTTCTTTTGACTCCTGTGATTAATGAGTATTTTATATCCCAAGGTTTCCCTTTGTGCTTTGGCTGCCAGGAGTGTCACAACTAAGTCCTGAGGTCCCTGGTACATTTACTCTTTTAGCCTAGTTTCTGATACTCTCCACTTTGCGTATGGTGATGGTTTACAGGAAATAGACAGAGAAGTGGCCACATTGGGTACAGTGAAAAGGGGCTCTAGCCTAGAGACACATCTTGTTTGCCTTCTGTTTATATGATTCCCCCCACCCACCCACCCACACACACACAACAAAACCCAACAGCCCTTGGTAGCGTTTTTCAGCTCTTTTCCTCCCAGGTGAGTAGTGGTCCACAGCTCTTCCTAGTTGCCAGGAAAAACCTGTTCTCAGCCTTACTTTCCCTACCGTAATGAAAAAGGACTGGATAAGACAAGTCATACATTACAAATGACTGATAACTTTGTGTTCACCTCTCTAAGGGATGTTTCCATTTTAACAGGGAACAATTCCTGAACCCAAAGGAATGAATCCCTTACGATGGCGTTTCAGGCCTCAGTGACAGGTGAGTGAGGGTAGACTCTGGTTTTCTGTTTATACTTGCTGTTACACCCTAGATGTGACTGGAAGTAGGTTTCTCAGATGAAAAGGGCTGATAGACAAGCTGCACAGAGAAGGTAGCAAATGTTTAGTTGTGTCAGAAAGTGAAGAGCTCTCAGACACCAACCGGGTTCAGGGAAGGTCTTCAAGTGTTTGTCAAGCAATACAATACAGTAGGTGATGTCAACAGAGACTAGGCAGCAGGCAGTCTCTATGGTAACTATTGTGGAGTTACAAGCAGGTTCTCAGAGTAGGATTCTGAAGACCATGACTGCTGTCCACAACTGACTCGGCTTAACTCTGGGCAAGTCCTTTACCCTTTGGGTCTCAATTTCTTCATCTGGAAAATAGAAATGGGTACTGTAGCCATGTGTGATGGTACATACCCATAATTCCAACACATAGAAGGCTGAGGAAGGTAGTTCATTAATTTGAGGTTAGCCTTGGCTACATTAGACCCTGTCAATAAAACATTCTCTTCTAAGACATGGGTGCTCTATCAGATGAGTTCAAAATGTCGTGTAGTTTCTCTAAGAAGTAAGAAGTATACTATACATGAAAGCACCAGTACCTTAAAATGGAAATGCAGATAGGCAAGTCTAGAGTCCCAGCAAGGAGAAAGCAGTGTGGAGGGCTGTAGGGCGTCCTGAGCGTATACACTCCATATCTGGAACATTGATTCTTCTCTGTCCTCCCAGGCTGAACCCAGACTCCCAGGGCCCATGCTTCCACCTGATGAATGATGGCCTGAACTATGAGCAAACGGGACTATATGAACACTTCGGTGCAGGAGCCTCCTCTAGACTACTCCTTCAAAAGCATCCAAATGATCCAAGGTCAGCCCACAGAGCACAGCGTTCAACAGCATGACATCAGATTGTATGGTACCAAGAAAAAAATACCCTTAAGTCTTCTTTTTGAAAAGCCTACACAGGCTGGGCAGTGGTGGCGCAGGCTTTTAATCCCAGCACTTGGGAGGCAAAGGCAGGAGGGTTTCTGTGAGCTCAAGGTCTACAAAGTGAGCTCTAACACAGCCAAAGCTATATATACACAGAGAAATCCTGTCCTGAAAAACAAAACAAACAGAAAACCTAAACAGATTTTTCCCAACTTCTTGTTGTCTTTGAAGGAAGGAGAAGGTGGAGTAAGATTCTGTTGTTGTTTTACTGGATTAAAGAGTGAATGCAAGGCCTCTGACAAGTAGGACAAATGTTTTACATCTGAGCTTCATCCTCAACCTTGAGATTAAAAATATGTATATTTTAACTTTATGTGTATGGGTGTTTTAACTGCATGTATATCTGCATGCCTTGTGTACCTGGTGCAGGTAGAGGCCAGAAGTGGGTATTAAACCCCCTGAACCTGGAGTTACAGATGGTGTGAGCCTCCATGCTGGAGGACTTCAGCCTGGTCCTCTGAAGAGCAGCCAGTGCTCTTTAACTGCAGCACTATCCCTTCCAGAGTCTGTGAAATTTTTCTTTAATTCCTTTTAGATTTATGTGTATGAATGTTTTATCTGAATGTATGTGCACATGCATCACATGCATGCCTAGTGCCCATGGAAGTCAGAAGAGGGCTTTGGAGTCCTTAGAAATAGAGTTAGGCATAATTGTGACCCACCATGTGGGTACTGAAATCAGCCCTGGTCTTCTGCAAGAGTAACAAGTGTTCTTCACCACTGAGCCTTCCCTCCCCACCAATACACCCCAGTTTTTTAAAATAGCAAATACAGAATGAACCAGGGGTCTCTTATGGTAGTTGACCCATCTTCAGGAAAGGCCAGGCTATAGCCAGAAGTTCATGAAAAATACTGAGAAATCACTCAATCAGACAAACATCTTAGTCTTTTGTTTTTATCTTGAAAAGAAAGTACTAGTGGCTAGAGAGTTGACTCAGTGGTTAAGAGCACTGACTGCTCTTCCAGAGGTGCTGAGTTCAATTCCCAGCAACCACATGGTGGCTCACAACCATCTGTAATGGGATCTGATGCTCTCTTCTGGTGTGTCTGAAGACAGTAGCTACAGTGTACTCATATACATTAAATAAATAATATTTTTTTAAAAAGAAAAGAAACCACTAAGAAAACTACAGCCTTTTGCCATGTTCCACCATGTTGGCAGAACCCTGTCTCTTGTCTAGGAACACAGGCCTGTTGTTGTTCTCTTTGGTAAAACCTGAAAGATCTTTTTAGCAACAGACTGGCGTATTTCCAGTTAAAATTTTTGACAAATTTCTTCAATCATTCCATACATACCAAATTTATTTGATCACTACCAACACTCACTGTGGTTCCAGCTCTGCCCACATGCAATCTCAATTTACTATTCAATGTCCTCCTAAATAGGCAGCTAACCCCTTTCACGGTGCACACTGAAGCTCTCATAGTACCATATGCTCACGGAGCAGGCAGTTTTGCCATCCACCCCTGCCTTTGGTTACTGACCTCACAGAACACATGTAAAAACTCACTAACCTAGAACTATGAATTGGTTTTGGTTTTCTGTCAGTCAACCACCCATTAGCTGGTAATGTTTCCAGCTTGGGCTTTGGTTCAAGGTAGTACTTCACCACACTGGCAACTCATGTCTCTCTCCCCAGCACATACTCACCTACCTTTATTGTGTTCTACATTACTTCTGACTGATGGAGTACATAGTTTACAAAGGTTTTAGTTGTGCAAGAAATCAAAGGTGATTGGGGGTGGAGTGTAATGGCTCCTACTATAGCACGGGAATTTTCAACTTTCAATGGGAAGGTCTGACTCTGTTCTTTGGGGACTCCTCCAAAGGAGGGAGACACTAGTGAGCAATTCCCAAACCAAACCTGTACACAAAATAGAACCTGCAGATGTCACACACTCAACCAGGGGTTCAGAACTTACTGAGCTCCTGATATTACACAGTTATATACACATATGTGTAAACACCTACACCAAGCAATTGTACTCCTTGTTAAGTCTCCTAAGCAGGGTTAGAAGGACGGACATATCAAACCCAAACCCTTTCAGTTCCCCAGAGCTTCAACAAGACTTAGGAGGTAAAAGACAGAGTTGGGGGCTCCTTGGGACACTATTTGCTAAATTAGTCAAGATGGATCACATGTCTGAGACATCTAATTTGGGCTACCTGATCAAGTAGAAGCTTTGAGCGTGTTACCAAACATAGGCTTACCCCTCACACAACCAGTACTTGCTAATCTATTTACACACTAAGTACTAAGGGGGTTTTCCTTTTTTTTTTTTAAGAGACAGGGTTTCTCTGTGTAGCCCTGGCTGTCCTGGAACTCTCTTTGTAGACCAGGCTGGCCTCGAACTCAGAAATCCACCTGCCTCTGCCTCCCAAGTGCTAGAATTAAAGGCATGCGCCACCACCGCCCGGCTAAGGGGGTTTTCCATAGACACCCGCCAATCCTTTCCATCATGGCGACAGACAGATGACACTAAAAGTTCTTCAAAGTGACTTCTAGGCATGTGGAAAAAGTTACATGGCAACACTTCAGAAATTAGCAAAAGGATCAAGGCTTCTTCTGATATTCCTTGTAGTCAGTGCCCCTTCCCCAATTCTAATTCTGATAACTGTTGATATTTGTGGTCCAGTTTCCAGACCTACTCTGAACTAGGAACCTTTTAACACCTGCTCAAGTAATGTGCTACTTTGGTGTAGTCTGAGGGGACAGTTATCTATAGCAATTTTAGATACCCCTTTTACCCAAGATCATAGGAGCTCAGGATGCCTCATATTATAGACAGCTCCATCCAGTGACTCCCTCACAGCTTAGGACCAGGGTTTGTATGAGACATCTCCTCTAAGCTTCTGCATTATCAGAACATGTGCTGATGTTCTGTAGAACATGTAGTTATTCTGACATTTTTATTCATCGAAGTCAAATCATTTGAAAGTGTTTGGAAGGTGTGAGAAGGAGACAAGATTTGGAGCCTACTCATGGGCAGAAAGAAGTACTCTACTCCATTGTCCTTACACCACCCTACTCAGGTCTCAACTTTGGGTCCTGTTCATTCCAAGACTAAGGCATTGAGCCACCTGGTGGATGCTGTCTGACATGCAGCTGAGAAAAAGTTGTAAACCCAGTGGAGGGGCGTGCGTGCGTGCGTGCGTGCGTGCGTGCGTGCGTGCGTGTTGGGGGGAAGCTGGCTAGATTTTGCAAAAGTGCTTCATCCATACATGCCACTTAAGACTTTGATAAAGGCTTAAAGGCAGTAGAAAAAATGGAACTACTTGAATTAAACTGTAGTCTGGTTCTGGATCTCCCACAAATACCAGCTTGGGCAGAGCCCACCCACCCTCATTATGAGCCTCATTTGAAGAGCACAGCAGCGGAGAAGTGTGTTTTCTCTGCACACCTACTTCCCAGCATGGGTGTCCAGGCTACCTGTTTCCACTTCCTGTTTCTCTTCACCTCAATCTGGCTTCTGTCCTCAAGCCTTTACACAGTTCCCAGATACTTCTGAGCTTCCAGAATTCATGTTAAGTCCTTGTCTTTTCTGGAAATTACTCTCTGTATACTGCAGTCTCCAAACACCTTTAAACTATTCTCTCAGGAGTTTGAGGGATGGCTTAGCCTTGGCTAAGTTAGCACTGGCTACTCTTCCAAAGAACCTGGGTTTGATCCTCAGCATTCACGTGGCTCACAACCATCTGGAATTCTAGTTCTCAGGGATCTGATGACCTCTTCTGGCCTTACTGGGCATGAGAAACATATATGCAGGCAAAACACCATATACATAACATTGCAATTGAAAATAAATAAAACCATTCTGTCTTGCTTATCCTGTTCTTCAGATTATTCACTAACTTTTTAAATGCCTTCCTCTTCCTCTCTGAGGAATTGCTTGTCTACCTAGCAATAGATACCCTGTACTAATAGTTTGCAAGGCTGTCTCTCAGCTTTAGACCTTCATTCTTGCCTACCTGCCTAGCGGGCACCTCTGCTTTTTCATACATCAGGAACTTCTAACACACCAAACCCAAGCCTGAACTCATCACTTTTCCAATTCAATTCTCCCAAAATTCTTCATCAGCTAAAGGACCTGAACAAAAAGCTAGGCACCACTCTAATATAGCCTTCTACCTTTACATTCAGTCAGGCAAATCATGATAATTGCTATATTCAATCGTAATTTTGTTTGTGTTGTCTTATGCTAACTAAAGTAGACATCTTTGAATTTTATATACCTCCTAAATCCAGCCTACCTAGAAGCCTCTAAGTTACCTTTCAAGTGAACAGCTAATTGTTTTAAAGATTTATTTTATGTATATGAGCACACTGTAGCTGTCTTCAGGCACACAAGAAGAGGGCATCAGATCCCACTGCAGATGGTTGTAAGCCACCATGTGGTTGCTGGGAAATTGAACTCAGGTCCTCTGGAAGAGCAGTCAGTGCTCTTTCCCAATGAGCCATCTCTCCAGCCGGATTACCTGTTTTAAACACTCCGATGACTTCCCATTTGCTACAGGACAGAGCCCTAGATTTTAGCCTAGCATTTGGGACTGAGGACTGGGTCCTGTCTGCTTTTTTCTATGTGTGCTCTTGTACGTGGTTCCAGTGGACACACATCTCCATCCCACTCTCTTCTTGTGCCTTTACTCATGGTCTCACCCTTTCTCCCCTCCTTTGCCTGGTTACCATCTCCTAGTCTACCAAGTTCAGCTCCAACTCACCTTCCGTGCTCTCAGGGTACCAAGACCTTTGCCTTGCCGAAATGACTGTTGACTCCCACACTAATATTTATTGCCAGTTTGTTTCCATGTTGCCTACAGAAATTCTGAGACACACACATCACCCCTGCCCTATTGCTCATCCAGTCTGCACATTCTCTCTCATCATTCACTATTGTGTATCTACTTCCTTTCACAGCTTGTCATTAATGAAGACAATGGATGTGTAGCACTGATGTGAATTCTATCAACTATACATAGGGGTAGTATACACAGACCCCAATAATGCAAGGGACATGAGAAAATCATCTAACCTAAAATTCTCTGGCCTACTCTAAACTTACTCTGACCTTTGGAGCTTGAGAAAGGGATGGTCTCACTAGACTCTAGTGCTGAGGCCCTGCCAAGCCCTCAAAGTAGCACTTGTATGTTCATCTTTTCAGCTCTTATCACCCCCAAAGGCAGAAAAGGAAATATAATGACCACAAGCCTTGGGCTGGAGAAATGCCTTGGAGGTTAAGAGCACTTTATGCACCTAGAGTACTCAATTTCAATTCCTAGAATTGACATAGTGGCTCACAACCACCCCTAACTCCAGTTCTAGGGGATCTCACATCTTCTTCTGACTTCTGCAGACACCAGGCACGCACATGGTATGTATACACACAGGCAAAATACTCATACAAATAAAAACAAAAACCTGAAGTCTTATTTTGTCATCGTAGATCTGGTAAGCGAGGAGCCAAGGACAGGTCTACGGCCGGTGAGGCAATCAAAGTCAGGAAAGTCACTGACCCAGTCCCTGTGGCTCAACAACAATGTCCTCAATGATCTGAAAGACTTCAACCAGGTGGTTTCACAGCTTCTGCAGCATCCAGAGAATCTGGCCTGGATTGACCTCTCCTTCAATGACCTGACTTCCATTGACCCTGTGAGTTCTTAGCCCTGGATGGACATCAAGGGGTAGCTTGAAGCCACTGTGTACAGCTCACAGCCTTTCTACTCCCTTATCAAGGAAGCAGAGGCAGTGTGGTGTAGTTCAAAGGGCACAGTTGTAGAGACATAGGCGTAGGCACAATCTTGAGTTGTCCTGTTTCCTCACTGTCAGCAAAGTATAGAACTTTTGGTTTTTTGGAGACAGGGTCTCATTATGTATCTCTGGCTGACCTGGAATTCACTATATAGACCAGGTTGGTCGTAACTTATAGAGATCCACCTGCCTCTGCCTCCCAAGTCTCCCAAACTACAGTTTCTTAAAGCTTTGGCCTTCCTATGAATGGGGATAAGATGCCATAATCATAATAGTTTTATAAGGATTAAATGAAAATGTAAGAGAACCAACTTGCCTGTCAGTGGCTGAAGCAAGACTATAGCAGTCATCATTAGGCACTTAACTGTGTCTTGTGCTGGGCTCTACTGAGAAAGTCATCAGTAATCGAAATTTTAAAACATAGTTTGGCCAAGTATGTTGGTGCCTGCTCCTAATTTAAAGGTGGAGATAGGAAGATGAGCTTAAGGCCATCCTCAGCTACATAGTGAGCTTGAGGCTAGCCTGGACTATATGAAAAAGGAGAAGGGAAAGAAGTTAGGAAAGGAAGCAAAGAAAGTTCTAGAGAAAGGAAACATCTTTGCTTAAGATTCCTATTGGCAGGAGAAAGGTTTGGGGCATGACTTGGAAACTGTTACTGTGATATAAAATGATATGAATTCAAGTAGGATCTTCAAACTTATGTGCCAAGCTGATACGCCCTTGCAGATGGAATCTTAGGTCATTTCAGTTGGAAAGGCCTTAAGTGACTCAAATAAGACTCAAGGAGAGCTGTCACCTGACCAATCAAATGTATAACCATATAGATGCCAGATCTACTTTAGTTTTTTTTTTTTTCCCTAAAAAGCACTTATAAGGTTAATTTACTTGTGAGTGTGTATGTGTGTTTGTGTGGGGGAGGAAGAGGGCTCAGCAGCTAAGATCATTTGTTGCTCTTGGTGAGGACCAAGGTTCAGTTCCCAGCACATACATGGTGGTTCACAACCATCCATTATAACTCCAGTTCCTGAGGACCTGGTGTCCTCTTGTGACTCACAAGCACCAGCCTCTTTTTTTGTTTTTTCGAGACAGGGTTTTTCTATGTATCCCTGGCTGTCCTGGAACTCACTCTGTAGACCAGGCTGGCCTTGAACTCAGAAATCCGCCTGCCTCTGCCTCCCAAGTGCTGGGATTAAAGGCGTGCGCCACCACTGCCCGGCAAGCACCAGCCTCTTATGCTGGGCACAGACATACATGGAGCCAAAGACTGATACACATAAAGTAAGGGCTATAGAGATGGCTAAGCAGTTAAGAGCATTTGCTGCTACCTTTCCAATTCCCATCACCTACATGATGGCTCACAGTTATCTCTAACTCCAGTTTCCTGGTGGTGGGTGTCCAATGGCTTCTGCAAGCACTAGACATACATGTGGTATACATACATACATACATACATACATACATACGTACAAGTAGGAAAAATAATCAGACATATAAAAATGCTTTCTTTTTTGTTTTTGTTTGTTTTGTTTTTTGGTTTTTCAAGACAGGGTTTCTCTTTGTAGCCCTGGCTGTCCTGGAACTCCCTTTGTAGACCAGGCTGGCCTCAAACTCATGAATCCACCTGTCCCATATGGCACCATGCCCTACTAAAAAAATAGTAATTTTTTAAAAGTATCAAAAGCATATTAGAAGCCAGGCGGTGGTGGCGCACGCCTTTAATCCCAGCACTTGGGAGGCAGAGGCAGGAGGATTTCTGAGTTCGAGGCCAGCCTGGTCTACAGAGTGACTTCCAGGACAGCCAGAGCTATACAGAGAAACCCTGTCTCGAAAAAACCAACCCCTACCCCCCAAAAAAAAGCATATTAGAGTTATATAGAATGGCTATGAGGGATGGAGAGGGAGGCCAAGTTGTTCTCCAAACTTTTCTTTCTCTGCCAGATAGTCCATCCTGAGCAGGGATCGTTTTTTGTTTTTTTGTTTTTTTTTTCTTTTGTCCAGCCTGACTTTTGATTTCTATCCTAACAGGTCCTAACAACATTCTTCAACCTAAGTGTCCTCTACCTTCATGGCAACAGCATCCATCGCCTAGGGGAGGTGAATAAGCTAGCTGTCCTCCCTCGTCTCCGGAGCCTGACCCTCCATGGGAACCCCATAGAGGAAGAGAAAGGGTACAGGTAAGTACCTGGATCTAGGGTCCAGATGAGTTTCCCTAAGAAACAAGGGGAGAGGAGACAAATTCAAGACCATTCTTCTGCCACATGTGGACTACACAGAAGGATGTACCACACCTCTAAGCATGCCCCTTGCTCTCAGAATGAACCTAGTCCTCCCAAAACATAGTCAAGCTCCCCTCCATTCCTCGCTGTCGGAAGAGATAGAGCAACTGGGGGGGGGGGGAGCTCTGTCGTAGGGGCCGGCCCCCCAGCCCAAGTCTTCCCCACAGGCAGTACGTGCTGTGCAACCTGCCCCGTGTCACCACGTTTGACTTCAGTGGAGTCACCAAGGCCGACCGAAGCACAGCTGAAGTCTGGAAACGCATGAACATCAAACCTAAGAAGGTCCGAGTCAAGCAAGATGTACTCTGAGATTCTCGGGACCCCAGCACACCTAATGCCCTGAGGATGATCAGCTTGGTTTGACAATAAATGATTTGAGCTGTTGAACAGATTATAAGTCACCTGTGCCTTGTTAAGATGGTCTTCACATCCAGCAACTGCTAACACAACTTAACCTTCACAGTGAAGGGAAGCCTGCTTGCTGGCTTAGGAACCAGGATCCAGGTTCTGCCATGCAGGAGACTTCTGTCCTCTCTGGGCCCCCTTTGCACTCTTTAGTATTCATGCAATATCATGGGAAAAGAGTAGATAAGCAATTTCTAAAATCTTTTTTTTTTTCCAAGAGATTCTAACTCTGTGGCCCAAGCTGGCTTGAACTTGTAGCAATCCTGTTGCTTCAGCTTCTTGAGTGCTGGTATTTCAGGAATAAGCCACCATGCCTCACAGAAATCTTCATAAAGTGCCAAGGTGTGTGGCGCTGCCTTCAGCCTCCAGAGTAGGAACAGCAATCAGCTATTATCTATTTCTAACAGAGCAGTGTAGCTTTACTCTCAGGCTGTGATTCTGATCAAGATTTCATTTCCTAGCTGGGCAGTGGTTACACACAACTCTCAGGAGAAAGAGGCAAGTTCTCTGTGAGTTGAGGCCAGCCTGGTCTAAGTAGAGTTCAAGGACAACCAGGGCTCCATGGTGAGACCCGTGTCTCAACAGGAGGAAAATAATCATTCCTTGAAAAGAAGGTCAGCAGAGTAGGGTCTCTTCCCACCCCGGGGGGACGTGGAAGCCTCCTGAGGCAGGGTCCCCAACAGTCACAGCTGCCTCATATTCAAGTCTGTACAGCTCTGACAGTGTTACCATTCATGGAGAAGGAAAATGAATGAATACTTATCCTACCGGGGTTATCCCACACTATATCATGTAAGACCTGGGAACCCTGAACTTTTATCTCCTGATTCCTCTTTAATGCTGCTGGAGACATTCCTCGGCATTTCACTGCTTGCAGACTTGAACAGCCAAATCTGGGCAGGGCAGAGTGGGTTGAACCAGCAACACAAATGAATATACTTTCTTTATCGAGGGGTGACAAACAAAAACAAAAGGAACAAACATGTAAAAACCCAGGGTGCTAGAAATACAAACTCAAATCAGACTCAAGCTCCTCTAGACCCTGGTCATAATCCCCAGTGAGGTGCCTATGAGCACCGAGTCAGGGAACGGGACAGGAGTGACTCGGAGGCCAAGAGAAAGGGTGGGAAGGGGATCCCCTAGGTCTCCCGGTGTTCACCCCTACAGTGGTATCTCCATTTTCCCAATGACTTTGAAGATCTGCCAGGCCCTGTTCTCTTGGCCCCAACCTCACCCTAACCAGAGCATGAAGGCTGATGGCAATCAGTTCTCCCTTCCCTTGCTTAGTCCTCACTTGCTCCAGCTTCTAGCCTTATTTTTTTCCTCCACATTCTTCTCCGTGATTAGTAGCAGGTTAGGTACTGTAGAAAGCCACAGTGAGGCTGGGGGCCAGAAGAGGTGGGGTGGAGACGGGATGAAGACGAGGGAAGAGCTGTTCTAGGATCCCTCTCTTCATGGGATCCCAAACTGTACAACCAGCTCTTCTTTCGCGTCCACTCGGATCTGAGAAAGTGCACTATAGGCATAAGCAGCTATCCTGGAGACCTGAGAGAGGCCAGGGAGGGAGAGAACAGACATGAGAGGGAGACTTACAGTGTGAGACGGGGTGGCAGTAAAGGAAAGGAGGAGTGGTGGACTGAAAGCCAAAAGGAGCTGGGTTTGCTGGTGCTTGCCTATAGTTCTGCCACTCAGGAGGCTAAGTCAGGAGGGCCACAATACAGCCTGGGCTGTACCACTGAGTCCATCTCTCAAAAACCAAAGGTTAGATTAGGAGTGTAGCTTACTGGTAGAGCACTTGCCTTGCATGCACAAAGCCCTGAGTTTTATCTCTGGAAGGAAGTGAGAGAGGACAAAAGCAAGGGCAGATGCTGGGAGAATAAACGGTGTGGGGAACTAAGAAAGCTGTGAAAGCTAAGACCAAGGTGGGAATGAGCTGGGCGCACCAATACCAGGCTCCCTCCCCCTTGGGAAGCCACATGGGAAGGGAGTAGGGGACCAGCCAGGAGTGCTTACCTGCTGCAAGTCAGAGAAGGGGACAGGCTCGCTGGCCAGCACTTGGTGAGGCTGGCTGGTGAGAGATGGCAGCGGTGGCAGCTTCTTCCAATGGGTCAGACTGCTGCTAAGCACAGCCAAGCGGGTACTGGCCAAGAGGGGAGGAGACAGGGAAGGACAATTAGGCCAAAGCTTGCCCTGCCCTGCCCTGGCAAGCCTCACTTCCTCAGGCCAGGAAATCATGGTGACAGGGTACAGCTCATCACAAATTCACTCTGGCTGTACTCCTTTGACCTGATCACCTTTCATCAAACACATCGGGCAAACAGGGACGACTTGAATGCCTGAGGCACTTAAGTGATCTGCAGCTAGTTGTCTGGGCTGCACCCAAATGAAGAGCCTGGACTAGAGACCAAACTCCAAAGCTGGAAATGAATGTCTAGGAAGCTGGCCCCATGCTGACCTGTACTGCCTTGCCCGGTCCATGTACTCATGCTGCTCCATGCCCTGGGAGTCTGCGGCAGACACATCAATGATGTTGCTTTGAAGAGAAGAGAGAGAAGACATGACAGGTGCTTCAGAGGGGCACGGACGAGAATCAGGGCTAGGTGCCAATTCCAAGGCCATGTGACACCAGTACTCCCCGCCTGCCCACTGTAACAGGGCAGAACCCAGAGACATGGCTCTCTAATGACCTTGTCCCATCCTCTATGTTCCAAACTTGGCTGCCTCTGCCCCAGCCTGGTCCTGTGACACTCACCTAGCTGTCTTGGCAAGGATGGAGGAAAGCAGGGCCTGCTCATCTGTGCGAGCTGAAGGTACACTATGGTAGTTGGGCTCGGCTCCATTGAGGGCTTTGGTAGGGGTGCTGCTGGGGTCCAGCAACAGCTTCCTCTCCTCCCGATCCTAGGAGGGGCCAGTAGAGAAAAGTCAGCCCCGGGACCTTAAGTCTAACCTTCCTTTTATTTCAAAGGTTCTCTCCTCAGGCCAGCTCTTACCCTTAAACACTAAAACTACTTCTGTGCAAATGATTCCATGTCCAGGTGATTGCAAAGTCAGAAGACATACATACACTCTCTGACTAGCCCAGAGCTGGTGGTCTAGGATGAACCTAGACAACCTAAAACCCATTCAGAGATGAGCAACGCAGCACTGGCCAACAGTCCTGGAGCCGCAGTAACTGGTCAACACTTTCTGGACAAAGGCTACTGGAACTGACTGAAAGTCAGATGAGGTGGGAAAATAACAAAGTAAGGTTCTAGAGGAGAAATCAATGCAAGTCAGAAGCCCAAGAATGGCCTTCCTGGTTCCCTGGGTAAAGTACTTCCTAGTAAAGATGTTGTGTCTACCAACAACATTGTAAGGCCTTATCGAGGCCAGATAAGTCCCCAGACTGCAA
Source organism: Rhabdomys pumilio (assembly GCA_030674055.1). Classification (NCBI taxonomy): domain Eukaryota; kingdom Metazoa; phylum Chordata; class Mammalia; order Rodentia; family Muridae; genus Rhabdomys; species Rhabdomys pumilio. Next base: position 92,869,024 of record JANHMN010000003.1, on the reverse strand, counting down.
GAAGGCAGGCCCATTGTACCTTGCCTTTCCTCACTTTATCTTAGTGCAGAGACTCCAAGCCCACAGCGGAGACACAGCCGCCAATGTCCTCTCTTCTTTCTCTCCAGGATCATTGTAAAGCCATCACAAGAACAATACAATACACACATGCACACAAGGCACAGTCTTCCCATGTTCCCCAGGCTGCGTGGGTACTATATAACCCAGCTGGCCTGGAGCCTGCCAGTGCCTCTACCTCCTGGTATATGCTGACCTGAGGAACAGTGAAGCTCTTCCTCCCAACCAAACTATACTTTCCCCAACAGTCTCCTCAGTCTTCGGCAGCTCTGCTTATTAACCTCCACAGACAACCACAAACACCAGAACCAATTTAGAATTAAACCAAAGCCGCATCTCCTATCATAGTACTTTCCTTGTCCTGGTCAGCCCCTGGCTCTAATCGACTGCCTTAAGTCCATCAGTGGAGATCCCTGCTGGCTGTGTCAGGTGCAGTCTAGATAAGCAGACCTGCTTCATGTCTATTCAGGCCCTAGAAGGCCCAGAACATGGCAACTTCTGAAGGAGTGTAGTGTGTAAATGGAGAGGAATGCTGGCTAGTGCTGACCCATCAACTTCCAGTGGCCACCGGCCAGTCTCAGTTGTCCTCCAGGGCTGTCTCAGTTCCCACCAGCTTCTCAGTTACAGGAGCCAGCTCTCTTGCTCACAACTCTCCCTACAGACGGCTACTTCCTCCTGCCTTGCCTGCCCCACCCCAGATAGGCTCAGCCTTTCCACCTCGATCTTCCTCCTCAGAACTACATTGCCCCAATGTCCTCAGGCCAACTGACCCAGTTCACCGTGACAAAAGGAAACATCTACAGTCTTCTGCCCCATTACCTCTAGGTTCCTGGACAATCTTTCTCCTTCCTCAGCATCAACAGGCTAGACAGATAAAATGTTTGCCAAAGGTGGAAAGGGTTTCTAAAGGAAAGCTGGTCACAAGGAGAACCTCGCGGCTTGCTGCCAGTAAGAATAGGGCCGTGTCATCCCACATCCACCAAAAAAAAGTTAATGATATCGCCTGACACCCATAGAATGAGTGATACATGGGGTAAATTTGTCACATCAAAGTTTGCTTCCTAAGCCAATACAACCAGAGTCAAGATTTTGTTACTTTAGCAGACCCACAGTGTTTGCCCACACTACCTCAGAGCCTGTCCCAGTATATAAAGCACACATCTTGTTCTTAGAGCACTGTGGCTAGAATACTTCTAATATTAGCTAAATTGCTCTGAACTTTTCCCTCACCTTTAAACATATTATAGGTAACTAGCGGGAGTCATATGAAGTAATCGTAGAAGGCCTCTGAAGACCCTATTGCTTGAACATTTTCTTCTTTTTGAGACACAGACTCACTATGTATACCAAAACTGGTCCTGAACTCACTGTGTCGCCAGACAGGCCACAAACTTGAAGCAGTTCTATTTCAGCCTCCTAAGTGCTGTATTATAAGAAAACCAACAGGATGGTCTTCTTTTTTTTTTCTTTTTCTTTTTTTTTTTTTTGGTTTTTCAAGACAGGCTTTCTCTGTGTAGCCCTGGCTGTCCTGGAATTCACTCTGTAGACCAGGCTGGCCTCAAACTCAGAAATCCGCCTGCCTCTGCCTCCCAAGTGCTGGGATTAAAGGCGTGCCCACCACCATTGCCCGGCAGGATGGTTTTCTTATAGTACAGGAACAGGCAGTGAAAAGGGGAGATAGCCTACTTAAAGGGGGCTGGAGATATGGTCCCAGTAGTACAGGCTCTGAGGTAGTGTGGGCAAACACTGTGGGTCTGCTAGGGTACATGCCTAGCAAGCATAAAACCTGGGGATTGATCTCTACTACTGCATAAAACTGGACATAGTGACTCACGCCTATGATCCCAGCACTCAGGTAGAAGCAGAACCGGAAATTCAAGATCATCCTCAACTATATAGCAGTCTGTGCTTCATGAGACCTTTTTTCAAAACAAACAAACAAACACAAAAAAACCCAAACAGGCCAGAAATGAGAACCTGTCAAGGGGAAGATGAAATTTTGGGAGACAGGCAAGTCCAGCTCTCCCTCCACAGCTCTGCCATTAGGCAGGAATATTTGTCATCTCCTTTTCTGCTGTTTTGTGGTGGGTTCCTATTTTTGCTATTCTAGTCTATAGCACTGACAAGATGAAGTGAAAGTTATTGCCACCAAGGCATGTCAAACTCAGGTCAAATAAGGACTGAGGCTCAGGACGCACTCACCCTGACTGAACTGCAGGGCTCACTGGGGAAAGAACAACTTCCTAAGTACAATGATACCACTTAGTTCTCTGACTGGATCCTCCACTAGACTGGGTGACACCGTTCTTCATGGCACAGTGCCTACTGTGTGTAGAAAGCAGGACTCAGGCTTTGAGGCAGCTATAAAAGGAATGGCCATTGGGCTGACACCCAGTCTTGCAAAAGTCTTCTCAAAAGCGTCCAGGCAGGGAGGAGATTGTAGTATAGGAGGGCTGAGATGCACCAGGGGGAAGATGGAAATAAAAAAAAAAAAAAAGACACTGAAGTCTCTCCAAGCCAACGCTTTCTCGAGAAGAGTAAGACCTATAAGATCTACAGTCACATTCTTAAGAGAGGCACTCTCTAGCTAGAGGAACCATGCAGGGAACGGCAAACCAATCTCATAAATCCAATGAGCTCCCTATCCCCTCTTTTCTCTATATCGGTCAAAGCAAACTCTATTGCTCCCCAACGTCCCGATGTCTGCACTCTATTAATTCTTCACTGGCCAACTCAAATGACACTAACTTGGTGTCAACTTCTGACACCAAGCCAACAGTGGCATTACATCTTCTATACCAGTAACATAACACACACAAAATCCTGATTTATCTCGGGTGACTGTGCGCCTCAAAATACCTAGCTCTACAATGGGTCCACTAATACAAGCTGCAGTGCTCACAGGAATCTGTGAGAGCGAATGTTTCCCAAGAACCCAGTCTGAGGATTGAGGTGAGAAATGAGGATAACTGGAAAGTGGAAGGGGAGGGGCCGAGTTAGGCGGCGGCCGCCGTAACCCTAGACTGAAGTAAGACTAGGATCTTTAAGAGGGTAGGAGTCCGGCTTGCCGTCCTCTCTGTAATCTGTCCCCTCCAGGCCTCCGTACTCAGTGAGCCTGCAGTCCGGCTCCCCGCCACTGCGGGCTTTATTCTGGGCCCCAAGTCCCGCGGCCGTAGCCCACAGTCCCAAACCCCGTCTGCCGCCGCCGCACCTGGTCCGAGTCCTCGTTTTCGCTGCTATAGCAGCACCCCATGGCGGGGTCGGGCCGGGCGCTCAGGCGGCGCCGAGGAGGGACGGCGTCCGTCAGGAGCCTTTCCGGTCACATGACCCGCGGCTGCCTCCCGCTCCCCACCCCCTCGCCTAGCCTGTCCCAAAGCCGCTCAGGCGCCACAGCCAAATCTTGCCTTCCGGTCCCGCCTCGCCGCGTGACAATCGCCAACCAATGGAAAAGTGCGTCCTACGTGAGAGGACCCGGGGCACGTGATCCGAAGGCAGGCGGGGCGAGTCACATGATTTTGTTGTCCTAGTCTCCAGGTCTGAATCCTTTCGCCTCTTGGCTTTAGTGGCCAGCGCAGTGAGGCGAGTTGTGTGATCACATGGTCTCAAGGCCACCTCTGTGGGCCCAGAACTATAAATTCTTCAGTGCCGCGCGTGTGGCGAGTAGGTCCTGAAGGGAGATGTGCTTCACTCAGAACTCTGCCAGTTTCTTTGTCCTTTATGTGTGTGAGAGAGACCAAGGACTCACTACGTAGCCCTCACTGACCTGGAATTTGCGTGTAGACCAGGCTGACCTAGAATTCAGAGAGCCACTTACCTCTGCCTTTCCAGAATTAAAGGCATATGTATTTTTATTTTGAGTACGTGTATGAGTGTGGAAGTGACAGAACAACTTGTAGGAATTGGTAGCCTCTTTCCACCATGTGGGTCATAGGACTTGTTAGATTATAAAGCTTTTCGGCTGGCACAGTTTAGCCATCTCTCTACTCCTGTATTTGGCAGTTTCTTGATTAAGGTGAATTCTGCCTAAGCAGACAGATGGCAGACACTTCTCTTTGCAAATCAGGTATTACAGTATTCAAAGTTTCAATACAAACCTTTTTTCCTGATTCCTTTTCTGAGCACTTCCATCTCTTTACTTAATCTGGTGTTACTCACTAATTAAGAAATGATGGGGCTAGAGACAACGCAGTGATTAAGAACACTGGCTGCTCCTCCTCCAGAAGGCCCAAATTCAATTCCCACCATCTACATAATCATCTGTAACTCCAGTCTCAGGAGAAACAATGCCCTCTTCTGGCCTCTGGCAACAGGGGATTACACACACACAGTGCACAGACATAAATGCATACCAAACACCCATACACATAAAATAAACAAACTTAAAAGACAAACCTCAACGATTTACTGTCTACAGTGTGCCACTCTAGTGTTCAATTTGGATAGCTAGCTGGCTAGAAAACAGCCCAAAGTCCAGACCATGGAATCCCTAGTCTGGTGATCACAATGTATTCTATAGTTGTGGGGGTTTTTTAGTTCATTTCTTATACAACATGTGAGTAACTGAGAGACAAGGGCAGAGTCTGACTCCTCTCTGTGACTGGTACCCTAACACTTATTTACAGAAAACTTGGGTTTTGAGTTCAGTAAATAAGTTTCAATTATTTTGGTTTACACCATGCCCCATGTCCTGATCCCAAGGGGTTAGGAAAGTCACCTAGTAGTATTTATTAATTCTTCAGATCAAGACCCTAAAGTTCTGCTAAGTTTCTCTAAGGCCTGAGGAATAGGAGGCAGCTGAAGTTTGCCTCTGGGTTTGGTAACCTGAGCTGCGGGTCTCAGGTAACAACAGCCTCAGCATCAATAATTGAAATCAGGTTCAGCCTGATCTTTAGGGTTATTCCTCTGAAGGACTTCCCATTCCGGTACCCTGGTCTTTCTTAGGAGCCATCAGCTCAGGTAAGCAGGGCCTTGTGGGTTCCCAAGCACACCAATTCATGCCCACATCACAAATGCTTCACATTCCTTCATGCACTCCTCTTCCAAGCAAGGGTCTTGCAAATAACAGGCCATCAGGCTCAGATCTGGGGGCGGGGAGGGGGGGGGAAGGACAACTATCCCCTATAGGTAATCCTGGAGAAGAAAGTTGAATGAGAACGTGTGGTGTGTGCATTTGCATATTTGCACTTATAGAGAATTCTTTGTGAGAGGGATACAAATACAAAAATACAGGCTAGAGAAAATACACAGGGCCAGGGCAGACCTAAACCTCCAGGGAAGAGCAAATGGAAAAAGTCTTGGATAGAAAAAAAGACACTCCACTCTAACATGGTATAGAGGGTGCATTTATTTTTGAGAGGGTCCAAATGAAGTACAGGTTGGCTTCAAACTTTGGGTCCTCTATTTTGGCCTTCCTCATGATGGGATTACAAGTGTACCCAAAATACCATAGATAGTATTTTTTTAATCTTTAAGGATTCTATTTATTTCTATTTTATATGTATGGGTATTTTGCTCAAATGTACTAATGTATTTCTATGCACTATGTGCATATAGTGCCCACAGCGACCACAAGAGGGCACTGGATCACCTGGGCCTGGAGTTACAGACAGTTGTGAGCAATCAATGTGGGTGCTGAGAATCAAACCCAAGACCTTTGGAAGAGCAGCCAGTGCTCTTAACCACTAAGCCATCTCTCAAATGTTTTGTTTGTTGTTTGCTGTTAAGATTTTATGGGTGTTTTGCTTATATTCATGTTCACTTGTGTGAGCCCCTGGAGGTCAGAAGAGAGGTTGGATCTTCCGTAACTGAGGATATAGCTAGGTAGTTGTGAAGTAACATATGTGTGCTGGGAACAAACAGATCCTCTGTAAGAGCAACAAGTGCTCTTAACCACTGAGCCATCTCTGCAGCCCCAGGCATGGATTACCTTTTACTGAGACAAAGCACAGTGAGAATGTGAATGGGTTTACAACAAAGCTTTAATCTTTTGCTATGCTATAATGGATCAGGAGTCCAGGCAGATGGAGTATGGAAGGAGGAAGACACCCCAAGAAACTGATGAAAAAGGTCTTGAGGAAAGTCACAAAGCGGGTGGGATAGGGAACAATGTAGTACTGGATCTGCAGCCAGCACAGTTTGGGGTTGAGTGTTGAACACCAGCAGCAGGAGTTTACAAAGAGCACAGTCTAGATTCAAATTCCAGTTCTGCTCTGTCTTTGGCAAAGGACAGCCTCTCACCCATGTTTGTATAAGTGTGGTAATTGCAAAAGTCTGCACAAATGTCAGGCAAATGGTACATATAGGTTCCTCCCACCCATCCACTCAACCTCCCTTTGCCCTAGGACCCAGGTAGGGACCATGTCTCCTGCCATTGCACTGGCATTCCTGCCACTAGTGGTAACACTGCTGGTGAGATACCGGCACCATTTCCGACTGCTGGTACGCACAGTCCTGCTGAGAAGCTTTCGGGACTGCCTGTCGGGACTTCGAATTGAGGAGCGGGCCTTCAGCTATGTGCTCACCCATGCCCTACCTGGAGATCCTGGTCACATCCTCACCACTCTAGACCACTGGAGCAGCTGCTGCGAGTACCTGAGCCACATGGGCCCTGTCAAAGGTCAGTGTCCCTTCCCCTACCCTTCTGTTTGAGAAATAACCCCAAGACAGTGAAGAAAAACCTAGCACCACCCACTGCTTACCTGGGTAAATTAGGAAGCCTCACGATTTTGTTTATGACTTTTATCCCCTTTCATTTAGAAATGAGGAGTCTGGACCACGTTATTTAATTATCCAGCAGACATTTATTGCCACTCTTTTGTGCCAGGTGCTGAGGGAGGTAGAGATCACAGAGGGTAAACCAGCCACAAATGCTGGCCTCAAAAAGATTATATAACAAAGGGGAATAACCATAACTCAGAGCTTTGTAATTATCTATTCTAGACTTTCTTTCCTACCAAAAAGGCTTCCACAACCAATTCAGGATAGCTGTGTACCGAGACAGCACAAGTACTTCTAAGTATTAAGAGATTTATCCAACTCCAAAATCAAAAAGACAATCAGCAATAGGGGAGTGCATTTGAGTATGAAAATGAAAATATCTCAGGAACCTGGAAAATAGGGTGGATATTCTGCCTGGGCCTCCTGGAGGAAGGAACATCTAAAGGGAGTCTGGAAGGCTTCGTCTCAAGTTGGCCAGGTGGATGAAGGTAGGTGTGGGAAAGGGCAAAGTCAGCCTGTCAGCCTCATATGTAAATACAATATTTAGAAAGCACAGCATATTTGATTCTGGACACACCTGTTTTGAATGTCTTCTACAACAGCCATCTTGCCTCATAGGTCAGATTCTGATGCGGCTCGTGGAAGAGAAGGCCCCTGTTTGTGTGTTAGAGCTGGGCACCTACTGTGGATACTCTACACTGCTTATTGCGAGAGCCTTGCCCCCTGGGAGTCGCCTTCTCACTGTGGAGAGGGACTCACGTACAGCAGCAGTGGCTGAAAAAGTCATCCGGCTGGCTGGCTTCGATGAGCAAATGGTCAGCCCCCGTCTCCCCAACGCTGCTCTCTTCAACTATCCCAGGAATTGCTCAGACCAGGTCTCTTTTATGAGGGACTCCCATTCAAGGAGGCAGCTCCACTCAGGCAGCTGGCATCCTGGAGGGCATGTTGCTCCTCCCCCAATCCCGAGTCATTTGTATGTGTTTCCTGCTGGACTACAAGAGCAGCAGCTAAGAGGGAGCTCTCCATAGCTCAGCAAGTCTGAGTCCACAGCTCACTCGTCGGTTAGTGGTGTGGCCCCAGGTGAAGCACATATCCTCTGATTCTCAGCTTCTTCATGGGCACATAATAGAAATTACAATACCGAGACTGACTACTGGACTTCTGAGGTCAGAGGAAATGTGAGACACTTGTGAGGGCCTAGATTAGTACCTGACGTAAATCAGCTAGAGCCTGGTGGGGTCTAGAGTGGAAAAGCAGTTCTTCTCCTCACCTGCAGCTATCTATGGCTTTCCCTACAGGTGGAGCTCATTGCAGGCAGCTCAGAGGAAGTGATCCCACGCCTAAGAGCTCAGCACCAGCTGAATCGAGCAGATCTGGTGCTTCTGGCACATCGACCTCGATATTACTTAAGGGATCTGCAGCTACTGGAGGCCCATGCTCTGCTCCCACATGGTGCCACTGTATTGGCTGACCATGTGCTTTTTCCTGGTGCACCCCGTTTCCTACAATACACCAAGAGCTGTGGTCGCTATCGCTGCCGCCTCCACCACACCAGCCTCCCAGACTTCCCTGCCATCAAGGATGGCATAGCCCAACTCACTTATACTGGACCTGGCTGAGGTCCAGGACCTGGGATATTTACTAATACAATCCCAACCCCATTCAAGCAGACCTCAGAATATCTCCTTTCCCTTTCTGTTTAGTATCCAACACATGCTAGGCTCAGGTTGGGGAGGTTTTCTTTTCAACTCTGTTCCCCTCCAACCTCCATACTGATCTGAAGTGTCAAATTCTATCAGCCTGCTTTGTCCCACAAGGTCCCCTCATAGAACATCAGGAACTGGAAGCAAGAGGCCTGAGCTGTCAACTTAGTTATTGACTGCTCCTCCAAGTGAGTTCTTCCCTCCTCTGAGATTCATTTTACTCTTAACACTGAGACAGCTGGGTGACGGGGCTGGAGAGATAGCTCTACAGTTAAGAGCACTGCCTACAGCCCCCTACCTAAAGGACGTGGGTTCAATTTCCAGCACTCACATGGCACAGGCACACATGTGATATACATACAGACAGACAAAACACTTTTAAGCATAAAATAAATAAAAAGAGACATCTGGTTTGCAGAACCCCAGAGCCTCCCAGCTATGAGACTCAGACGAGATCAGAGGAAGCTACAGACAATGAGGCCCTGTAGGAATATATGGGTACAAGCCCGGCCATAAGAATTATCAATCACAGAACCTGGGCTCTGATCTTGGCCAATGTGGTCCATTAGGTTTGTTTGAGAGTCCTTACAAAACCCCGTCCCAATGTCCAAGAAAAAATGCTAAACTCTGGGTCCCACCAACAAACAGGGAATAGACACTGGGGAAAGAATCAGTCCTGTGTCTTTATTAAAGAGGGTTAGAAAGGGACCACACCTGGCAACCAAGGAGTGAGGTACCAGCCAGGAAGGTGGGATGGGCTCAGGCTCTTGGGATTCAAGGGAAGACTGGCAGCAGCTGAGAAAGTGCCTAAGGGAAAGCTTTAGGCACTACAGCCACAGCTGCTTCTGCAGGCTGAAGATTCAAAATAGGCTGGGGTGGTCTGGAATCACACTGAGGCCACCCTGGCTTGTCTACCTAGATCATCCACTGGTCCTGATCCTGTTCGTTGCCTTCCATGTCCACCTGAAGAGGAGGCTGGGTGTGGGTGGGGAGGGGCCTCAGCCAGCCTCAGCCCAGATCCTGCCCCTGGGTACAGCCAGGGTTTCTATATGCCTTGGCCATCAATTAGGTCAGGGGCAGGAGCCTAGGAACAAAGGCACTCCCCTACACCCCGCCTACCTCATTGACCTCTCCATCATCAGGTGACTCATTATAGTCATTCATCTCATCCATGTCCTGCATGTCCTCATCATCTTCTGAATCCTCTTCACTGTCCTCATCATCTTCATCATCCTCTTCTTCCTCGTCATCGTAGTGCTGGTAGAGCAAAAAGACTCTGTAGGCCTCAGGGTTCCTGGACCAGGTCAGGAGCTGGCCTACCTGGAGCCTCCTCCTTCCCAACCCTGCCCGCCTTGAGTCTGGCAAGCTGCTGCATGACCTGAAGGACCTTAGAACTAAGCACAATGCCTCGCACTTCAAGTTCCCACGTTTTCTGTCTACCCAGATTGAAAACTGCAATTGTTCTGAGCCAAAAGCAAGGTCATTAAAGTAAAGCCTTGTTCTACTGGGCTTCACATAGGCCCCACCCACAGGAACCACTCACCTCTGAGGCAGGCTTGCCAATAGGTACCAGGTTGTTGTCTTTCTCTGCGATACTTTGGAGCTGTGGGCAAAGGAGTATGAGCAAAAGTAGAGCCAAGGCACAAGCAGAGAATTCAGATAGCTTACTTAAGAGACTCCCAAATGCTGAAACAAAGCTTCTTCCCCCTAGTTCTCAGAAAGATGCCATCTCCCTTTCTCCTGTCATCTGCTCCTTATAAAATTGATGCACATATGTAAAGTCCTTTGGCCTCAGTTTTTTCATGTAATTCTGGTGAGGGTGAAATGAGACACTCAGCCTAGAATATGGCATCATGTAGGTCCTCATTAAGAGTTTAAATTATGAAGGACCTGTGATGTATAGAAAAGATCTTAGGCTGCCAGGAGCTTGACATCTATCTAATCTAGCCCCAAAGTTCTATGGTCCGTCAGCAAGTTAGGGTGCCACAAAGTACGAACTTTATCCCCCAAGAACCCATCTTGACTATTCCCAACACGGAGAAAAGTGTTTTCCTAAGCAGGTCTCCAGTGTAAGCCAAGGTCACAACTCGGGGCACACCTCCATGCTACACTGGGTCCTCACTCACCCAGGCCTGATGCTGCTGCTCCTGCTGCTGCAGCTCTGTCTCCTCCACACAGGGTCGATCCAGATTAAACCACAGTGTCTCAGTCACACGAGGGAAGAGTGAAGGGAACAAGGTGGACATTGCTCCTAAGCTGAGGGAAAGGGTCACATGAATATGTTTTGTTTTGATGCAATTGTAATTTAATTTAGGAATGGGGTAGAGTGGGAAGTAGCAGAGAAGCTGCCTTCCCTCTTGAAATCAGACAGACCTGAGTTTGAGTCCTGGCTCCATCACTTACTAGCTCTTTGACTTTGGCCAATACACTTAACCTCTCTGGGCCTCAGTTTCCTCATCTGTAAGAATGGGGATAATTAAAATTATATCATCCTCAAAGTTATTATGACAAAAAAATAAAATAATAAATAAAGCTGTATACTGCGTAAGGAGAGAAGACACTGGGAGCCAGAGATGGAATGTGGCACTGTGGTTAGGTACAAAATTAGTGATAGCAAAGATCTAGTAAAATTCATTTTAAATACACACACACACACACACACACACACACACAAACACAACCATAAGACTTATTTTTTGTTCTTTTATGTCACATCAACCAGTGCAAAAGGTTTTGAACATGAACCACCTCTCACCAATCAGTCAAACTGCTATACACACAACCAAGGATAAAAGATATTCTAGGAGGGATGGGTAAATAGATAAACAAACAAATGGAAGAATGGATAATGAACTAACATGTAAGAGAACAAAATCGACTCCGTGGGCTGAAGCTGATGACCAGGAAGGTTACCAAGAAGCTGAACTAAAACCCATCAGCTCACAAACCCAGTGACATGTAGAGCTTGACTTTGGCCACACACTCGGTGGGCGCTTAAAACAAGGGAGGGATCCTGGCCCAGCACTGTAGGAAGGACACAGGAAAAAATAGAATTGGGGTCTACTTTGGTGTTTCCCCCTATTTTTAGTAAATGCGACAGGGTTTCACTATTTAGCCCTGACTGGCGTGGAATTCACTATACAGACCAGGCTAGTCCCAAACTCACAGAGATCCGCATGCCTCAGCCCACGAATGCTGGGATTAAAGGCGTACAGCAGCTACCACACCCGGCCCTACTCTAGCTTTTGTTCTAACTTAATTTGACCCATGCAGAACTAGACGCTGTCACTCCATAGATCAAAGCTCCCCAGGTCCGTGTGACAGGAAAAAAAGCGTCCACCACGATTTCAAAAGTACTGACAGATTTTTGTATCCTAAAATCCTACCCACCACCTCCCATTCTTTGCTCATTATGATAATGACTGCGAGATTGACCAACAGGAAGGAGGCAGGGGCGGGTCTCCGTCAGGATTTTGACCTTATAGGGATGCTAATCGCAAATTGCGCGCGGCCAGGCTGAAGCCAATTAACTGAAAGAAATGCTGGGTGACAGGAAGTGAAACCAATGCATGACGAAACATGTATGATGGGTGGGGCTTAGACTCAAGGAAGCGACCAATGAGCAGGATATCTTTAAGAGTAAAAAAGGGAAAAACGAGCTGCTAGGGAGGCGAGTCAAAGGAACTGGGTTTCTTTGGAAGACGGAAGAAAGAACAAGCAAGGAGACGGCAGCAGTCTCGTTTCCGCACTTACCGCGCCAAGAGCCGGCAGCCGGCTGCGACCCGGAAGCGCTTCCCCAGGTCTGAGCGGAAGAACCCACCAGAATCCGGGACTCACGAACGCATGCGCCTTCCGTCTCCTTTTGTTTCCCGCTTCAACTACCAAACCGGAAGTGATGTTACGTACCTTATTTGCGTACTAGTTGGGGGAGGACATTTGCTCCGCCTACCTATTGGCTCCGCCTTAAATCTCAAGCGTCCAGGTTTCTCCAGGCTAGCCCTTCGCCAGTGTTCGTTTAGTCCTGCTCTCCTGTCTCTAGGTCGTGTTTGTGTGTTAATCTCCTCGAAATAGAATGGTTTCCAGAAATGTTCGCTTGTGTGGATGCTGTATGTGCTGCTGCGTTACAGGAACATCTGTTTCTTCCCTCAGACTCAATTTCCTGTTTGAACACATGCATTCTTTTCTTTTTTGAGAGGATACCTTGAACATGGTAGACAAGCCTCTGTCACGGAACTACATCATATTCATAATATTTGCTTTTTCTTTTGAAACAGAGTCTCACTGCGTATTCCTGACTGGCCCGAAACTCACTAGCTAGACCAGGTTGGCCTCGAAGTCAGGGATATTCCTGCCTTGACTCGTGCAAGTATAAAAGCTGTGTACCACCATGTTGGTCCCTTTTTATTTGTTTAAAATTTTATCTTGAGCCGGGCGGTGGTGGCGCACGCCTTTGATCCCAGCACTTTGGGAGGCAGAGGCAGGTGGATTTCTGAGTTTGAGGCCAGCCTGGTCTACAGAGTGAGTTCCAGGACAGCCAGAGCTACACAGAGAAACCCTGTCTCGAAAAAAAAATTTTTTTTTTGCCTTATGTGTATGTGTGTTTGAACAGCTTGTGTGTGTATGCATGTGGAGGCCCAAGAGTGATACTGGAAATCTTCCTCAACGGCTCTTCTATCTTATTCAAAACCAGAAGTCCCTGCTATGGCTGGCTAGTCTGACTATCCAGGTTCTCTGGAAATTCTCTGTACCGAAATTACAGGCTGGTATCCATAACCATCCAGCATTCATGTGGTTTCTGAGGATCCAAACCCCAGTCCTGGCCTCTTTTAGAACAAGCACTTTAACCCCTAAGGCATCTCCCCAGACCTGTAAATTCTTTGCCTACACTGTTTCTTCTTTAACTAGCATGATAATTTGCCTAGTTTTCCTCCTGTCCTTGGCTGTGGTGAAGAATGGATGAGACAGCTGCTATTCAAGAGTTTCAGTGTTCAGTGCTATTTCAAGAGTTCCTATAAAGTCTAATTTTATGGCCCAAGAGTTCAGCTTCAGCTTAAAACGTTTTTAAACTTTAGCAAGCTCTGCTTATTAAAACTGTAAAACTCAGGAACCCGAGACAAGAGGATGTGAAGTTCAAGATTGGACTGGGCTGTGTCGCGAGTTCAATGCCAGCCTGAAATGTGTAAGTCCCTGTCTCTCACAAAACCAAGTGTAAATTTGAAAAATAAAAAATAAAAATAAAAAATAAAAAATAAAAATAAGGGCCAGTGGCCAGTGAGATAGTTCAGTGGGTAGTGCTTGCTGACAAGCCCAGGGATCCAAGTTCAACCCCTAGGACCCACATGGTAGAAGGAGAGCGCTGCCTCTCACAAGTGCTCTTCGACTTGCATGTGCACACTGCAGCAGTTGTTTGCTGCCTTCCACACCAAATAAATTTGAATCGGGATAAAAATTAACTAGGTGCAGTAAGAATGTTGGCTTCTTTAAAAACACAGAAATGTGTTTTCGTAGGGTTTGCAAGTATAGCAACGTGGAAGGTGAAGCAGCACATCCCCACCCCTGCAGGGGGCGTGGCTCTATCGACTGCAAGCAGAACCTGCCCAGACAGCGTGTGCAGGGCTACAGCTGTGTGCTGTGGGCATCCAGGCATTGGCTACTGGGGAATGATGGAGTGGAACTGGGAGCGCAGGCACCTGCTGATCAAGGACTTGGAGGCCAAGATCTCTCTCACTGCTCTTCCAGGCAGAGAAGCACCAAAAGATGGGAGAACCTGGAGAAAGAGAAGAAAGAGGGGGAGAAGGAGGAGGACGATGACGACGATGATGACGACGACGAGGCCATCATCATGAAAGATGTGCCTGACTGGACGGTGGTGGGTCTGTATTCCACACCAAGTGATGAGTGCCACCTCTCCTTGGGGAGTTGTACAGGTTATGCACCAAGGAGATGTACAATGCCAACTTCGGCTTCACCTGGTATACTTGGGGCCCAAGCTGATGCCCACACTAAAGAATAGTCAAATAAATACAAAATATATATATATATATACATACATATATATATATGTGTGTGTGTGTGTGTGTGTGTGTGTGTGTGTGTGTGTTTTGTTTTATTTTGTTATGTTGTGGGGCTGCTTCAGATTGTCCACAGCAGCTACAATTTGCCTCGTGTGCTAGCAGAGGCTGATTTGGCCAGCTACAGATAGTTTCTGCGATTGTGTGATGTTTGGAATTCTGGGGACTTTTCCGAGGGTATTTAAATGCTAGAGCCTCGATAGGGTGTGACTGACAGGTGATTGGATGAGGTTTGTTTAGTAGTCAAACAAAAACAGAAGAAGAAGGAGAAGGAGGGGGAGGGGAGGGAGAGAGGGAGAAGGAGAGAGAGAGAGGGGAAGAGGGAGAGAGGGAGAAAGAGGAGAGGAAGGAGAAGGAGAAGAAGGAAGAAGAAGAAGAAGAAGAAGAAGAAGAAGAAGAAGAAGAAGAAGAAGAAGAAGAAGAAGAA
>JANHMN010000003.1:92834429-92854039 GCA_030674055.1 Rhabdomys pumilio | reverse complement strand
AAGAAGAAGAAGAAGAAGAAGAAGAAGAAGAAGAAGAAGAAGAAGAAATAAATACCCTGGTGGCAAAGATCAAACTTGTCACAAGAAACTAATCAGCAGGAAGTAGATTAATGGCATCATAACTCCCTTTCCCCTCTCTCCTACCTAGTGTTAGCGGGTTAAAAAGGTGGAAGAGGAGGAGTGGAGAAGGATGAAAGAAAAAAAGGAACCCACAAAATAGTAAAATGTTCAATTACAACTAGGCATGGTAATATAGGCCTTTAATCCCAGCACTCAAGAGGCAGAGGTAGGCACATTTCTGTTAGTTTGAAGCCAGTTAGGTCTACATAACAAGTTCCAGGCCAGCTAGAGCTACACAGGGAGACACTGTCTCAAAATAAATACATACATACATACATACACACACAAATAAAAGACTGTCTTCAGAAGGAACAGAAAACCAGATTTTCACCAAAAAGTAAATTTATCACTTGGAAATGTCCATCCTTTTTGTTCATTCCTTTAACTAATATTTATTGAGGGCTGGGAATGGAGACGCATGACTTTAACCCCAGCATTTGGAGGGCAGAGGTACGAGAATGTCTGTGAATTACAGGCCAGCCAAGAATATATAAAGAGACCTTGTCCCAAAATAAAAAATAAACCCACAAAACCAAATACATGTGCATCACTCTTCTGAGCAGTAATTTACATCAGTGAACACATAGACCCTTCCTCTCATCGTGGGAGCTTCCATTCTAGTGAGGAAAACAATAAAGAAGACACAGAAAAAGCCCGGTAACAGTTTTAAAATAACAGTAAATACTGAGAGTAAAATATTGGGGATAGGAGGTTGGGATTTAGTTCAATGATATAACCTAGGTTAGTCCTCTGCTTTTAAACCCAGCATAAACAAAATTTATAGGCGTGGTATTTTAGGTGGAGAAAATCAATAGGATAGCAACGTTTGAGTTGGGGAGTGGGGAGGGAAAAGGGAGGGAGAAAAAAGGGGGGAAAAGATAGATAGATAGATAGATAGATAGATAGATAGATAGATAGATAAGTAGGTAGGTAGGTAGGTAGGTAGAGAACAAGCACCTCATGCCAAAGCCCTAGAAGCACTTCAGCTCAGTGCCCTGTGTAATGAATACACAGATGAAGACAGAGAAGCAGTAGGAATCAGATGGATGCCACCTTGCAGATAGGTCAAGTATGGACTCTGGACTTTCTATTGTACAGGGAGCAAGTGAGGAGTTATGAATAGAGTATCCACACAATCTGCTTGATATTTTAACAGTTACTTTGTTTCTTTTAGAAAAAATTGAAGAGCACAGCCACATGGGCAGGGAGACACCTTAAGAGTCCATTACAACAATCCGGCTGTATGGGGGTAGGCAAGGCAGCCCAACAATTAAGAGAATCTACTAAAGCAAGATGGTGACACTTTAATTTCAATATTGGTTAACCTTAGCTCCTAGAGGCTGGCTTGGAACTGGCGATGTAGCTGAGGACAGCTTGAACTCCTGATCTTCCTAAGCACAGGGAGTCTATGTGTCTACTAGCACAGTGACTTTCACTGAACTATCCTGTGATTGGGAGAGTGGTAGTGTAGAAATTCATTGCTATCATTACATGGAATCCTTTATCTTTGGCATTTCATTCATCAAAAAATTTTTTATGAGAATTCTCACCAATGCCTAGCCATGCCTTACGTTGTCATCTGCAATACATTACTGCTAAGTGAACTGCTCTTATAGAGGACCAAAGTTCAGTTCCCAGCATCTATATCCGTGTTAGGAGGCTGGTGACTGCTTGGAACTCCAGCTCCAGCCCTCCTCTTCTGACTTTGCTGGGCACTGTATCCACATGTGCAAATCTATACACAGACACACACAATACTGATAATGAAAAATAAAGCTGCCGGGCAGTGGTGGCGCACGCCTTTAATCCCAGCACTTGGGAGGCAGAGGCAGGCAGATTTCTGAGTTCGAGGCCAGCCTGGTCTACACAATGAGTTCCAGGACAGCCAGGGCTATACAGAGAAACCCTGTCTCGAAAAACAAAAACAAAACAAAAGATATTTTAAAAGATAAATAAATGAAGCCAAATCTAGTGTCACATGCCTTTAAACCCAGCATTCAAGAAGCAGAGGCAGGCAGATCTCTTGGAGTTCAGAGCTAGCCTGGTCTACACATAGCAAGTTCAAGGACAGCCAGGGATACGATACACAGTGAGACCTTGTCTCAAAACAGTAAAGGGGCTGGAGGAGTGGCTCTATGGTTAAGAACACTTGCTGCTCTTGAAGAAGAGCTAGTTCAGCTTCCAGCATCCACATGGCTACTCACAACTGTAACTCCAGTTCCAGGGCATTCAACACCTTTATCTGACTTTCACAGGCACTAGGCATGCACGTAAAACACTCATACACATAAGATAAAATAACACTTAAAAAAATCAGAGGTAGAGGAGGAGAAATTGACAAATTTTGAACAGATTAGAAGTAGAGAAATCAGCTCGTCATGGTAGCATACACATTTAATCCAGCATGTGGGAGACAGAGGCAGTCAGATCTCTGAGGTTGAGGCTAGCCTGATCCACATAGCAAGCTCCAGGATACCCAGGATTACACGGAGATACCCTCTCTAAGAGAAATAGACAGAAGCAGAGAAAGCAATGTTTGCTGACTAATAGGATGTAGGTTATAGGGCATCTGAGGAAGAAAGGAACCAAAAGTTTTTGACCCAAACAACTGGAAGACTGGTGCTGCCATTTTTTTTTTTTTTTAGGTTAAAAAGACTGAGGAAGGTTTTGGTGGGACAGTATGTGTTGAGTTTGAGGTGCACTTTACATTAGAGATTTTGAGGGAGCAGAGAAACACGTGGGTCTGCAGATCAATGGGAAAGCCGGGCTGGATATTTCATGCCTGGCAGTTATGGTCTCTAAGCTACACAATGGGGTGAGGTCATCAAGAGTGAATGAAGAAGGCAGAAAATAGTTCCCACCAACGTTAAGTAGTAAGTCAAACAGATGAGGAAGGTGAATTGGGTGGTAATCTGGAAACAAGTACAAAAATGGTGTTTTAAAGGACGATTTGGTCTACTGTGGCCCAGTTTTGTATAAAACCATGTTTCTGTTTGCTGCACCAGCAGATGATAAGCTTCTAGAGGGTAGATAGACATGGAATGGTCTCTGTGCCTCCATAGCCATTCTTCTTCTTCTTCTTTTAAAGATCTATTTATTTTATGTATATGAATGAGTACACTCTCCCTGTCTTCAGACACACCAGAAGAGGGCATCGGATCCCATTACAGATGGTTGTGAGCCACCATGTGGTTGCTGGGAATTGAATTCAGGACCTCTGGAAGAGCTGTCAGTGCTCTTAACCACCAAGCCATCTCTCCAGCCCTGAGGCCATTCTTCTGGTTATTTCACTTACTCTCCTATGATCATTGTCCCCAGATGTCCCTCTTCTCTTCTTTATCTACTCTCTATTTCAGACAGTCTTCCCCTTTGACCCTTCCTCACAGCTCTGGACATGTGGCTATTCTCCAGTAGTTTAGAGTTTCTTTCCAAAGTCCCCAGTCAGGTTTAACAACTCATGGTGACTAATTAGCTAGCGACATTTGTTGAATGTCAGCTGAGTGTCAGACACATTGTTAGGCTCTGGAGAGAAAGATAAACAGAGTTTAAAAAGAAATCCTCCCCTAGAGGAAAAAAAAATGCAGCCTAGTGGGGACTGAAACAATTATAGAAGAAGACAGTTGATGCTGAAATCAATATATGCAGAGAACATTAGGAGAGCACTGAAAATGGAGAGATGAATGAACTCTGGATGAAATGAATTTATACTTCCCCCCCAGAGGAGGAAATAAATGGACCTTAGAGGAGTTAACTCTCTTGGTGAACAAGCAAGAAAAAAAATGCACAAAGAAGGATGGCCAACAACAGAGATAGAAGTGGGTTACATGCTGAGAGGGCTGTGAGGATCTACCTGGGCACACCTAGATCGATGGGGAGAAAGTGACAGTATTAGCGAATTCAGATGGGGTAGGGCATTGGTGGTGATGCTCATATGAATAGGATGGAATAGGATGGGCATTGAGGTCTTACCTTGGTCCTATTGGTCTCTTTGAGGACCGCAAAGAGACAATGTCTCATCCCTAGGCTCCTGTTTTCTTTAATTTATATCCTGACCATGTTTCTAGCTCTGAAAAATGGAAAGCAAGGTCAAGATGGCAATTTCCCAATACCCAAAAATAACCCAGAGCCCTCGGGCTAGATGAAAACCTGTGACTCTACACAGATGTTTGCAAGACCCAGGAAGGCCCAGGGCTAAGTCATGTGACTGTCAGTGCCTGTGATTCTTGCTTACTCATTCCTCCCATTATCTTGGGAACATGGCTAGTCCTGGAACAGGTGACAGAGGAAACTGAGGCAGTCGCCAACTTTCTTGCCTATAAGAGGCTTCCACGCTCATAGTCTCCTCATGGCTTCAACCTAACTCTGGGGAATTCTGCTCCAAGTAAGCTCAGAAGAAACCTTAGGCTAAGCCGGGCAGTTGTGGCATAAGCCTTTAAACCCAGCACTCGAGAGGGAGGCAAAGGCCGGTAGAACTCTGTGAGTGTGAAACCACCCTGGTCTACAGAGAGAGTTCCAGGATAGCCAAGACTATACAGAGAAATCCTGTCTTGAAAAACCAAAAAGAGCCCTTTCCCCTGGCTGGCAGCACGGAGGCTGTATGATGCCTGGAGTTACTGTTAACCAGCAGGAGTTCATCAGAGCCTTGTTCAAAAAGTCCGGGAGGCTTAAAGTCTCGGAATGGGTGGACACAGTCAAGATCACCAAATATAAAGAGCTCGCCCCATATGATGAGAACTGGTTCTACACAGGAGCTGCTTCCACAGCACTGCACCCGTAGCTCCGTGGTGGTGCAGGGGTTGGTTCCATGACCAAGATCCACGGAGGACAGCAGAGAAACGGTGTCAGGCCCAGCCACTTCAGCAGAGGCTCTTAGAGTGTGGCCCGCCGGGTCCTCCAAGCCCTGGAGGGACTGAAAATGGTGGGAAAGGACCAAGATGGGGGCCGCAAGCTAACACCTCAAGGACAGAGAGATCTACATGCATGAAGAGAAAGCAAACTGGAATTGGAGAAAGGCTATGAATTCTCAAACCCACCCCCAGGAATATAATTTTTCCAGTAAGGGTATGCCATCTCTCCTCTAAGAATATCACCAAGTGGGAATCAAATGTTTAAATATTCTAGCCTATGAGGGACAATTCTCACTCAAACCATCGAATATAGATTTTAAGATGGATGGATGAGTTGGAAGGGATCTGTTTAAATTCACTTCCAATTCCCTAGAATGCCAGCCTCAGGAAGGGAGCTCTCACTGGCTTCTATTTTCATGATGGGTTTGCATATATTTGCTTACTGCAGTCAAACTTTCCTCTGACCAAAGCAGACAAAAGTAAGAAGAGAGCCTTTCTGTGTTGGAAGCAAAGGTTGAGGAAATCCAAACTTACACACACTTAAACACATACCTTCATGACATCGGCATAGCAGGTGGAACAAATACTACCCCAAAGATGTCTATGTCCCAACCCTAGACCCCCATGAGTGTGCTGTCTTAGATTACAAAAGATTCTCTGTACAGACATTAAGGTAAAGGACCCTGGCAACTGTGGTGACATACTTCAGTAAGCTTAGCACTCAGAATGATGAGTTCAGAGGATTGTGAACACAAAGCTAGCCTGTGCTACATAGGGAATTATAAGTTAGCAAGCTTTGCAGAGCCTGTCTTCAAAAACAAAAACAAAAACAAAAAAAGGTAAAAGGGAGCTGGAAAGATGGCTCAGCAGTTAAGAAGAACAGTTCTTTTTTCTTTTGGGGGGGCAGGTTTGAGACAGGGTTTCTCTGTGTAGCCCTGGCTGTCCTGGAACTCACTCTGTAGACCAGACTGGCCTTGAACTCAGAAATTCTCCTGCCTCTGCCTCCCAAGTGCTGGGATTAAAGGCGTGCGCCACCACCGCCCGGCAAGAACATTTCTTTTTCGTGCCAAGGATGCTGGTTCCACTTACAGCACTCGCATGGTGGCTCACAACCCTCTGCAACTCAAGTTCCAAGGAGTCCATTACTGTCTTCTGATTTCCATGGACAAGTGCATCATGCACATACACACTCATACATAAAATAAAATGTAAAAAATAGATAAGAGAGCTTTAGATGAGGAGACTGTTTTAGATTATGCCAGCAGGTGGGTCTTGCAAGCCAGGGAACCATTCCAATCTGTTACCGGGAAAGAGGGTGTCAGGGAGATGCCCCATTGCTGACTTTGAGATGGAAGGAGGGACAATAGGCTAACAAATGTTACCTTGTGTTTTTGTTTGTTTGTTTTTTGATCTTTTTGTTATTTTGTCTTTTTTTTTTTTTTTTCAGAGCTGAGGACCGAACCCAGGGCCTTGTGCTTGCTAGGCAAGCACTCTACCACTGAGCTAAATCCCCAACCCTAGGCTAACAAATGAAAGTGGCCTCCAGAAGTTGAAAAAAAAAATATCACGGGTCCCTGAGAACCTCCAGCAAGCAACGGGGATCTGCACACACACTGCAATGCTGTAGCTTATAGAGAGACCCGCATTATATTTTTAGCCCATGGGATTGTAAATTACTTTGTGTTGTTTTCAGCCATAAACTTTGTGGCAGTTTGTCATGGCACCAAGGGTGCGGGAAAGAATATGCAACAAAAGAAAAAAATAAATACACATACAGCAAGCATGTGGTATATCCTGTCTCACACTATCATGTGTTCTTACATGGACACCTGCAGGAAGTTCTAGAGACCTCAGCAAGAACTAACTGGAGCCGGGCGGTGGTGGCGCACGCCTTTAATCCCAGCACTTGGAAGGCAGAGGCAGGCGGATTTCTGAGTTCGAGGCCAGCCTGGTCTACAGAGTGAATTCCAGGACAGCCAGGACTACACAGAGAAACCCTGTCTCAAAAAAAACAAACAAACAAACAAACAAACAAAAAAAGAACTAACTGGAAATGGGACAAAAAGAAGGCTCCAGGATGTGTCTGTGGTGCTGAGGCTGTGTCATGGTCAGCTAAAGAAGATAGAGATGGACCAGGTAGACGGCTCAGAAGGTTACCAAAGGGCAACACTGTCCTTTGACGAATGATTCACTGATAGAAGCTTCCAGGAGCTGTTGGACTCAGACAGTAGAATGAAAGCAGCCAGGGCCTTGGGAAGGTACATTGAGGAGTTAGTCTTTCTGTTTGTTTTGTTTTATTGAGACAGGGTTTCTCTGTATATCCCTGGCTGTCCTGGAACTCACTTTGTAGACCAGATCTGCCTGCCTCTGCCTCCCAAGTGCTGGGACTAAAGAAGTGAGTTACTACTGCCTGGCATGAATTAGTCTTTAAAGAAATGCAACATTTCGGTTTGTTATGATGAAAAATTCCAGGAGATAACTGGGCTGACAGTTCACTACACTGGGGATGTATTTAATGCTGCTAAATCCTGCTTTTTAAAATGCAAAAATAAGGTTGGGTGGGCTGGCACATAAACTTACGACTGTAGGATCACCTGAATGAGTATCCAGTCAGGGCTGCACAGTTTCAGACTGTGTAGTTAGATCAGCCTAATCTATGTAACAAGATCCTGTCTCGAAGACAAGACAAGACAAGACAAGACAAGACAAGACAAGACAAGACAAGACAAGACAAACCAAACCACACCACACCACAACACAACACAACACAACAGGAGCTGAAGAGTTTGCTCTGTGGTTAAGAGCACTGGCTGCTCTTCTAGAGGACCAAGATTCAATTCTCAGAACCTACATAGTAGCTCACAAACATGTAACTATTTCCAGGGAATCGTGTTCCGGAAGGTTCTGCCTCCACTAACACCAGGGCTCACGTGATGCACAAATATACATACAGGCCAAATACCCGTATACATTAAATATAAATTAACAAAAAAGGCAAAATGTATTGTCTATATTTCACCACAATAAGATTCCTAGACAGCTGTAGAGTAGTGTAAGGCATGTGTGACAGTGTTACCAGACAGACATAAGAACTAACAAGGCTGAGTGAGCTCAGACCCCGGGAATCTCAAAGATCTGAAACAGTTAGAAGTGGAGCTGCTCCCTACTTGTCTGTGTACCTGCTCTGGAACGCGTAACCACGACACCCCACTGAAGACGGTGGGGACTGAGTTACATAGCGTAACACCTGGAGACTCCAGAGGAAGGCTTTCTCCCTACCAGCCCCTCCGGTTCTCTCTGCACTTTGCTCTTAAGCAGACTGATTCCACTCATCCTGGGCTCTGCCTTTCCTCTCTGCCTGGTGCACAGATGCCCCAAGGGAACAGGTGAACCTCATACCCCATTCCTGACTCTAAGGAGCACACCTGTTCCTGTGTACCCAGAGAGGAGGCCAGGAACAACTGCATTTATCCAGACTCCGCTGTGTCCCCTTCCCATCTGGAGAAGGAAGACATGGGCTGTGGATCCCGTTCCAGACTTCGGTTTGTGTCCCCCAAACCCCAGGGTGTGCTGAGGGTGCCCAGTCACCCCTGGCTGAGAGGCAGGGTAGTCTCGGTTGAAGAAGAGGTTCAAGGGGAGCATGCAGCAACCTTCTGCTGTGGTAGTGCTGGGAACTCCAGCTCTATATCTTCATCTGACTCCCCATAATGTCACATCGAATACTGACTGCCAGGGTGAGGGCTGAAATCTTCACCATGAACCAGCTAGCCCTGATTTTCAATCCAGCCTCATGTGAATTCAACCTCTCCATAATATACCCCAACAAGCCTCAGTTCTTCAGACCCACTAAAACCCTGTTGGCCTTGGGACACTTCCTTTATGCGTCCTAGAATCTTATACCATGCTTTACTGTGCCTGTCACTCCAATCTCTTGTTTTGTTTTGTCCTGTTTGGCGTCTATCAGTGTCCTGACCCTTCCTGTCTCCGCCTGTCCTGCCCTGTCCTCTATACTTCCCCAAGATAGTGTTTTTCTTTGTAGCCCTGGCTATCCTGGAACTCACTCCATAGGACAGACTGACCTCAAATTCAGAGATCTGTCTGCCTCTACTTCCCAAGTACTGGGATTAAGGGTATGCACCTCCATCACCAGGCTCCAACCTGTTTTATTGTACTGCACCCTGGATGACCTGAACTCACCATGTATGAAAGACTGACCTCAAATTCATAGCAATCTCTCTGCCCCAGGTTCCTAAGTGCTACCACACTCAGAGTCCAGCCTCTTGTTTCTTTCCTCCTTTGAATCTGACTTCTCCGGCTGACTTTCTTAACTGGGTTTTGTTGTTTAATTTTGTCATCTTTATGTGTATGAGTGTTTTGACTTCATGTATGTTTATGTATCACATGTTGGCAGTGTCTTTGGAAGCCACAAAACAGTGTTGGATCCCCTGAACTAGAATTATAGATGATTGTAAACACCTTGTAGGTGCTGGGAATCGAACTCTAGTCCCAGGGTATCTGATGCCCTCTTCCAGCCTTCATGGATATAAGGCTTGCATGAGTATACAGACATACATACAAAAAACAAACAAAACAAAAAACCCCAACAACAAAAACACAGTTATACACATTAAAAAAACAAAAAACAGGGCTAGAGAGATGGCTTAGTAGTTAAGAGTACTGACTACTTTTCCAGAGGTCCTGAGTTCAATTCCCAGTAACCACGTGGTGACTCATAACCATATGTAATGGGATCTGATGCCTTCTTCTGGTGTCTCTGAAAACAGTTACAGTGTGCTCATATACATTAAATAAAAAAAAAGTTTAAAAAAAGACCAAAAAACCCCCCCACCCTATTCTAATATAATATAGTTCAAAGATACACTCCTTTTTCAGGGGTGGGTAATTTTTGTTAGTTTTGGTTGGTTGGTTTTTTGGTTTTTGATTTGTTTTATTGTTATGCCCAGTTCTCAAGAATCCCAGGACCACAATGCTGATGCAAGCACAGGAGAATCCTTTTCTTTCTTTCTTTTTTTTTTTTTTTTTTGTTTTGTTTTTTGTTTTGTTTTTCAAGACAGGGTTTCTCTGTGTAGCCCTGGTTGTCCTGGAACTCACTCTGTAGACCAGGCTGGCCTTGAACTCAGAAATCCGCCTGCCTCTGCCTTCCAAGTGCTGAGATTAAAGGTGTGCGCCACCACCGCCCTGTGAGAATCCTTTTCTTATTTGAGTTCAAACCAGAGACGAAACCTTCCCTGTATAACAGGTTAGGAATGCCACACTTGGGTCTAGGAGCTTTGGGGCTAATATAGGGAAAAAGCATAAGCTGGGGCTTTTGAGCCTTGGCATTACATGACTGGGTAAAGGGGTAAAGGAATGCTAGTCTTCAAACTGATAAAGTTGGTTCAGATGGCAAGAAGGGACTATACATCTGGGAAGAGACCTTTTTGACCTGGGAAGAAATACCTCGTCCCGTTATCAGTGGCCAGTGCATTCTTTCCTGTTGTGAAAAGCTGATTACTGCTGTTATGTCTCTGCTGAGAACGCTTGGTTGTCTCTTTCCCATAGCTTAAGAGTTGGGGTCTTATCACTAAAAGGACATTCATTTTCTGTTTCCTCCAAGGACAGGAGACAGCTTGGGGGTGGAGCAGGGAGTGCTGGCTGCCTTTTTTCTCTTCATTATCAAGACAGGGTTTCTCTGTATATTCTCTATGTAGTTCAGGTTGTCCCTGAACTCATACTGTTGACTAGGCTGGCCTCAAACTCACAGAGCTGCCTGCCTCTGCCTCCCAAGCAATGGGATTAAATACATTCACCACCAAGCTTGGCTTGGTTAGGGTGATATTTTAAGATAAAGTCTCAGGTAACCCAGGCAGATATGACCCCAATCTCCTCAGCAATGAGATTATAGATATGAACCACACAGCCAGCAAGATGTCTAACAAGTACATTTACATGTTGAGGAATCGTGGTAGGAAAATGTTCTGAAGACCCCCAAACTCGGGAGACCCTTACTCAAGTCTCAGGAAGTCTCGGCCACCCACAAACTCCAAGACACCATACCTGGATGCAATCAGCAGAGGTTTATTGGTGAGAGAGTTGGCTAGCCAAGGTCAAACTGCATACTCGAGCAGGAGTAGAGTTTGACCCCAAGTGGTGGGCTAAGGAGCCTTTTAAAGAGGAAAACCACAAACCAGGGGAGTGAGGAGGAGGTGAGGGGTTGCCAAGGATACATAACATAAAAATAGCGGAACATTCCAGAGGAGCCCAAACCTAAATGCTACAGGATCGTGTGGAAAGCACTCTGCACACCCATTCCTTGCCCAACTATTTCTCAGTTGTTACCCTGTCACTTGCCCTGTCATCATGGCAATACTAGCTTCCCAGCCCCACCTAGATGACTTGCATCTTTTTTTGGTCAGGAATGTGTCTTCCTGCTTTCGGCCTTCTCCACCCACAGGTGGGTTCTTTTCCCTGAGGCTTGAGGAATGTTAATACTCTTCCCGGGATGTATCCCAGGGCAGTGAAGGCCTGAAATCTTACATTCAGTTCCGCCTTCTTGGAACTAGTGAGCCTGTATATTTTATAAAATGGTCTTTATAATTTTTCACTCTACAGTTCAATCTTTGCTTGCTATAATGAAGCTGTTATGTCTCTATATGACTGTTGTATCAGTAACTTTTCTGTTGTAATTAAATGCCTTGACAAAAGGTGTGTTGGGGAAGAGAGGGTTTATTCTGGTTTACAGTTCTAGGGGGATACAGTCCATCATGGTGGAGAAGGCATGGCAGCAGGAGTGTGTGGCTGGCTGGCAGTCAGGAAGCTTGGTTAATTACATTTCATCTGCATACAGGAAGCAGAAAGAGACCAGGAACTAGGTTAAACTCTAAAACCTCAAAGACCACCTATAGGGTTGTACTTCCTCCAACAGGGCCCCACTTCTTAAAAAAGTTCCATAGCCTTTTAAAATACCAGTTGTAGACTAATGTTTAAACAAGTGAGCCTACGCAGACCAGACATTTCCCATTCAAACCAGAACAAACAGAAAATGTTGTATGCACAGTTAAAAAACACTATAATTCACCACATACAAGTCTTTTTGTTTGTTTGTTTTTTGTTTTTTTGTTTTTTTGTTTTTTTGAGACAGGGTTTCTCTGTGTAGTCCTGGCTGTCCTGGAACTTACTCTGTAGACCAGGCTGGCCTCGAACTCAGAAATCCGCCTGCCTCTGCCTCCCAAGTGCTGGGATTAAAGGCGTGTGCCACCCCTGCCCGGCCACATACAAGTCTTGATCTGAGCATAAGTGTTTCAGGTAGCAGTATTGTACACCTTATGCGTTCAGAACCAAGTCTATAGTGAATTTGTGGGATATAACACAGCTAATACAAGTCAGAAAAATACCTCAGATTCGTTATATGGTTCATTACATTTTAGTTGTTGTTGACATTCAGAAACTTTTTACTGTTGTCAAAAGTTTTGGGACGCCGGGCGGTGGTGGCGCGTGCCTTTAATCCCAGCACTTGGGAGGCAGAGGCAGGCAGATTTCTGAGTTCGAGGCCAGCCTGGTCTACAGAGTGAGTTCCAGGACAGCCGGGACTACACAGAGAAACCCTTTCTCGAAAAAACCAAAAAACAAAAACAAAAACAAAAACAAACAAACAAAACAAAAACAAAAAAAAACCCGTTGTGGGTCTAGAGGGCCCAAGGTTCCTTCCAAGATCATGGAACAATGTTGTGTCAAAACCTGGACCTGAAGTGCTACTGAGAGCAGCGCATAGATGGAGGATTCATTCTTCAGGCCCTTGGGAGAACCTCTGAGTGTCTCTCATCCTCTGAGCTTCTCTGTGGGCCTCTGAGCTTCTCTGTGGGGTACACAGAAAGCAAAAGATCTGGGTTTGAAAGGGCAAGAGTTACTTGGTAGGAGTCCAGTGACCATTGCCTCTGTCCCATAACTGTCTACTTCTGTCTGTGTCTCCCAGGGCAGAACAGATGGACATGACCTACAGATGCCTCAGCTACTGCTTCTGCTTTCAGAGACAGCCACGTGGGGTGCCCAGCTAAGGATTGCTTGGAGCAGGACGAATGAGCTAAACACCAAGCACTATAAGACCAAGTGAAGTTAGAGTGGGGTTCAGAAGAGGAACAATCTGATTGTGACAGGGAAGAAGTTAGGGG
Organism: Rhabdomys pumilio; assembly: GCA_030674055.1. Taxonomy (NCBI): domain Eukaryota; kingdom Metazoa; phylum Chordata; class Mammalia; order Rodentia; family Muridae; genus Rhabdomys; species Rhabdomys pumilio. Next base: position 92,840,904 of record JANHMN010000003.1, on the reverse strand, counting down.
GTTTGATGGGTCAGCTGGGGTAGGACACAGGGAAGCAGGATACAATCCCAGACCATCATCTCTCAGGATGCCAACAAATCTGTAGTAGGATAGGGCCCATATATCAAGCCCCGCTGAGTCAAACAAGCACTGTCTTTATACCACTGACTATAACCGAAGGGCCTACATAGCAGGTGGGTGGTAGTCTTCACTTACACTGTGAGAAAATAGGCCTAGAGTAGGCATAAGAACATGTGGGAATTAAGGAGAGGAAATGGGGAATCTTTCTTAGCCTTATGTATGTGTCAGAGCTCAAAGGCAGGTCTAAGAGAAGACATGTCCCTCAAGGTAATTTACAGTAGACATACAGAGGAGCTGGGTACCTCACCTCCATTAGACACTGAAGAGACTACAAGTCAGACATCCTGGGAAGACTTCCCATAAAGAAGCTGTTGACCTTGGCCTTGGAGAATTATTAATATTTTCCAGGAAGACAGAGGAGGAAAGGGAAGCTGGGCAAAGGACAGCATATATACAGGTCATAGGGTGTCACAGAACAGTGGCTTGGTGTGGCCAAAGCCACAGAGGAAGGGGGAGGTGAAGTCAGGGCCTGAGCTTTATATTTGGTATTCTTGAAACTGCTCTGAGCAGCTGAGCTTCAGTGTGAACTCAAGGTTCAGAAGAGATGCAGAGCTCTGTTCCTGTCTCCCATGAGGTTTCACATCACCAAAAAGCTGGCAATGTTCAGAGAGAGAGACTGTGGCATGGGCAAGCTCTAGAGGAATGACCTTAGATAGAGAAGTTCAGAACTCTGCGTGGATTCAATCACTTCCAACATTTCATCCCCATCCTTCCCCCCCCCACCACCATCCTTTTTAGCTTATTGAGACAGGATCTTGCTATGTACCATCGGCTAACCTGAAACTTGCTCTATATAGACCAAGATACCCTCAAATGTGTGGGAATTCTTCTGCTTCAGTCTCCTAAGTGCTGGGGTCACAGGCATGTTTCTCTATGTCTCATATGCCTCTTTAAAAATATTATTACTGTGAAAAATTATACATAAAAAATGTATCATTTTAAGGCTGGTCACATGGCTCAGCAGGCACTAGCTTTCAAGTCTGATAGACTTAAGTTTGATTCTGGGAACCCACATGTCAGATGGAGAAAATGGACCCCTAAAAGTTGTTCTCTGATCCCCACATAAGGGTTGCAGTTCTGAAGGGAAAAGGTATCTTGGCAGTGGTAGCCAAGCAGTACCACAAGGTCACACCACACAACAAACTCCACACAAGAGATTTATTGGAAGAGACACAAGAGGGTAGCTGCCTCTGCTCAGGGAGAAGCAGCAAAGAACTGAGCAGGAGGCAGGGTTTATATAGGGCTTCTTAGGGGGCGGAGTTTTTCAGGGTGGACTGTGATTGGTAGGATTTTGTGATCTGATCTTGGGACAAGTTCTGAGATTGGTTGGATTCTGAGCTCAGGGATTGGTGAGTTTTGGAAAGACCTGGAATTCACAGAGATTTCCCTGCCTCTGCCTCTTGAGTGCTTGCTGGGATTAAAGGAATGCGCCTTCACTTCACAGCTAACAAAATATGTTAATTTTTAAAGCTGTTCAGAAGCATGATTTACACATATTGTTGTGCAACTGTCACCAGCATCTGTTTCCAAAAAACGCCTCCATCCTCCCATACTGAAACCCAAGTCCTGTACCCACATCTCCTCTGCTCTCACAAGCCCTCTGGAATCTTTGCTCTTTGCCAAGAAATGGTGCAGAAACAGACCTTGGAGAGAGTGAGAGAAATGAGTATAATTGAGTGACATAGCCTAAACTAGAGCAGCCACTCCCTTCCTCCAGTCTGTCCTACAGTCCAGGAGTATTTCCCACTATATTAAATAGCTTCTGCAGAGCAGATTCCCCAACCCTAGGTGGCAGCTGTAATGTGTATGTGGTTTTTCAGGGTCATGAGCGTTGTCGTGGTCAGGGAGGAACATGGGAAGAAGTGGACAGCCTGAAAGCTGTCACGTATCAGCCAGCCTGGGTGGGGACCAGCAATCTTCCTGCTTCAACCTCTGTGACCCTGGAATTAAAAGAATGTGACATCATAGGGAGGTGGTATTTTGTACACCTTTGATCCAAGCAGTCAGGATGCAGAAGCAGGTAGATCTCTGTGAGTTCCATGAGAGCCAGAGATACAAAAAGAAACCTTGTCTCAAAAAAAAAAAAAAAAAAAAAGCAACCAACCAACCAACCAATAACAAAAATGAATGAGCCACCATGCCCAGCTCTCTGCATGTATATTATGTCTTATAATTTGGGAGTGACTGGCTTGAGAATATACATTTCTTCATCACTGGTATGGAGGCCCAGAGGAGACTGGATAGTTCCACTCTGAAAGTTACTGACAAGCAAGGGGTCAAAACCAGGGCCTTGAACATCCCAGCACCCACATTAGTTGGCTCGTATGGCCGGTAACTTCAGGTCCAGGGAGTCTGACGTATTCTGCTGGCTTCTACTCACACTGAATGCATGTGGTACACACACATACTCAGGCACAAACATGCATGCACATGCAATAAATAAATATATTCTCTTAAATATTCATCTGGGACCAACAAGATGACACAGCAGGTGAAGGCAATTTGATGCTACTAAGCCTGATGTCCTGAGTTGGAGCTCTAGGCTCATACAGTGGAAGGAGGAAACTGATTCCCACAAGTTGTCCTCTGACCTCCGTTAGCAGTGGCATACTGCATGTGCTCACTCACACACACATACTTACACACATCCCTTACACACCCATACTCACACTAAACAAATACATATTTTTAAAAATTGTTTTTAATGTCCATCAGGCCAGGCTTGGTGGCACATGCCTCTAATTCCAGCACTCATGAGGCAGAAGCAGGCAGTTGGTTCTCTGTGAGTCCAAGGCCAGTCTAGTCTACATAGTGATTTACAGGCCAGCAGAGTTACATGGTGTGATGGTTAGTGTATGCTGGGCCCAGGGAGTGGCATAGTTAAAAGGTGTGGCCCTGTAGGAGTAGGTGTGTCACTGTGGCTGTGGGCTATAAGACCTTTATCCTAGCTGCCTGGGAGTTAGTATTCTGCTAGAAGTCTTCAGATGAAGATGTAGAACTCTCAGCTCCTCCTGCAACATGCCTGCCTGAATGTTGCCATGTTCTTGTCTTGATGATAATGGACTGAACGTCTCTGAACCTGTAAGCCAGCCCAAGTAAATATCTTTATAAGACTTGCCTTGGTCATGGTGTCTGTTCACAGCAGTAAAACCCTAACTAAGACACATGGTGAGACCACACAAACAAGCAAGCAAACAAACAACAGGAACAACAAAAAGTATCCATCAGGAAACCTATCAGATAGTAAAACTTGCAGGTGACAGCTGCTGATAACCTGTCTATGGTTCTTACCTTACAGTTATTACAAAGGAGAAGATAGTACTAGGGAAACCTGATCTCAAGAAAAGATCAGGCTGGGCAGTGGTGACACACGCCTTTAATCCCAGCAGAAGGCAGAGGCAGGCGGATTTCTGAGTTCCAGGCCAGCCTGGTCTACAGAGTGAGTTCCAGGACAGCCAAGGCTATACAGAGAAACCTTGTTGGGGGGGGGGGGTGGAGATCAAAGTTACCCTCACCAGGCAAAAGAAAATCCAGACTCCACATGCTCCCCATTAGAATGGAACAGGTATACAATGTTACTTAGGGGTATCTCTGCCAACTTTCACTTGACAATAAAGAAAGAGAAGCCCAAGGGAAGTAGTGAGCATCTACAAAATAACAATCCTTTGTTTTTCAGTAACATCAGAGTCACAGAAGAACCATGCACCCTCAGATATGTATCAGCAGGGACTGAATCAACAAGCTATGTACCCCAGGATAACTGCATATCCAGTTAGACCACCTTAGAATTACGTGAATTATAGAAAGATATTAGAATTATATTAGAAGTATTTGAATTATAGAAAAATATGTCTGTCTGTCTGTCTGTCTGTCTGTCTGTCTGTCTGTCTGAGACAGGGTCTCATGTAGCCCAGTGTCTTAGGGTTATCATTGCTGCAATGAAACATCATGGCCAAAACAGCTTGGGGAGGAAAGGGACTATTTGGCTTACACTTCCATATCTCAGCTCATTCCTGAAGTCAGGACAGAAACTCAAACAAGTCAGGAACCTGGAGGCAGGAGCTGATGCAGAGACCAAGGAGGAGTGCTGCTTACTGGCTTGTTTCCCCCCATCTCCCCATCCCCCCATCCTCCCATCCCCCCATGCCCCCATCCCCTCATCCCCCCATCCCCCTCCCCCCCATGGCTTGCTCAGCCTGCTTTCTTATAGAACCTGAGATCACCAGCCTGAGATGGCACCACCCACAATGGGCTGGGCCTTCCCCTATCAATCACTAATTAAGAAAATGTTCTACAGGCTTGCCTACAGCTCAGTCATATAGAGGCATTTTCTTAATTGAGGTTCCCTCCTCTCAGATGACTATAGCTTGTGTCAAGTTGATATAAAACTAGCTAGCACACATAGGTTGGCTTAGAACTTGAACTCCTGATCATCTTGCTTCTACTTCTTGGGTGCTGCGATTCCAGGTATTATACTGTAAGAATTGTGTAGTGAGTGATCAGAGGGCCAAGGAATGCCACAAAAATCATAGCATACAAGAGACCTCATATAAGAGATTAATTGGGGGTGGGGGTGGGGGTGGGGGTGGGGGAGGACATTGCATTATAGAAGTCTGCCTTTGAGCCGAACGAAAAAGAGGCAGCTATGAAGGCACAGGTTTATAAGAGATCTGGAGAATGCGCATGCCAGCTATGCACACATGGTGGTGATGGGGCTGCTGGGGCTGAGTCACCGAATGTAGGATGGTTCTGGAATGTGGGTGGCTTTCAGTTTAGGAACTGTTAGGGCCCAATAATTGCTGAAGGAAGACCCAAGATTCAAATAGGATGCAAAGGCAAAGAGTGTTTAATTCTGCAGAAATTACCAGCATACAGGAGCCAATCATTCATCAAAATGGTGATAACCAAAGAAGGTCACAGGTCCTCTTTTTATACAAGTCTAGGGGAATTTTCTAGAAGAATTAGGTAACCTCTAATATGATTGATAGGGGAAAAGCAGTGACATTAGTACAATTTTGATTGGCTGCGATGTTAGTTTCATTATATTCAGTGAGACCTTGAAGAGTTTCAGAAACCAACTCAGATCTGGCCTTGTTATCTCCTCCAGCTAGGTGTCCCAGGGGCTGACTCAACTCCAGACTTATCCTCCGTAAGCCAGGGCCATCATTGACTAAAGGCCCATTGTCAGTGGCTCCTTCTGAGGATCCCAGTATGCTTCCCAGGGAATTGAAAATTTTATTCCCAAGGTCTCTGGACCTCTCAAAACAATATTATGATAAATAATAAAACACACAGCAAATAAAAATTATACCGAGTGTTCGGGGACTTGGCTCACGAGTAGTGTTTGCCTAACAAGCACAAGGCCCTGCTTTCAGTCCTCAGCTTTGGGGGGAAAAAGAAAACTACTGAGTGCAGGGGATGTGGCTCAAGTGATGAATGTTTGTTTGATGGGCATGCACTCAGTCTTGGGTTTGTTTCCCAGCATTGCATACTCTGAACATGGTGTAAAGCTGGTTATAAGAGACCATGTCAAAAAGAGGAGAGGGGTACTGAGATACCCTTTCCTTTTCTTCCTGACAGATTAATAGAAAATCAAAATTTTCTGCTGTGGTGTGTTGTATTGACAAGTCTATGGAAAGGCAGATATTTTGATGTTTGGGCTATGCTGATAACCATCCCAAAGCTATAACTATCAAAAGTGTATGTATATGCCTTAACTGACAATCATCTTCTGGAATCCACTTCCTAACACTGAACTCTTGCTGTAGCCTATGCAGAATTTATGACTCTCCAGCCTCAAAATCTCTACTAGCTGGAATTACAGACACAATTTCTAATATATTGCCTTTTTCACTCCCAGACAGGGTCTTGCTGTGGCTGGTCTTGAACTTGCAGAAAATCCTACTGCCTTTGACTCCCAACTGCTGGTATTTATAGATGTTAAGTTTCAAACTCTAGGACAAATAGCTGGAGTGCCTATTTAACACATCAGAGTGGTCCTGCATGTGAGATTCTCCCAGCATTCCTCGGTCTCTACCTGTTAGATACAGATAAGGCTAGCATACTTTGTCCTCTCTCTACTGCTGTCCCAACTCTCCAGTCCAGGGACTGGGCTTTCCTTCTCCCAGAGGCTCTTTCCTATATAATATATAATTCAATTTAATCCAGCCTTTACCCTCCTGGTCTCCTGGTCTAGCTCTCCCATCCTTCCTACCCTCATCACATGGCTCAGAGTCAAGTCCACACTGGCCTCTTCCAGATGTCCCTGCTTATGACTATGCTCTCTCTCTCTCTCTCTTCCTTTCTTCGTGTGTGTGTGTGTGTGTGTGTGTGTGTGTGTGTGTGTGTGTGTGTG
>JANHMN010000003.1:92806878-92834419 GCA_030674055.1 Rhabdomys pumilio | reverse complement strand
TGTGTGTGTGTGTGTGTGTGTGTGTGTGTGTGTGTGTGTGTGTGTGTTTGTTCCTGGCTGTCCTGGAACTCACTATGTAGATCAGGCTGTCCCAGAATTCAGAGATCCACCTGCCTCTGCCTCCCAAGTACTGGGACTAAAGGTGTGTGCCACCACTGCCCGGCTTATGCTATCCCTTTTATCTACAATAAATCTCCTCCACCATACCTAGAAGCAGTCATGTCTCTCCTTTTTATTTCTTTTTTACATTCATCTGGTGAAGAAACCCAAGACTGGTCATGTCCTTTCCTTATTTTTTCTTCTAATTTAACAGGCACAAGCCACTATGCCCCACTTCTCTTGATGACTCTTAACGCATTCCTGTAGTACCTTCTAAAACACGAACTTTATCAGTGGTGTTGGAAATCCCCTAACTCCTTTTAAGCCCCATGTCAAATTATTCCCTTTTCTATCTCCCAAAATAAGCTCCACTCACACAGCCCGTCTTGGAATCCCTTCTAGCTGTTCCCTCTCTGTGTGCCTAAATGTTTTTCATTCATCCCTGCAGGCCATCTTGACTTTGAGGTAGTTTGAATGAAATTGTCTAAGATTTTTGAATACTTGATCCTGTAGGCTTAGGTTTTTTAAAACCTAATTTAATTGGGATTCTTTAACATTTTAAACTCCCTTATAGCCCACTGACCAAAGGTAGGGGCAAAAGATGGTTAATAGGACAAGGAGGTTGTGGACCTGTTTAGAAGTAGTTCTTTGGGGCGAATTCAATCTTTGTTGTCAGGATATCAGCAGTCCCATCTAACAGAAAACACCAAACATGAATCAGTAGCAGCTACTTGAACCAGCAGAACCCCCAAGGCTCAGCCAAACATGCACAAGTCAGTGGAAGCAGCAAGAATCAGCTGAAATAGCACCAGAAGGTTTTGGCATGTTTCTCTCTACAAAGTGAAGACCAGCAAAGTGTTGCATGGCCAGTGGAAGACCAGCAAAACATTGCAAGGTGTAGCAATGCAAGATCGTCCTTTCATTGTCTGAGGGGTTCTATTTATATCCTTTCCAAATATCAATCACCCTCTCAAGCATCTGCTTCAGTAAAACATTCTCTCACATACCTGTTTGAGCAAAGCATCCTCTCATAAGACAGCTTCCAGAAAAAGATCACTTGCCACAGTTGAGTTTCCAAAAAAACCAGAAATCTCACTTCATGATTCCAAGTTGGCTCCTTGGCGAGGCTTAGGAGGTGTGGCCTTGGTAGAGGAAGTATGCCACTTGAGGTGGGGCTTTAAGAGTTGTCAATTACACCATTTAGAGCTTGCTTCTTGCCCTTCCCTCTCTTCCTCCTGGTTTGCAGTTGAGGAGTGAGCTCTTAGCTCTCAGCTTCTACCTTCAGCGTCCATCCCTGCCTGCTTTCACACTCCCCCACAACGGTAACGACTCCTTATCCCTCTGTACCTGTAAGCCCCAAATAAACCCTTCCTTCTATAAGTTGCCTTGGTCATGATGTTTTATCAGAGCAACAGAAAAGTAACTAAAGACAGATCTCAACCTACAGCCACCCACTAAAACAACTTCACCATCAGTCTAAGGAAGCCACCTGCTCTAGTCTCTCAGAAGAGATGTCATTCTATATCCTTGCTCCCCACCTCTCAAAACCTGAAGCAGGTGAGACAATGCCATTTTATCACAGATGAGAGGTGCTGGGGAGTTAAAGAATCCAGGTGTTCATCCTGTCAGTAGTGGAACACAAATGATAGTCTCAGCTTCATTGTCAGGGAGTGACTGGAGGGAATCTCTGATAGTCTCAGCTTCATTGTCAGGGAGTGACTGGAGGGAATCTCTTGCAAAGGTCTTGTGGGGATAGATAAACCCAAGAGTTTGCAAGGGCCCGGTGGTGGTGGTGGTGGTGGTGGTGGTGGTGGCGGTGGCGGCGGTGGTGGATTTCTGAGTTCAAGGCCAGCCTGGTCTACACAGTGAGTTCCCAGGACAGCCAACAGAGAAATGCTGTCACCAAAAACCAAAAACCAAAAACCAAAAACCAAAAACCAAACCCCCCCCCCCAAAAAAAAGAGTCTGCAAGGCTTAGAACAACAAGGTGGGGCTTGCCTATAAAGAAATACAAGCCAACTGAGTTCTAGCCAACTGAGCTGGAAGTTATAAGAAATGCAGACTTTTATCCCAGCAATGGGGAGGTAGAGGCAGGTGGATCTCTGAGTTTGAGGCTAGCCTGGTCTCTGTCAGAGTGAGTTCCAGGATGTCCACAGCCACACACAGAAACCCTGTCTCAAAAAGAAAAAGGGAAAAAAATGCAGGCAGGAGAAATATTGTGGATATAAACCTTAGGATGCTGCCCCAGACAGACTTCTCTCTAGCAAACAAAAGACACCAGACTTGTAGACAAACTCCAGTGTCCACAGCTCTGAGACTGGACACACAGTGTAAAAGGCGCACATGGGGGGCCCGATACTCAGGATTCTCTCCTGCAATCTGGAGGCCATCTCTTGCTTCCTGCCCCTTAATCCCACTACTGGGTGTGGGAATGTCAAACACTTTCCTGTTTTTTACTGCCTGGTCACAAGGTACTTGCAGGCTGGGCCAGAAGAGACACTGTTGGTCAGACTTGCTGATAATAAGCTGCTAGCTCAGGGAGACACTATTTGGACTGGCTCCAAGGTGACTGTGCAGTTCTGTCCCTCCCTAGTGGTCAAATGATCCTAGCACTCCAGATGGGTACAACACTTCAACATTCAGGGCAGTGTTAGTTCTCAACTGCAGTCAAACAGCTAATGGAGGTGCCTATGCAGGCTGCCCAGTTCTCCTAGCAACCCCTAGTCTCCACGTGTTTCAGGTTTCTCGCTGGCATACAGGCTCCCTGACCTAAAATTTCTCCAGCCATGGCCTGGGCCACCCTTCTTCCAGTGGTTATTCTCTATATAATCCAACCATTTTGGCTATGCTGTTTTTTTGTTTTTGTTTTTGTTTTTAAATCCTTTTGCACTTTGGGTCTCCCAACTCTCCTCTTTCCCCTCTTCCACCTCTTCACATGGCCCAGCTCAGGGTCATATTCACTCTGGACCCTTCCAGATGCTTCTGGCTAGGCTATTCCTCATATCTATAATAAACTCTCTTTTCCATCATACCTAGGAGCAGTCATGGCCTCCTTTTTATTTCTTTTCTTTTCTTTCTTACTCAGGCAGGGCGCTGAGGCTTACAGAAGGGCAGGGGTTCACTCCAGGCTTACAGAAGGGCAGGGGTTCACTCCAGGCCCTGAGCTCAATCTTCAACTCAACTCCTCACTGGAAAGATTACTTATTCAGAAGATGTGGAGCTCAGGAGCGTCACCCAGGGGGGCAAACCTCACTCTTAAAATAGAGGAGCCAGTAAGGTCAGTTAATAATCAGCCCCAGACAGAGACAACTTAGAAGAGCCTCCAGCTTTAGGCATTCATAGATACCTGGCCCACCCTTCCCCAATGAGCAGGCTGATCTGGAAGTATAAACAAGAAAGGAGGCTGGAGGTTCTAGAGGACCCCAACTTGCTGTGATCTTCAGTGGAGAAACATTCCTAGTGTGTCACGGGACTCAGGTACACTACTGAGGCTACAGAGAAGGGCAGCAAGCAAGACAGAATCAGGAACATCTTGGGAGCCTGTCTGTCTTTGTAGGGCCTTGTTCTTTAGCCAGTTTTCCTCCAGAGGTCAAATTGCCCTCTCCTTCCTCCTTGTCTTCCTTCCCCTCCTCGCTTTTCTCTTTCTCCTCGCATTCACCAATGTACCGGTCTCTATTATCTCACCTAAATTTCTATTAAGACAGCTCTCCCATCTATGTCCAACTTGGAGCCTTCCTCTGGGACCACACACACACAGTACTCCACATTTTCTCCTGCTCAGATCTACTCCTCACTCCTTTTTCCAACAGCAGCAACATCCTGGGCTCCCAACAAGGGATAGATGTGGGAGGTTCTGTTTTGGCTGTAGTGGTTAGCTCAGATCCTTACGGCCTCCCCCTCCACTCCCATCCTTGACCCTATAAAGAAAGACCTGTCATAGGACTAGGAGGTAAGTGAGTGGAGAAGGGAATGGAGCCTGGGCTTTCATGCCATGGAGGCTTTGGTCAGAAGGTTTAGACCATCAGTGGTTTTGTGACTGGAAGTGGGTGATAGCCTGGCTCGTGAGGTTGGGGGAACTAGTAGCTAGGAGAAGTTGGGGGCATGGGATCTTCTGATTCTTTATAGCAGACCTGGAAGTTGGAAGCCTGTGTTCTAGTGATGGTTCTGCCATTGGCTCTGGTGTGGTTCTCTGGGAGTCATCCTCCTCATTTATATAATAGGACATGGATAATGGTAGTGGATGTGATTATCTTAAAGGATCTTAGCAGCTCAAGACACAACTTGGGGTTGTTTGTTTGTTTGAGATAGGGTCTTTCAGTGTAGCCTTGACTGTCCTGGAACTCTCTCTGTAGATCAGGCTGGTCTCAAACTTACAAAGATCTGCCTCCCTCTGCTTCCTGAGTGCTAGGATTAAAGGTATGCACTACAACCGGTTGTTTTTATTTATTTGCAATGCTGGGATTGAACCGGGGACTTCACACATGCTAGGCATGTGCCACCACTCAGCTGTTTGTTTGTTTACTTGCAATGCTGGGGATTGAACCCAGGGCCTCACACATGCTAGACAAGCCTTTGCCATGCACATCCCAAGAACAGAACCTGTGCTATTAATCTTATCCCTACAGAGGCCTGGTGCTGCACACATGCAATAATTAACAGCTGAGTGGCCTCGCCCAATCTCAGGCTCTGTTCCTGGGCTCAATTCCCATTAACTGCTCCACAGCTCTGTCTCCTAGGCCACTAAACCTCAGCAGTCTCCTGGAATAAAGAAAGCAAAGGAAGCCTAGAGTGGGGACGAAGAAGCCCAAGGCACTCTGAGAGCTGCCACCTTTTCCATGTTTGCCGATTGACACTTCTTATCAGGGACCACATACCTGAAGGTACTCCCCAGCATACGTTAAAGAATTTGCTGAATTGGAAATGATGAAGCTCAGAAAAGAGCACAGCCAGCCCAAGGTTCAACTGTAAAGTAGTAGGTGGTGTCTGTCCTTCAGCTAGTGCTGAGCTCTCTGCTCTTCCAGTCTGGGGCCCCTAGGTGTATGCGGTCGTGGTAATGGTGGGGTGGCCCAGGATCAGAAAGTGTGACTAGGAACGAGGTGAAGACTGCAGGATTGCCGCTCACAGGGAGACAGAGAACGCTGCCTGAAGGGAGTCAAAAAGGATAAAAGTTTTAAAAGAGACCACTGACTGGTAAAGATCCAAGTGGGGGAGGTGACTCAGCAAGGGCTCAGAGCATTTTGTAGGAGGAGGGGCTGGGGAAAGGGTCAGATTTGGGTGGGTAGTCCCTGCTGGGGGACTTGGAGCATCAGGCTAGGTCCAGTTGGTTGTACATAGATTAAAATTGGCTTTTATTTGGAGACAGTTTTGTTCCTCTATCTTTAATCCTTGGGTGAAACGGCCTGAAGATATTTGTGTCTGTTTTCCGCATGGTCGAGCAGGGAGTGGAGAGAGGCCTGGGCTGGGCCAGGCTTTCTGGGCTTTAACCTGTGCTCAGAGTAGGTGGGTCATATTTTACCCAGCAGGAGTTGAAGACTCGCCTGGTGCCTCAAGGGGACTGACTTCCTGGGCCTGGAGTTGGAGGTTAACGTAAGTAAATTAACAGCCACTTGGCTGGGTCCTGGAGTGAATGATTCAGTGAGAGGATGAATGCACAGGCGGTGGGATGAACGGAAGTCTGGTTGGTTCTGGGGGTGTAAAGCTGTAATCCTGTCTGCTCCCCCGAGGCAAGAAAATTGGTCACAGAGTGAGGTCAAGATCAGCTTGGGTGACTTAGCGAGACCCTGTCCCAAAATGAAACCTGAAAAGGTTTGGAGTAGTCTAGCAGCAGAGTCCTTACCTGGAAAGTACAAGCTCTTAGGTTCAAAACTCACTTCTACAGAAAGTGAAGGGCAGTGGAGCAGTGCAGAATGATGTTCCGTGGAGCAGAGCATGGAGCTGAGTGGGCATTCAATCCCGGACTTGCTCTGTGCCTCGCTATGCCTAAGCAGTCTGAGAATCTTGTCAGGACGCCCAAGGTTTTTGGTATTGTTTTGCTTGTTTGTTTTTAAAGACAGAGTTTCTTTGCGCTGTCCTAGAACTTGTTCTATAGACCAAGCTGGCCTTGAATTCACAGATAACAAGTTGCCTTCTAGGATCAAAGCCGTGCGCCACCACTGCCCAGCTTGCTCTTGTTGTTTTTTATGTTGGGATTTCACCATCCCAGGCTGATTTCACATTTAGTATGAAATTGAAAATGACCTTGAATTTCTAATCCTCAAACCTACCCCTAAAATCTGAGAAATCACCACCAACTGAGCTATATCTCCAGTCCCAGATACTAAGGTTTTTTTTTTGTTTGTTTGTTTTGTTTTGTTTTGTTTTGTTTTGTTTTTTGAGACAGAGTTTCTCTGTGTAGCCCTGGCTGTCCTGGAACTCACTGTGTAGACCAGGCTGGCCTTGAACTCAGAAATCCACCTGCCTCTGCCTCCCAAGTTCTGGGATTAAAGGCGTGTGCCACCACCACCCGGCAGATACCAAGGTCTTTTTGGTTTATTTTTATTTTATTCTGAAATAGTCAGATTATCTCTGTAACCTTGGCTGTCCTGAAACTAGCTCTGTCAGCCAATCAGATCTGTCTGCCTTTGCTGGGACTAATGGTGTGCTCTGCCCTACCCAGCTGGACAGAAGTTTTAAGGGAAATATGGTAATATGAGATAACATAGGCCTGTGAGCTAGGAAGTCCAAATTGAAGACACTTCGAGGTATGGTGGAGGGGACAGTTTTTATTGTAGATAAAAAGGAGAGCACAGCCAGAGGCATCCACAAGAGTCCAGAGAGAGAAAGTAGTAGATTAAAAATGGGTAGCGGACTGAACTAGGCCATGAGAGAAGAAAGGGGGAGGTGGTGAACAGGGGCAAGAGGGAGGGGACCCAGAGAGGAAGACAAAAGAGAACATAGCTGAAATACCAGAGTTCTAGGGGAATGAGGTGGTGGGGGGAACCTATGAGTCAGAAAAGTTTAGGAGAGGGGGCAGGGTAAACAGAGCTGGGAGAAGCCACAGGTAGTGATACTGAGGGAACCTAGAGGCCAGCAGGCTCTCTGGTATGCTAATAGGTACCACAGATAGCCCCATGCCTGAGTTTCTTTTGGCCCTGACAGGAAGTACATTTGAGACAGCTTTATCAACTCCTGAATGAAACAGGGACTGGCAGGGTGGTGGAAAGGATTTGAAACATTTTAGCAATTTGGAGTATTTGAGGGGGGAGGTGACAGGTACAATCAGTCACTTTCCAAAATTTAGTGTCTTAGATCAGCTGAAAGCACTACCGCCAAGGGAATGCTAGCCCTGTGGGAGGAGGCTCCTAAGTCTCCCGAGAGACTCTGGGAAGGGCCTGGGGGCAAGCGACTTGAATTCCAACACTCGGGAGGCAGAGGCAAGTGGATCTTTATGAGTCTAAGGCCAGCTGGTCTACATAGTGAGATCCAGAACACCCAGGGCTACACAGAGAAACCCTGTTTTGAAAAACAGAATAACGATGACAATCAAGAAAGAAGGAAAGAAAGAAAGAAAGAAAGAAAGAAAGAAAGAAAGAAAGAGGGAGGGAGGGAGGGAGGAAGGAAGGAAGGAAAGAAAAAAAGAAAAAGACAAACAAAAAAGAAAAGGCCTGGGCGTGGCTTAACATTTATAGTTTCAGCTTGTAGCAGGTCAGGGGAATCTCTTCCTCTCAGATTTTTTTTTTTTCAGTTTTTCGAGACAGGATTTCTCTGGGTAGCCCAGGTCCCCTGGCACTCTTCTGTATACCAGGTTGTTCTCAAGTTAAAGATCTGCCTGCCTGTGCCTGCGGAGTGCTGGCTCAAAGGGGTGCACCACCACCGCCTGGTTTGAGCGCAGGATTTCGAGAATATTCTGGGCCTACAAACAAATTCTACAAATCTACAATTTATCTGTAACTTCTTAAGGTTTTTGTTGTTTGTTTTGTTTTGTTCTGAAACAGGATTCCACTGTGTTTGCCCTGGCTGTCTTTTAACTCAGAGATCTACCTGTCTCTGCTTCTCTAGTGCCGGGCTCAAAGGCATGTACCACCAAACTAATACTTTATTTTTAAAATTTTTATACAAAGTCAGTTGGTATCAAAATCTGATTTGTCAGTCATGGTAGTACAAGGCAGATCTCTTGTGAGTTCTTGTTGTAGACAAGGCCAGCCTAGTCTACACAGCAAGTTCCCAGACTAGCCAGGGGTACATAGTGAGACCTTAACTAAAAATCCAAACCAAAATAAAACAGAATTCCCTGAGTTAAGTACTATAATGGGGCTAGAGAGATGGCTCAGGCAGTAATGGCACTTGCTGACAGCCTGAGTTCAATTTCTGGGTCCCTTATGCTAGAAGAAGAGAACCAATTCCTGCAAGTTGTCCTTCTACACCTGTATACATGTTCAGGCATGCATATGTGTGTTCCCAAAACAAACTAAATACCTGTCAAAGCTTTTTAAGAAAGAAAAAAAAAAAAAAAAAACTGACCTGGAAAAAGTGAATGGAGATTATGTTTAGTCTTATTTATCCTTTCTTGTAAGATAGGTTGATTGCAGGCTGGAGAGATGGCTCAGGTTGAGAGTACTGATTGTTCTTCCAGAGGTCCTGAGTTCAATTCCCAGCAACCACATGGTGACTCACAGCCATCTGTAATGGGATCTGGTGCCCTCTTCTGACATGCAGGCATATATGCAGGCAGAACACTGTGTATATCAATAAATAAATTTTTTAAAAAGATAGGTTGATTGCTGTCACATGAAAATCATATCACCTTTTATTATTTTTAAAACCATATAGAGCAATGCAATTATATATTATATATAGTTTTTATATAGCAATGCAATATACACAGTCAATAACTCTATAATTCAAAGAATTTAAGTAGTTTAAAATGGAATTTGCTAATCCCACTGGGCAAGAATAAGAACGTTACCACATTTTTTAGCCAAATTTGAAGCAAGCTTTATTAAATACTGGCCAGGGTATGGCACTGAATTACATTGGACAAGTGCTTATAAAGGCAATACCACAAGGCTATTGCTTCCCATTTTTGCCCAATGGGGCAGACACACATCCGGACATACTTCCTGCCTATGTATCTCCCACCTATGTGTGATCAAGAACATCCTGTGTGATTTGGGCAACCAAGCTTGTTTACAGAAGTAAAACCTTGTGGCTTGTTATGAACAATAGTCCCCAGCATTCCAAGAAGTTCTGTGTCCTTACTCAAGTTGGGCTTACAGATCAGAAGCATTTCTGTTTTGTAGATCTTTTCAGCACAATAATTTCAATTTAAAACACCACAAACTGAGGACAGAAGAGACTGTTCATGGGTTAAGAGCACTGGCTACTTTTACAGAGGACCCACATTAGATTCCCAGGACCCATATGGTAGCTCACAGACAGCTCTAACCCTAGTCCTAAGGGGTCTGATACCCTCTTTTGATCTCTGGGTACACTGTATGCATGTGGTGTATAGAATACATGCAGGCAGAACACTTCAGAGTGGGTCAGTATGACAAGTGCTTTCGGTGACTACTTGTGTCTAGATGCTATTGCACTGATGGTCATGAAGTGGAAACATGGGAGAAAATGAACTTTATATCTTCCTTCATGACTTCTGTTCTGTTGCCTGCCTCCTTTCTCATCAACTAATATTACACTCTTGGTTTCCTCTCAAATTTTTAGACTTTTAACCCACACCTAAACCTGTATCAACTTTTATAAAAAGCTTTTATTTTCTCTCTCTGTCTCTCTCTCTTTTTTTTTAGAGCTGAGGACTGAACCCAGGGTCTTGCACTTGCTAGGCAAGCGCTCTACCACTGAGCTAAAGCCCCAACCCCTATAAAAAGCTTTTTTTTTTTTTTTTTTTTTTTGGTTTTTCGAGACAGGGTTTCTCTATATAGCCTTGGCTGTCCTGGAACTCACTGTAGACCAGGCTGGCCTTGAACTCAGAAATCCTGGCCTTGAACTCAGAAATCCGCCTGCCTCTGCCTCCCAAGTGCTGGGATTAAAGGCGTGCTCCACCACCGCCCGGCTTTTTTTTTTTTTTAATGATAAAAAGCTTTTAAAAAACTTCACACTAAAACATCTGCCTTCAAAGATTTTGAATGTGGGCGTGGGTTGAACTCTGGTTTTGCAAATGCCCCATGTCTTACTTTTGAATTGCCTTGTCTAAGTCTCAGGACCACTAAAGTCTAACAGGCTCTGGCCAGTGGCTGTCTCTAGGGTGTCTGATCCTCATAGAGTCTGGGAAGACTGACAGGAGGAGGTGGCCCAAGGTCCGTAAGTGCAGGCTCCACCCACGGGAGCTGAGCGCACACTTGCAGGTTCCACTTACCTTAGCTCTGCCTTCAGGATCTGACATGGCTCAGCTGATCACTGTACAGTTGTTGCTCCTGCTGGTGTCGGTGGCCGAGTGTGCCCAGTCCAGAGCTACTCGGGCCAGGACTGAACTTCTCAACGTCTGCATGGATGCCAAGCACCACAAAGAAAAACCAGGCCCTGAAGACAATTTGCACGACCAGGTAGGACAATGGGTGACGTACAGCTGACTGAGGGTCAGGAGAAAGAAGTATCTAGTCCCGGTTTACCATGGAGGTGGTTAGACCTGTCTGAGGAGGGAGACCTTCAGTTCTCTCTACCATGGGTGACTTTGACAATACATATTGGCTGCCAACTGCCAGCATAATGCTATCAGCTCATCTTCTTGGTAGCTAGGTTTTGATGTTGCATAAATAAGGAAGTAGATTCAGGGAGGAACTTGGGAAATGGAACAGGGAGACCATTGTGGTGGTTTTAGGTTTAAACTGATTGAGAAGAATGCCTCTGGGAGTCTCAGGGAAGGGGCTGTATGCTGCCTGCAGTCACTTTTCTGCCAGCCTTTGAAGTCTTGAGAAGGAGACTCTCATACCTGAGACTGTCTGACAAGCATTTGGAGTCAGGCATCTAGCAAACATTCGGACTGTGGTCCTCAGCTTGAGGGCTTGAGGGCACTGTGCTATAACACTTGTTTGCCATAGTGCCTTTATTATCCCAAAGCTCACTAAATATTTAATAAAATCAGTGTGATGCAACAACTTTAAAGTAAACCGGCAGGAGATCAGCTACTGGGAAGGTACAATCAGTGTAGACAGCAAACTGGGAGTGTGTCTCAAAAAAGCCAAGGATGAGGGCTGGAGAGTTGGCTCAGTGGTTAAAAGCACTGATTGAGCTTACAAAGTACCAAGGGCTGATCCCCAGAATCCAGGTGGTGGCTAGCAACCATCCATCACTCTCTTTCAGGGGATGCAATGCCCTCTTCTGACCTCTGCAGGCACCAGGTGTGCCGGTGATGCAAAACAAGCATACACAAAAACTAAATAAAGCTAATAAGTAAATGAGCAAATAGGGCTGGGAATGTCACTCAGTTGATCGAGTACCCGCATAGCAGTCACAAATCTCCAGCACCATATGAAACTGAATGTGTTGGCACATAGCTGTAATCTCAGCCCTGGGAGGTGAAGGCAGGAGGGTCAGAAGTTCAAGGTTACCTTCAGCTACATAGTGAGCCAGCCTGGAATACATGAAGCCCTATCAAGAAAGGGATAGAGAGAGATCAGAGAGGGGTGGGGTTTTTTTTTTTTTTTTTTTTTTTTGTTGTTGTTTTGTTTTTTTGAGATAGGGTTTTACTATGTAATTCTGGCTAGCCTGACTCTCACAGAGATCTGTCTGCTTCAGTCTCCTGAGTGCTGGGAGATTAAAGGTGGACATACTATACCCACAAATAAATTTTAAAAAGCAAAAGTAAAGCAATTTGTATCATGCACTTTAACGTATAAATGATCATGTTGACTTTATTAGCTGAGAGCCATCACAGTTCTTTTTGCTGCTGGCTTTTTTGTTTACTTGTTTTTGTTTTTATGTATTTATTTTTATGGTATTTTGCACGCACATTTGTGAATTAAGGATGTGCAGTGCATGCAGAGGCCAGAAGAGCGTGTTGGATTTTCCACAACCAGAGTTACAGATGGTTGTGAGCCTCCATGTGTATGCTGGGAACTGAATCGAAGTCCACTGCAAGAACGACAAGTGCTCTTAACCTCTGAGCAATCTCTCCAGGCTCTATTTATTTTTCATGATACTTTAGCTAAGCGTGGTGGTGCATGTGTTTAATCCCAGCACTTATGAGGCAGAGGCAGGCGGATCTCTGAGTTTGAGACCAGCCTGGTCTACAGAGTGAGTTCCAGGACAGCCAGGGCTATACAGAGAAATCATATCCTAAATAAATAAAAAAAAAGTCCTAAATAAATATTTAAGATTTGTTCCTTGAGAATTTCATAGTGCATACAATGTATTTCCAACAGGTGTGGCCCAGACACGCCTACCCTTCATGTTCTACTTTGTCTTTTCCTATCATCGGAGCATGGTCAGTCCACCTTGGACCACACTTGATTCTTCCCCAGGAATCACCAACTATCAATAGCTCCTCAACTAGGGATGAGGTTCCTACGTCCTTTTCTAACCCAATGCTGCTGCTAATTTGTTTGTTTTTGTCTGTGAGACAGGATCTTACTTGTAGCCTGTCTGGCCTGGAACTCAAAAAGTAGAACAGGCTGGCTTCCCGGAATAAAGGAATTAAAGGCGTGTGCCTCCATAGAGCACAGGGTTGCTAGTTTTAGATTGAGCAGTGGCTACCTTGAGCAGCCGTAACTTACAAACTTATTCAAGCCTTATTTACTTTCTTTTAAATTTATTTTTGTCACGTGGGAGGCAGAGGCAGGTGAATCCACTGAGCCACAGGGCTAACCTGGTCTACATAGCAAGTTCTAGGTAAGCTAGAGCTATATAGTGGGACCCTGTCTCAAAAAAGTATAGATAAATAAATAAATAGATTTCTGTTCATGTGCAGGTGTGTGTGTCTGTGTGAATGAATACCACACATGTATGTATGAGTCCTGGGAGGCTAAAGGAAGACATTAGATTCTTTGGAGCTGGAGTTACAGCCGTGTTTGAGTCAGGACACAGGTGCTAGGCAGCAGACTCTTAAATGCTGAGTCATCTCTCTAGATTCTTAGGGTTATTTTGTTTTTGTTTTTTAAACCGGGCATGGTGCCACATGCTCTTTATCCTAGCACTCTGAGGAGCAGAGGAAGACAGATCTCTGTGAATTAAAGGCCAGTGTGATCCACATAGCAAGTTTCAGGGCTACCTAGAAAGGCTCTGTCTCAACAAACAAACAAACAAACAAACAAAACAAAAAGAACAAAGGAACAACAAAAAACTTGCTTAAAACTTTCCTGTGAACTAAGTTCAAGGCCGAGAATCGGCCTTCAGGAGTAAGTGTGTCTTTTTCTCAGTGAAGTTTAATCCGACCATCTGGTGGCACTGCAAGTCCACCTGCCTTTCTCTTGCTTTTATTTATTTATTTTTCCAAAGCAATTGGCATGTTGGGTTTATCATTTTATCCCTTATTTCCTAGAAAAGTGCCTGGCTTGGCGTGGGTTGGGGCTCATAAAGATGAGAATTATTGCTGGCTGTGGCGCTGTTAAGCCTACCTCTGTGAAGGCCAGGTTAACCTGGTCCTAGTGAATTCCAGGCCAGTCAGGGTTACCTAGTGAGAACCTGACTTTCTTAAAATTTTAATTAATTAAGGGAAAGCAATACCTGGATGTGGTGGCATGCATCTGTAATATCACCACTTGAGAAGCAGAAGAGATTCAGGAGTTCAAGGCCATCCTTGGTTACATATAGAGTCTGAAGCCACTTAGACTCTATGAGTCTTTGTCACAAAACAACAACAGTGGGGAGCCAACACTTGCCTCACAAACATGAGGACCCGAGTTTAATCCCTAGGACTCATGTACAAATGCCAAGGGCAGAGGTAATGTGGGCTGATGACCTCAACACCAAGGAGATAAAGACCAAAGAGTCTGAGTGTTTATCAGCTTAATGTGTGGTCCCCAGGCTGGTAAGAGACCCTGACTCAAAGTGGGCGGACTGCCTGAGGTTGTCTTCTGACCTCCACACTTGCATACAAATGTGTGTGTGTGAACACTGGTACATACATACACACAGAAGCACATATCATAAGAAAAAACACTAAGGCATAGTGAGTGGCTCATGCCAATAATCCCAGTACTTGGAAGGCAGAGGTAGTCAGATCTCTTGTTTGAGGTCAGTCGGTCTACATAGTGAGTTTCAGGATAGCCAGAGACCCTATCTTGAAACAAACAAACAAACAAACAAACAAAACCCAAAAGAAACAATATGTGTGAATTAATGATTTTGTCATTTTGAGACAGGGTTTCTCTGTATAGCTCTGTTTCTCCTAGAATTAACACTGTAGACCAGGCTGGCCTTGGACTAAGATCCATCTGCTTCTGCCTCTCGAGTGCTGGGATTAAAGGCGTGAGTTAATAAAAGTAATTTTAAATTATTTTTATTTTATGTGTTTGGGTGTTTGCTTGCACGTATGTATGTGTGTATGTATGTATGTATGTATGTATGTGTGTGTGTCACCTGCGTGCCTGTGGCCTTTGAAGATCAGAAGAGGGCATCAGATCCCTTGAATAAGAATTACAGACAATTGTGAGCCTCCATGTGGGTCCTTGAAACCAAACCCTGGTCTTCTGCAAGAGCAATCAGTGCTCTTACCCACTGAACTGCCTCTCCGGGTCTCATGAGTTAATGGATTTTGTAAGGACTGTACCTTCTGGACTCCCATAGCCAGCAAGGGCTCAACACCAAGTATTGGCAATGACTGGCTAGGCAGTCGAGGATGCACAAGGTGCAAGGCTGCATGTGGGACAGTCTGTCTGTGCTGGCCATGGACACTTGGTCCTGTGATTTCCACCACACAGTGCAGCCCCTGGAAGACGAACTCCTGTTGTTCCACGAACACAAGCCAGGAAGCGCATAAGGACATTTCCTACCTGTACCGGTTCAACTGGAACCACTGTGGAACTATGACATCGGAATGCAAACGACACTTCATTCAAGACACCTGTCTCTATGAGTGTTCCCCGAATTTGGGACCCTGGATCCAGCAGGTACGAGTGTCCCTCAATGCCGATGGAGTAGCTGTGCTCTCCAAATCTCTACAGGCTACATCTGCAGCTCCGGTTCTACTCGGACTGCATTTCTGAGGTTCCTGAGTTCAAAACCGTTTGCACCCTCTCTCTCTCAGGTGGACCAGAGCTGGCGCAAAGAGCGAATCCTTGATGTTCCCCTGTGTAAAGAGGACTGTCTGCAGTGGTGGGAGGACTGCCGCAGCTCTTTTACCTGCAAGAGCAACTGGCACAAGGGATGGAACTGGACCTCAGGTAAGGAGTGGGTGGAGTGGGAGGGGCATTTAATGGTGCACTGGTGGTGGGTGTGCAGCTGTTGTGTGAAGATCTGGGATTTTGAGGTGGGCATAACCAGAGATAGTGCTAGGCACAGTGACTAACAGTCTTCCATCATCTATATAGGGCATAACGAGTGCCCTGTGGGAGCCTCCTGCCATCCCTTCACCTTCTACTTCCCCACACCTGCTGCTCTGTGTGAGAAAATCTGGAGTCACTCCTACAAGCTCAGCAACTATAGCCGAGGGAGCGGCCGCTGCATCCAGATGTGGTTCAATCCAGCCCAAGGCAACCCCAATGAGGAAGTGGCGAGGTTCTATGCCGAGGCCATGAGTGGAGCTGGGTTTCATGGGGCCTGGTCACTAGTGTGCAGCCTGTCCTTGGTGCTGCTCTGGGTGTTCAGCTGAGTTCCTGTTACCTTCAGTCTGGAGCGCTACCCTGCTTGGCTTTGCCTCCCAGACTCCTTTGTGGTGGGGCTCTGACAACCTGTTTAATAAACCAGACATTCCACATGTGCCTTATGAATTATTTGGGTGTGAATGCGAATATATTGATTGCCAGGGCTACTCAGAGAAACCCTGTCTTGAAAAACCAAAAAAAAAAAAAAAAAAAAAAAAAGAGAGAGAGAGAGAGAGAGAATATATTTATTTTGCTATTTATTTTGCTTCCTACTTCCCACTGATTGAAGTTGTTTAAACGTTGTCCGTTCCCAGATCTGACACTTACTGTGACCTAGTCCGACACTTGATTTTTCTAAGCTGAGCCACAGTCATGGATCTTGATGTTATTTTTCATATGAGCTCTAACTTACAGCCATGCCCAGGATTATACCGTCTGTCTGTCTGTCTGTCTGTCTGTCTGTCTGTCTGTCTGTCTGTCTGTTTATCCATTCATCCATCCATCCATCCATCCATCCATCCATCTATCTATCCATCCATCTTATATACATCCATCCAGTTAGTCTTGTTGTGGGGGCGGGGCAGGATTTCTCTGTCCTGTCTGTCCTGGAACTTGCTTTGTATACTAGGCTGGCCTCTAATGCATGGAAACCCACTTGCCTCTGCCTCCTGAGTGCTGGGATAAAAGGTGTCCACCACCATGCCAGTTAAGAATCTTACCAGTTTAAACTGGACCCCAACAGGGCTAACCACTTTGTGATGTCCTCGGGTCTCTAATGAAAGAGGTAAGAATGGGAGTGTCCAAGCATGTTCTACATGAATGGCTAGGAAGAAGGAGGCTGAGGAGAGCCATACCTTCTGTACTGTCTTAAAGTTTCATTTTGAGACAAAGTCTCATGTAGCCCAGGTTAACCTTCAACTCATCTTGAGCTCCTGATCCTTCTGTCTCTATCTCCTAAGTTTTGAGATTACAAGTAACATACCAAGTTTTAAAATTAGTGTGTACTATGTATGTATATGGTGTGTAGTATGTATATATCTGTTTGTCTGTGTCCCTACCAGGGTGTTCATACAGAAGTCAGAAGAGTTAGGAGATCCTTTGGGAACTGCTATGTGGGTGCTGAGAAATGAACAGGAGTCCTCTGGAAGAGCAGCCAGTGCTCTCAACTGTAGAGCCAACTCTCCAGCCTTTCTGTGGTGGTTTGAATAAGAATGGCCTTCATATCTTTGAATGCTAAATCAACAGGAGTAAAGTAAAACTCTTTAATGAGATTAGAAAGATTAGGAGGTGTGGCCTTGTTGAAGGAAGTGTGTGCTCCCAGGGATGGGCCTTAAGGTTCCAAAAGCCAATGCTAAGCTGAGTTCTTTTTTTCTTGGTCTGCAGATCAGGGTATAGCTTTCAGCAATGGTTTCAGCACCATGCCTACCCCATCATGTTCCTTGCCATGATGATAATGTACTAAACCTCTGAAACTATAGGTAAGCCCTCCATTAAGTGCTTTCTTTCTAAGAGTTGTCTTGGTCATGGTGTCTCTTCACAGCAATAGAACAGTGACTAAGATATTTCTCCAGCTTTTTTATTACAGAGTCTCTCCATGAAGCTGGAATTTACCAACTTGGCGAGACTGAAAGTCTCAGTGAACTCCCAGGCTCCATCTGTCTCCATTTCCCAGTGGAAGGCTTACAGATTTTCACATGGGTGCTGGAAAACTAAACTAAGGTCCAGTGCTTGCATAGCAAGTAATTTACTGCCTGAGCCATTTCACTGGTCTTACAGTAACATTTCTTTTAGAAATGTGTGTGTGTGTGTGCGTGCGTGCGTGTGTGTGTGTGTGTGTGTGTGTGTGTGTGTATGTGTGTGTGTGCGCGCGCATGTGTGCCAGGCAGTGGTGATGCACACCTTTAATTCCAGTACTCAGAAGACAGAGGTAGGTGGATCTCTGTGTTTGAAGCTAGCCTGGACTACAGAGTGAGTTCCAGGACAGCTAGGGCTACACACAGAGAAACCCTGTCCTGAGGGGAAAAGAAATATGTGTGTTTGTGCACAGGCAGGTGCATGTGTATAGACACACAGGCTTATGGGGGCATCCTTGGAGATGGAGACCAGAAGAGAAGGTTTTTAGATCTCCTGGGCTGGAGTTATAGGCAGATGTGAGCCACCTGCTATAGGTGCTGACCTGGGTCCTCTGGAAGAACAGCAAGTGCTCTAATGGAGGCATCTTTCCGTCTGGTACAGTGACATTTCTAATAATCTAGAAGTTTAGTATAACTAACATATTTGGTTTCAGACCCGGGGACAAGGGAACCTATTTTACCTATCAGAACAGACCTGGCCTCCAGGTTCTCCCAGCATCCCTCAGTCCCTACCTGCCACTCCCTGCACACAACCTAGAACTTGGGCTGCCCTTCCCCCAGAGGCTCCTCCCTATACAGTCCACACATTTTGGCCTCTCCTCTCTCTGTGCCTGCCCTTGCTCTCTTTCCCCCACCTACTTTCCCAGTGGCAACTTCCCTGGCCTCAGTCCTTGGAGCCATTGAACTGCCCTGGAGCAGCCTCCCAAAACACTTGCCTTTAAATCTAATCTAATCTGGTTTGAACTGACTCATTTCACTGGCAGTTGTGGATTGTTAGGGACCTTCTGCTACTTAATTTGGATCCCAGGGTGACAGACACGGGTCTGCAGGGGAGGGGAGTGATTCTGTCTTATCACACACTCCATGAGATAAGAGAACTTGAATTCTGAACAAGTCCTACACATTTCCACCCGTCAGTTGCTTCATTAGCTAAGTGAAATAACGACCGAGTCTAAAACCCAGGAAGTCTAGAAAGTATCATAATCCTATTATGTTCCAGAAGGAACAGAATCACCAAGTCTGTCAAACAACCTGTGGCCACTACAAAGACTTTCCTATCTTAGAACCAGTTCATACTTCTGGAAGAGTGTGTTAGCCTTTTTGTCTGTGACAGAATAACTGAGAAAACAGCTTCCAGGAAGCCGATGTAATCTGGCTCACAGCTTCAGGGAGTTCCACTGTTTCTGGGCTATGCTGAGGCAGAACATCAGGGCAGTAGAAACATGTCCCAGAAGAAGTGGATCACTATGAATTCTGGTGGCCACTAAGTATAGAGTAAGTGACTAGATGTGTCCCTTCAGCGTGCACCCCCAGTGACCTGCTCCCAACTAGCTGAAGTCTCACAACCCTCCTTCCTACCACCTCCTAAAAGAGACATTGGGTTATTTGTTTTGCAGTTATTTTATTTTATTTTGAGACAGATTCTCACTCTGTAGCTCAAGCTACCCTAAAACCCACATGTAGCACAACAATCCTTCCTCGGCCACCCAAGTCCTGAGATTCCAGGTGTGAGCCACCGAGTCCAGTTTGCCGTCTATTATTAATCTATCAGTGCACCAGTTCATTGATTAGGTCAGAGCCATCATGGTCCAATCCTTAGTAGAACTAATAGAAGTACAAGTTTTCAACAGGATTCTTTTCTTTTTTAAATTAATTTTTATTTCTTTAAGAGAAGGCCTTACTATATAGCCCCCAGCTGGCCAAGCTAGTCTAAATTCACAAAAAAAATCTGTCTGCCTCTGACTCATAGGTGCTGGCATTAAAGCTTGCTCTACTACACCTGGCCCAATTACTTTTTTATTTATGTGTGTATTTATGGGCATGAATTTATGTGCACCATGTAAGTACAGGAGGCCAGAAGAGAGGTCATGTGCCCTCGAATTGGAGACACAGCTTGTTGTGAGCCACCAAGGAGTGAGGTGCAAGGAACCACACTCCAGTCCTCTGGAAGAGCAAGGATACTTTTAACCATTCAGTCATCTCTCCAGCTCCAAGTTACTCATGTGACTTTTCAGTGGAATCTCAAGGAGGAGGGCTAGCTTCGTGAACCTGTGTAAATGACTATATCAACATGTTTTAAAAGCAGAGTAATCCCCTGGTAACCACCCTAGTCTTGTAACAAGCCTGGTGGATAGCACTGGAAAAATGGAGACAACCTAATCTCTGAGTTTGAGGCCAGCCTGCCTGGTCCCTATAGCAAGTTCCAGGTCAACCAGAGCAATATAATGAGATCATGTCTTAAAAAAATAAGAACAAGGCCTGGGGGTGGCCTGGGGGGGGGGGGTGGAGAAAAGGGAGGCAGAGTGGCAATTGGTCCAGGAAGAACTCTGTTCTCAGAGTAGGCTATAGACAAATCCAGTTGAGACGTTTAGGGGAACTGCCCACTGACCAAGGACTTTTTAAAAAGAGAATGTTTATTCCAGCTGGCACAAGTATAGCCTGCTAAATTGAGGGTTATAGACCAGAGCCAGGGGGAAAAGACTATCATATGACTAATCAAAAAAATATATATATATGAAGTACATTACCCAAAATAACAAGATGATAACCACAATCTCATCTCTCTCATTAAGTTGACTCATTCCTTTAAAATTATTTCTTGAGTAAGCATCTAAGCATCTCGTTCCATGTCTTCTGCCTAGAGGCTGGAAGGTTTCTGAAAACCCAAGTCTCAGACCTCAAAGAGTTTGATTCATCCAAGTGTTAGTTTAAGGCAGTGATGTCAGTTGTGTGAGTCTGTTTCCTGTCAGTAAACCGTGGGAGGGATCTTTAGGTAGACTTGGGGAGAGAAGAGAAACCACCTAGTGATAATTTCCAATACCAGAGCAAAAAGAGGCCAGGGAGTGATGACTCCCTTTAACCCCAGTTCTCTGAAGGCAGAGACAGGCAGATCTCAGAGTTTGAGGCTAGCCTGGTCTACAGAATAAGTTCTAGGACAGACAGGGCTACACAGAAAAAAAAAAAACCCTCTCTTGAAAAACAAAACAAAAGTTGGGCAGTGGTGGCGCACGCCTTTAATCCCAGCACTTGGGAGGCAGAGGCAGGCGAATTTCTGAGTTCGAGGCCAGCCTGGTCTACAGAGTGAGTTCCAGGACAGCCAAGGCTATATAGAGAAACCCTGTCTCGAAAAAACAAAAACAAACAAACAAACAAAAAAAATAATAAAAAAAGAAAAGAGGAAGAAGACAGGAAGCTTAGTGTTCGCATCCAATTCAACCAACTTATTATTACATTCTTTTGGGATTTTTTGTTTTGTTTTTTTCCGTAGACCAAGTCTTGTTTTTATTACTTAAAAAAGCTGCGTACTTACTTTGCTTTCTGACTCTGAACTTGTGCCTTCAACACTTTTACAACGATTTTCTGCTCCTCAATAAGGAAAGCCCGCCTGATCCTGTCGCGGACACACTTGGCACACATGGAGTCACCACAGGCCCTACTGGCATGCTGCTTTGTCCTAGACAACCTCATAAGGACTTTGGGTCTCACAGCTTGAGTCCCTTGCAGTCTGCCTGGGCACACGCCAAATCCGGATTTAACTGCTTTCCCAACCTTCTTGGTGTACAAGTCTTTGCCGGTATGTCAGACACTGGGTCCTCTCTAGTGCCTCTAAGCACCGTCCTGCTGTCCTCGGAAGCTTATCATTACATTTTTAAAAAAGATTTTAAAGATTTGTTTAACATGTATGAGTACTCTGTCTTCAGACACCAGAAGAGGGCAGTGGATCCCATTACAAATGGTTGTGGGCCACCATGTAGTTGCTGGGAATTGAACTCAGGACCTCTGGAAGAGCAGCCAATGCTCTTAACCACTGAGCCATCTCTCCATCCCCCTTACTATCACATTCTAAGATTGGCTTCAAAGTTCCAATCTTGTATTTGCCTTCTGAGTGCTAGGATTACAGTGTGTACCATCACACCCACATGTAGCCAACAACTGTCTGTAACTCCAGTTCCAGAGGATCCAATGCCCGCTTCTGGCTTCTGTAACCCTTGTGTGCTCACGGTGCACAGATATACATGCAAGCGAATATAAAGTGTATATAACTATGCAACTCTATAAACCCAAGTTTTTTTTAAATCTCAAAAAAAAAAAAATTATTTAGCTTGGCAATAGAATTAGTAGCGATCATGTAAGCCCTTGCGTGTGAGCGTGAGGGTGCTTTTATCTGTCTAGGAAGACCCAGAATCACAGTCACATTTTTCATTTTATGTAACAATCTATCTGGTGGGGATGAGCACCCCATGTTTTGTTTGTTTGTTTGTTTTGAGATGGGGGTTCTCTGTACCCCTGGCTGTCCTGGGATTCACTCTGTAAACCAGACTAGTTTCAAAGTCACAGAGATCCAGCTATCACTGCCTCCTGAGTGCTGAGATTAAAGGTGTCCCACTACACTGTATCTAATTGAGTGGTAGAACTCTTGTTCAACATACACAAATCCTGGAGTTCAATCCCAAACAAAACAAACATGCAGACAAACAGTTGTAACTTCTGTAGAAGTGGGGAGCTCTCCCACTGGATTGTGTTAAAGCATGATCTGAGAACGAGACATGAGTCACAAAAAAAAAAAAAAAACCTAACTAAAAAATAACATCTTTTGAGAAGTGAAAGCTCACTTTTAGGTTGCATAAGGATGGAACTGCTGTAGTCAGGGGAAAACACACAGAGGAAACAAAACTACTTTTATTTCTTCGTGTTAAGAATAGACTACACTCTGGGCTACCAATATCATTTAAAGCTTTATACTTCTTAAAATAGAAGTAATCTGAGCTAGCACTCCTCGAAGGACAGGGGAAGGACACCTGAGAATCCATTCCTCCTGCAAAGCAGCAAGAACCCTGGCAAGTGTCAGCGTCGGGTTTTCCAGAACTCTTGAAATTAACGTGTTTTCAAAAGTGGAAGGAAGAACATGGCTGGGGGAAGCCGGGTATGATGGAGCAGAGGCTAGCCTGGTCTGTATAGAGAGTTCTGGGCCAACTGGGACTACACAGGGAGATTCTGTCTCAAGAAACTATTAGGAGCTGGACAATAACTGGCTTATCTCTGGCTAGTCTACACCAGTGGTTAAGAACACTGGCTGCTCTTGCCGAGGACCTGGTTTAGTTCCCAGCACTCACATGTGGCTCATAAACATCTATAGTTCCAGTTCCAGGAGATCTAATGCCCTTTTCTTACTTCTGAGGGCATGAGGTATGCATGTGGTACACATACATCTCTGTCCCTGGGGTGGTGGTCCTGGGCTATATAAGAAAGCAGACTGAGCAAGCCTTGGAGGGCAAGCCAGCAAGCAACACCCCTCCATTGTCCCAGATAGTTCCTGCCCTGACTTCACTTCATGATGACAAATGGACATTGTAAAATGAAATAAACACTCTCCTCACCAATTTGCTTTTGGTCATGGTCCTTATCATAGCTATGGAAAGCAACTGAGACAGAAATTGGTACCAGGAATTTGTGCTACACACACACACACACACACACACACACACACACACACACACACATACACTCACACTCAGGCACACACACACATCTACACAGAAAATTTCAAATCTTAAATAAAAAAGAAAGAAAGAAAACTGGCCAAATCTCAGTAGGAACAGTGAACTAGCCACATAGTTCAGTTTTACTTGTTTCTTGTTTGTTTGTGTTTTGGAAACTCAACTCCACAGTAGACACATTCAAAGATCAAGTCTTAGTACCATTGCTGTGATAACATCCTGGCAGCCACTAGAGGGGGCAGAATGGGTTTGGAGTCTCCCCTGTCTATGGACAGTTCATACTCCTCAACCCCCCTGCTGTCCTCCTTAAAAGTCCCATTCATTCTGGGTGACATGCCCTGTACATGAAATCCTAGCTACTTGATTGGTTGGACTTGGGAATTAGAGAGTAGTTTGGACAATATAGTCAGATCCTGTCTCAAAATAAATAAAGAAAAGAAAAAAATAAAATTCACAAGGCTAGTCTTTATTTGATCTAACTTGTGGCTCACATGGTGAACAATTCTATAGTGTTTGTACAAACCATTAGTATATGTACAACCATAAGTTGACCTTCTAGCTGTCAAAGGCAGGAATAAGGATAAGGTAAACATGAGACCAAACAAAAGACTTAAAGGAAGTGAGATGGCTAAAGAAACATTTGGTGCAACCCTGGGGATCTAGAAGTCCACAGACAATCGGTAACCCCCATGTCTAGGGAAGCCCCACGAAGATTCTGGACCTCAGGGAGCCCTCAGGCCAGCCAGCACTTGGGAAGAACTGCAAAGGCAGTGCAAACTGCTTTTGCCCAATTAATTATCTTAAAAGCCAGTTTTCAACAGACAAAAAAAGGATGGCTGGTATACAAAGAAATAAGAGGAAAAGGTAGTCAGTAGGAATTATCTCTGCAAAAGCCCAGGCGTTGTACTCACATAAAACCTTTCTTACTGTTTGTCTCTCTCTTTAAGTTTTATTTATTTATTTATTTTTTTCTGAGACAGGGTTTCTCTGTGTAGCCCTGGCTGTCCTGGAACTCACTCTGTAGACCAGGCTAGCCTTGAACTCAGAAATCTGCCTGCCTCTGCCTCCCAAGTGCTGGGATTAAAGGCGTGCACCACCACTGCCCGGCAGTTTTATTTATTATTTTATTTTGCCAGCATGTGTGTTTGTGTACCATGTGAGTCCCTGGTACCTGAGAAGGACAGAAGAAGGTGTTGGATCCCCTGGAACTGGAGGTACAGACAATTATGAGCCTACTGAATCTTGCTAGGCCTTACTGGGTTATTTATTTTTCTGCTGTTGAGTATTGAACCTAGGACCTCATGCATGCTGTCATGCACTCTACCACTAAGCTATATCCCCCAGAGGTATAGAGGATTCCTCTTCTTCTTCTCCTTCTCCTTCTCCTTCTCCTTCTCCTTCTCCTTCTCCTTCTCCTTCTCCTTCTCCTTCTCCTTCTCCTCCTTCTTCTTCTTCTTCTTCTCTTCCTCCTCCTCCTCCTCTTCCTCCTTCTTCTTTTCTTCTCTTCCTCCTCCTCCTTCTTTTTTTTTTTTTTTTTTTGAGACAGAATTTCTCTGTGTAGCCCTGGCTGTCCTGGAACTCACTCTGTAGACCAGGCTGGCCTCGAACTCAGAAGTCCACCTGCCTCTGCCTCCCAAGTGCTGGGATTAAAGGCGTGCACCACCACTGCCCTGCCAGGTACAAATTCTTATGAAGATACCAACTACTAAAGGTGAAGTAGGCTTACAGCCAAGGAACCAATTAATTCTCTTGTAACTCTCCACAAGAAACTCCCAGGCTAGGGAGGCCTCAGAGGTCTACCAAATATTTGAAGAATAATAAAAGCCAACACTTTTTGTTTGCCTTGTATATGTGGGGTTCCGGGTTCAAATCTCAGTACCAGAAAAGAACCAATAATGACACACACACAAACATACAGCATTTCAGAAACTCTTCCAGATAAGCAGATGAACAATGTGTCCTCCTATTATCCTGGTACAAAATGGATAAAGACACCAGAAAGAAGGGAAACTGAGAACCAGTAACTAGTATCCTCCATTAATAAGGTTGCAAATCTTCTCAATAGATTACTAGGAAACTAAACTCTGCAATATGTCCAAAGTACGAGTGGGATTTATCCTGGGGAAGAAAGTTAAGGCTTAATACCCCAAATCATTTGATTATATTATTAGAATAAAGGGAGGAAATGCATGTGGTTCAGGACCTGTAATTATGGCACTGGGTTGAAGTGGGAACAGCTAAGAGGATCAAAAGTGTAATGTCTGGGGGTGGGGGGCTAGAAAGATGGCTCAGTGCTTAAGAGCACTGACTGCTCTTCCAGAGGTCTTAAGTTCAATTCCCGGCTACCACATGGTGGCTCACAGCCATCTGTAATGGGATTCAATGCCCTCTTCTGGTGTCTGAAGACAGCTACAGTGTACTCATACATAAAATAAAAAAAAAAAGTGTAATGTCTCAAGGCACACACACACACACACACACACACACACACCCCAAACAGAAAGTCTCCCAGATTTTGTGTTTGCATCTCTTGACTGCGTCCAGATGTCACCTGGAGTGACTGATCCAGAGTGCATTCAATGATTTTGCACAATGAGTGAACTGTCCACTGACTCGTTTTTCAGTGTATCTTTGTCACAGAGGGATGCATAGCTGTCAATAGTGAATATGATCCCTCAGCTTGGAGAACTGGATATTGGAGAGAAGGAAAGTGAGGGGATAGAAATAACTCAGGCTTCCAGCTGACACACTCTTACAACCCAGAAGAAATCAGATGTTTGTAGGTGTGTGTCTGTGTGTGAGTACGTGCACGTGACCAGAGGCCTTAGATGCCCAGGAGTTGGAGGTACAGGTGTTTGTGTACAGTCCAATGTAGGTATGCTAACAATCCAACTTGGGGCCTTTGGAAGAGCAATGTATATGCTCTTGGTTTTTTGTTTTGTTTTGTCTTGTTTTTTGTTTTTCTCAAGACAGAATTTTTCTGTTCTGGAACTTGCTCTATAGACCAGCTAGCCAGAGATTCACCTGCCTCTGCATCCCGAGTGTTGGAATCATGCACCACCATGAGTGGCTGCAGTACATGCTCTTAATCACTACTGAGCCATCCCCAGCCCTGGATGAGTCTTTTGTAGTTTGCTTCTTGGCCTTTGAGAAAGAGCTTTACTCAGAAGTCCAGATTGGTCTTTGGAACTCAGTCTATAGTTCAGGCTAGCCTTGAACTCATGGAAATCTCCCTGCCTCAGTCTCCAAAGTGCTAAGATTACAAACATGAGCCACTATGCCTGGCTCGACTTAAGTTTTCCTATGTGGAACAAGCTGGTCACATACAAAGATGCTGCACGAGGTACCTAAAGTAGTGAACTTTAGTAGGAAACAAAAACCAGAACGTGACTGGCAGTGGTTGGAGGGAAGGAGAAGCAGCCAGAACATCTTATGGATTTGGAACCACTGTTTGCTTGTTTGCTTGTTTGCTTCAGTACTAGGGATTGTGACCAAGGGAGCTCACTAGGTGAAATTTTTCTAAGAAATTGTGAAGACCTGAATTCCAATTCCATCTCAGATATGTGGGAGAAAATTGGGTATCACAGAGCATGCTTATGATTCCAGTATTGGGGAGGCAGAGACAGCATAGCACACTAGGTGAGCTCCAGGAGAAGCTCTGTCTTAAAACAAAGACATTGACAGCACGTGAGGAACAGGTATGGAGGACTGAATCTGTAGCCTTACTCCTGAACTATATCCATAGCCCTCTTTTTAGTGTTCGTTTTGAGATGAGAGTTTCACTGTTTCCCATGCTAGCCTTGAACTCTCTCTCTCTGTAGGCCGGACTGGTCTTGGACTTGTGCTCCCTGCTTCAGCCTCCTGAAGAGTTATGAATATAGGTGTGAACCTCCAGGTCTAACTCTAGAGTCTCAGTTCTGTGGGATGAAAAAGTTAGGGTGATTGGGCTCCAAAGTGTCTTGAATGACTACTTCAGCCTCCTGAAGAGTTATGAATATAGTTGTGAAGAGTTAAGATGGGGCTAGAAGGATGGTTTAGGATCGCTTGCTAACTACTTGTCAATTTGAAACCATCTTTTACTCTGGTTCCAGGGTATCCTATACCCTCTTCTGGTCTATGAGGGTACTGCAGGCCTGTGGTACACATACATGTTGTAGTGTTTTGACTAGGTATAGTCCCCATAGACTCATGTGTTTTAACACTTGGCCCATAAAGAGTGGCATCACAGGAGGTGTGGCCTTGTTGGAGTGGGTTTGGCCTTGTTAGAGGAAGTGTGCTCCTATGGGGGTGAGCTTTGAGGTCTCAGAAGATAAAGAAGGAGATAGCATAATGGTTAAGAGCACTAACCATTCTTCCT